>CM054127.1:47983725-48583725 GCA_028751855.1 Ambrosia trifida
TTGTTCATACAGGAAAAAAAACACAAAGTGTTTAGGTAAATCATTAATCATGTATAGGCAAGTTACTAATTATATTCAAATCAGTAAATATGATTTTTTTTCAACCAGAGCCGAATAGGTTAATAGAGTTATACGTTGTTTTAAGTTAGGTATCAATATTAGTATGTTAGAGTTGTACATTTGTTTAGTCTCTAGGATAGGTGTTAATATTAAAGTTACATTAAAGTTATACATTCTTTTAGGTTAGGTGTTAGCATTGGAGTTGTACATTGTTAATTTGTTTTAGGTTAGATATTAATATTAGAGTTATACATCAGTCTATTTCATATGTAAAATTGATGTATCATATTAAATTTTCCAACCCGGGACGCTCCCGAGGTATAATCTAGTTCATATATATTTGTTTAAAACCTAGAAAATTGATTGCACATGAATAAAACATGTTTCCATCAACTTTACCGGAAAGACCATCCAAGTTTTGACCACCCATACATATATTAAAAATCAAAGATTAATTCTCCTAAATACAAAGAATAATTAAGAATGCCGAGATTTGAAATCATTATATTTACTACACGTTAAAACACACCTATATATGAAACATGTGATCTATCGATAAACAACAAGAAAACAATGATCCCATCTACCACCTATGCAATATCGATTGTTTCAATCTCCCAGCTGGTCATTTCACACACCAATTTTTAAACCCCAACACACCCCCCTCTTAACTTCTTAACTTGCTTTTTTAATCACAACAATGTCCGAAGAGAACCTCGATACACATGTGGTTGCCGATGTTGCGCCACGAAGGCCAAGGTCCATGGAGGATGATGAAAGCGGACACTCGGTAGATGTGAAAGTCATGGAGACCGTGGAAGTGAAGAGCGAAACCGAGAGTGAGGATTATGAGGAGGACTATGGAGATAAGCCCACAAAGGGTGAGGTCATGGGTTGGTGCTTTTATGAATTGTGTTCGTATTTTACGCACACGGTTCTTCTTACAATTGTGTTTCCGCTTATCATAAGTCAGACTTTTAGTAGCGAGCCATCACAACCGGCTCAAGGACGGTACATGAATGGAAAAGGTTTTCGTTGCACGAGAAAGGAAACTATGTTGTAAGTCTCGTATCCTTTGTATTTTACAATTGGTTGCTGCTTAACGAACACAAATAAAATCGGCTAAACCTTTATATAAACCTTTATATGGTAACAAACACAAATAAAATCCCCGTTTAAAGTGAATTTACTATTTGATAGTTAATGTGGTTGATTGCTTTCTTCTTCATCGATTATTAAACTTTTATTTAAAATACAAGGGTTGGGTTATTCTACAAAGGCTACAAAAAATGAGAAGGGTGAGAAGCCAATAGAAAATGACATGTGTCCAAAACATTAACAAGTGGGAAGAGTAATTTTGTCAAAAACATATGCACATGCAAGTCACATGCCATTTTCACCTTCATTTTTAAATGCCCGTAACTTTTTTATACGTCATCCGTTTTTAAAAAAAATTATACCATAAAATTGAGCGTCTTTTTATCTTTAATATGAGTACCATATTGCAATACTTTTGAAAAAAAAAATTCAAAACCCACTTGTGTAAGACACAATGGAATGTAAAACACAATAGAATGTAAAACACAATGAACACCAATTAAATATAGAGTATAAAACACATTCAAGAGTCTAGTAAAACACAATTGACAACATACTAAAGACACAATGAATAGAAGACTAAAACACAATGAATACTTTTGAAAAAAAAAAAGTTGAAAACCCAGTTGCGTAAGACACAATGGATGACATACGAAAGACACAATGAACAGAAGACTAAAATACAATTAATACTTTTGAAAAAAAAAAAAGTTAAAAACCCAATTGTGTAAAACACAATGGACGACATATAAAAGACACAATGAATAGAAGACTAAAACACAATGAATAATAGACTTAAACACAATGAACAACATAATAAAACACAATGTACACCTAAATACAAAACTCATTTGCGTAAAACACAATTAAAAGCATACTAATAACACAATGGACAAAGTTAAATCATGTGTAGACTAAAAAAACATAAATAACATATTTATAAAGCACACATGCATACTATAACACAATGAACGAGCAGAAAGACACAACGGAGTAGAAAACCCATTTAGCACGATTTTTTTTTTCAATTTTAATGTAGCAATGTGGTACTCATATTAAAGATAAAAAACCGCTCGTTAATATGGTGAAATTTTTTTGAAAAAAAAATGTCGTATGAAAAAGTTATAGACGTTTTAAAATGATGGAGAAATTGACATGTGCATTGCATGTGGAGAGAGAAAGTCAACAAATATGATTTTCTTTTTATGTCCTTCCTCTAATTTATTATTTATTTTTTTAAACAAACTAATCTCAACCGTTAAATATATGATCAATGGATCACAATCCTTCTCACCCTTCCTAGAAAAAGTGCCTTGTGTATTTGATCCTAACCCTAAAATACAAATGTAACTGGACTCCTGATTGGACTATTGACACGTTTTTGTACACGCTTCTACTAAATATTAATAAGAGTTATTAATAAATAAAATAAACGTTTTATTTTAGCCGGTACAACAATTCTCAATAGTATTTCACTTTCCGTATCTTATTACTTTTACACATGCGTTATGAACTTGTACTATATAACACAATATGTACACATATGTAACGCATGCATAAAGAAAACAAAAGAGGGAAAAAGAGTTACGCTAAATCCGTCATTGTGATTAATTTTTTCTTGACATTTTGGTGCAACTTTTGTAAAAAAACAGAGTTGAATTTAAATAAAGTCTTTTTTTTGTATCGTGAGCTATACCACATTACCACATGCAATATCGGTACCGAATTGGACCGACACTATAACAAATCAAACTGATACCGATCAAATTCTCTCCATGTAAGAAACTAAACTGATACCAATAGGGATAAGCTCGGGACGGTATCGGTACCGAACCGATACCGATCCCGACAATACTGATACCGAAAAGTCCAAAAAACCAATGCCGATACCGAACACATACGGTACGGTATCGGTTCGGTATCGGTACGATATCGGTATTTTGCCTTAAAATACCGATACCGATAATACCGAAACCGAAAATCCATAAATATGGGTACCGATACCGTTACAGAAACCCCTCGGTTCGGTATCGGTTCGGTACGGTATCGGGATCGGGACGGGACAGGATCGGTATTCGGCCTTTTATGCTCATCCCTAGATACCAAGACCGAATTCCCGCCGAATCTGGCAGGGCCCAAATCAACTTTGTAACCATCATCTAAACAACTATGCATGCATGATCAATTTCAGGTTCGAAGCATTAACATCCGCCAGAATAAAAATTGGCACAATGAAGTTCTCCCCACTAGAATGGACTTCAATTTCCTGGTTCTCTGGCCTAATCCTCGCCGGACCGCTACTCGCCATCATCTCCAACCACCTCGACCATCGCCCCAACTCCCAACTCATAACCGCAATCGCCACCGCCATAGGAGCCGCCTTCTGCCTCCCCGCAGGCGCCATCAAAACATTCTGGATCATGCCACCCTACGTCGCCGCCATTGTCGCCTCCAACGCAGTTGGTTCCGCTTTCCACAACCGCCACCTTGGCCTCATTGTCCGCGGTTTTGTTGGCGACAATATCCGCAAACTCCAGTTCCTAGACCGACAAGCTGTATCCAGCTGGCTCTCGATCTATGCCACTGCTGGCGGCTGCCTCGGATCAGCCGCTATTGCGTCGTTCACGTACTATATGCTCCGGATCAATGAAGGGTTCGTTAGTTTATGGATTGTTTCAATATTTAGTGGGCTATTATGGTTCGCTGGGATCGGTCACATTGTCACTGCTACTCGATCAAACGGAAATGAATCATCATTTAACGATACTTCAGGTAAATGTAGTGTGTATTATTGATCAACTATTTATAATAATACAATGAACATAATTACAAACAAAAATTACCAAAATAGTCCAAGTTTGACAAAAAAAAAAAAAAAAAAGTAAATAGGAAAATTTAGCTTTCACATAACTAGTCGGCCTCATTTCATTCATTTAGTAGCCGCCACATCAGCTCTACCGGTTGAGTCGGCTAGAATCTAGACTGGGAAAATTTGTAAAGTATACAATTTTTTTAACGGCTAATTTCTCCCCTTTAAGTTATACATACTTGATCAACTTATTTTTTTTCAAAATAGATAGTACTTTGTAGATTTTACATAATTATTTAACCCATCAGTTTGCCCAAGTTATATTTAAACCATTGCCTAAGGCGGCTAGAACTCAGCCGTCATTTTTTTTTGGCAAAACAATGGCTAAACTGTAATTTTTGGAAAAAAGCATAAGATCAATCCTACTTTTGAAAAAAAGTGTTAGTCATTGGCGGATCTAGAAATTAATTTGAGTAGTAACGTTTTTCATTTTTTTCATTTTAGTAGTAACGTTTTCCAAATATCTTAAAAAAAACAAATTTTCCACTACGAGCGCGAAGTTGAGTAGCAACGGACGCGACACCTAGCTTCAAGCTAGGTCCGCCCCTGGTGTTGGCTCAACCCACACTTTTAGCGAAAGCCCTAGCTAAACCCTCGTTTTTTTGGCCAAATATGTCTATTTTGGTGATTTTTTCCTAATTACAAACCTTAACTAATATATTTTCTGAAACAGTTTCCGCCAGCCATTTCTTTTCAATCTTCAAGTACCCACACGCTGCCGGAAGTCTAGTCGGAGTTTTCCTCTCATCCTTCTCAACAATGAGCATATTCACCGGTGGCGTACTCTACATCGTCGGCGAACTCTGTGTCCCACCAAAAGACATATTATTCGTTTGGCTAATATATTTCTTCTTCCCAATATTCGCTCTCCCGTTACTACATCCGATTCAAAAAGTCATCCAATCCGACGCTGTAAAGATGCAAATCTTCGGGTTCTTACTCACAACACTCACATCAGGAATGGGGCATTACTACCGAAACAACAACTGGCACTATAGTCACGTGTTGTTCCTTGTGGCTGCACAAAGTGTAGCTTCAGGTGTTCTTCATGCATTTAGTAGGATTTTGTTGATGGATTGTGCGCCTTCGGGTAAAGAAGGTGCGTTCGCTGCATGGTTCTCGTGGATACGAATGTTTGGTGCGTTTGTAGGGTTTGCTATTGGTTCTAGTGGTGTAGGGAACATTAACCGTTCGTTTGGGGCTGCTTTTGCGGCTGCGGTTGTTGGTATTGTTGCTTTGATCTTTAGTAATGTTAGTAGTTATGGTGGAGCAGTTGCGGCCGGTCATGTGCGTAAGCGGCGTGAAACGGGGTCGCCGGTTCCGGTGAAGGGAATGGATGATCGAAGCATGGAAGTTTGATTTATGTTTTTGTTTTTTTAACTTCTTTTTATAAAAGCTAATAAAGACTTGACTAATTTTGAGTTTAGAAATGGAAGACCATTGAAGTTAGAATTCATATTCGAATTATTTGTTTTGTGTATCGATTCAAATATCCATTTGTTTGGTTAAAATATCCATTGCATGATTGTGCATCTTAAAATGCAACTAAATATATTACCTTCGTTTTCTACCCAGGTTTTAATACTTTGGGCCTGTTTGTGTGATATCATTATGGCCCAAAGATGTTACTTAGTATGTTGCAACAATACAAATTACAAGGTACTAGGGATGTACAAAAAGACTGGTTCCGGACCCGACCCGGAATACCCGACCCAACTTGCGGGTACATACCGGTTCCATACCCGGGATAAGAAAACAGAACTGGCTGAACCGGTTCCACCTTTACCTAGTCAAAACCCGAAAACATCCGGAAAAAAGGTCAAAACCCGAATGTACCCAGAACCAGTTCCTACGTGGTTCCAATAAACGTGTTTTATGCATCACTACAACGTACAAGGTTTTGCAATCTATATATATGAACTATGGTGTAGATCGCCAAGTGTAGAACAAATGGCGAATTTAACTTCAATGAAATGTTTAGGCTTTTGTTATGTAATAGTTACTTAGGGTATGTTCTACTGTTCTAAGTTTGAGTCGCTAAAACAGGGCCAGGTGAGTTGATTTGGTCATTATTGTATTTCGATTAGCAAAAGCCGAAAACACTAGCATTTGGTATGCCTGCCACGAATCATATTTTGAACAAAAGGAAGAACAAAATAACCTCACTTTGCCTAGTGCTTTCACCAACAAAGGAGCTTGCCCAACTGGTGTGTGTTCTGTTACAATTTAATCTGTTTTTACAATCTGTGAATGTGACATTTGTGATGTTCAACTTCTGTTTATTGAGCCTTTTACTTTTTATACATATGGACTTATGCATTGATCATAACTTCTCGGCACGATAGCCTAAACACATTTTGTTCATTAGATCATGATTTGATCTTTCTTCTGCAGGTCACTGGTCATGCTAACTTAGCTTGATTTGGGATTTGAACCAGAAGTTCGTTCCGTTCTTAGAAAAACAAGTTTTGGTACATGACCATTTTAGTTCTGAGTCTAAAATTTTTGCAAACCAACTCTTTTTGACAAGTTTTCTTAAAAAGTTCTTATTCTAATTTCCCATATAAATATTTCATATTCTGTTGTAACTTTTGGATATTGAAAGAGCGCCGTGCGCCTTCTATATATGCTTTACTATTGTATGCTACTTTTAACTGAGTTCAAGGTCTGTGACTAGGCTCAACTGAGATTTACAGCATTTAGAATAAAGACAGATTTCATAAATAAATAAATAAATATGCATCTTGTTGCAGAACCAAATCACATAAAGAAAAAAGCGAACAGATGCTACTACCTTATGTCCTCTAGCTCCTTGCTTTCATTCATCAGGTTTAGTTTGATCTGCAGGAGGCGAAAACAGTTGTACAACCAACTCTACCAATTCTTCTACGCTTTCTCCTAGTCGCGAGTCAAGATTTTCAATTAGCGGGTCAATTTCCACATAAGAAGTTGGCCTAATGTTGATAATGCTGGTGATCTCAGACTTTGTAAGCTTGTAAGGCTTACATTTAGTCACAAACTCAGCAATGCTCTCTCTTGTTTGACTGCAAGCAGGAGCCTTCACCAGGTAGTCGTAAACCTTGAACTCTGAAGGCGCTACTGGAGCAAGAACCCGTGTGGGATCTTTTGCAGCCCCTTTAGAACGTAGAAAGTCGAGTACTTCGAAATTTGTAAGTATGCCCGCGTTTTCTTTCAGTATCTTCATTACTAGAAACCGTATACCTGAGTTGAATAGATAAAACTAAGTTAGGCGAATTGAAACCACTTACTGCAGCAAATTTTCTTCAAAACATAATGACCCAAAACTGCTGAAACGGTTTATTTTATTTTATGGCTCAAATATAATGAAACTAGCGAAAAACACATGGCAGACAAAAGAAGAGGATTTTAAACCCACACCGCCCAACTAATATCTATCGTTCTGTTCCTACTAACATACCACCAATACGAGTAATTAACGATGGAATCAAATAATAAAATTTTTAGCCGATTTTCTTGAGAAAAAGCGACATTATTCCCACCGCTTTTGCGTTTGGCGCTTCACGCCTTGTGCTTAGACCTCGTCGCTTTTGTGCGCCTATCGATTTTTAAAACCGAGCTTTTGAAAAAACGCAATTGCATCTTCATACATTCAACAAAGTATCATCAACTCAATTATTTAAATAAACTACATTTAAGCACTGAAATAAACAGTGAGGATACCATCTCTAAATTAAAATGGTGAGTAGAGAAAGGTTTCATAGCTCCTCATACAACAATTATAACAAAGAGATAACTTAAGTGTACAAACCTTTTAACATCAACAGGTTACATAACAATAACATGTAATTTAGGATTTTAGGGCATATGAATTACAGATTAGAAATTAGGGTATAATATTATTAGGTAAAGATAAACTACAAGTAAGTAAATATAGGAATTAGGAATAAAAACTAGGGTTTACAGTAGCACTAATATTATATGTCCTAACATAAGAAACGCAAGAAACTTGTAATGCAAGAAATAAATTAAAAAAAAAAATTACGATTGCAGTGAGGGAGACTAGAGAGATGTCGAACGAATGGCAGAAAGAAGAATCAAAGTGTTGGGCTTATCAATTTATAAAAAAATATGTTTGGGCCTAATAGAGCCCAAAGAATTTTACGGACTGGGTAACAACTAAAAGGTTGGGTATGGAAATTGGATTAGGTATGATTCGGGTATGGGTATTAAGGAGAAAGACCCAACCTTATGTATCCGGGTATGGGTTCGGGAATAAACGGGTATTAATACCTTGGCTTTAAAGAAGGTTTATTTTTTTACACCAAAATAAATCTGTTAAAAATTAAATTTACTTTTCATTTTGTAAAATAACTGAAATAAATACAGTAACATAAATTCACTTAACTACAAATTTTTACTTTACAGTATGAATTTAAATAATAAAGCTAAATATAAAAGCTGTAAAGTAAATATAAAAATATACTTTAAAATTTTGGATGTTTCATCGGGTATAAAAAAAAATATGGGTTTGGATACTAGGGTATAAACTAAGTTTCAAGTACTATATTGGGTGTAAAAAAACTAGTTTTGATTCCAGAACTTAAAGCATGTACTCTGTCTCTAACCTACAGATAGGGATGACATTTATGTTGTCATAGGTATTGAGGAGATGTTATGTGGGATGCTTAGGCTTTGCTACAAGCAGGGACATAACCAATGACACTGTTGGTTGTTGCGTTGAGGTAACAACAAGACTAACAATGATGAGAGATGCCACGTTGAGGTGGAAATGACACTAATGATCTAGATGAGCGTGGGTTGAAGCGATGGTGAGTTTATTGATGAGGATTAGTCGTGTCCTTAGGGATGGAAGACTTGTGGATGTGAGATATGATGTCAAAGACATGATTGATGTGTATTGCTCATTATATGTGGTCTTTAACATTTATGATAGAACTCACTCAGATTTGCTAATGGCTTCTAGTGTACATGTCAGGTAAATGAGATTGGACGTGAGGATGGCAGCTCCTTGGCGCACGATGAAGGGTTACATGGCATATCTTTAGACATTGACATTTCAGTACTTGAACTACGATGTTTTTGATGTTTGAATTGGTTGGATGTTTTGACTATTTTATTTCATGAAGTCCGCTGCATTTGGTTTATGTTTTGAGTCTAGAACTTTATGTGATAACTAGTTGGGTTTGGGTAAGTCTCAATTAATTGGTGTTTAACATCCCTCAGATAACAACAATATAAGTAACCCAAAGTAAACATAATAATTGATTAAAAATAGCATTTAAAATAGTTTTTAATCAAAATTAATAATAACATAAATACAAGAAAACACCACCTTCCAAGGTGAACCCTTTTTCCAAGTATGACTACCAAATGTATGATCTCATCACAGGCACCCTCAATTTTATAAAACTAAGGTCTAAGCATTGGGATTCTGTCAGGCAGGCGTAACGGTTACCCTGATCACAGTTTGACCATCTGGTTGTCTAAAAGCATTCAACGATGCAGTCAAGTCATCGTCACAAGCAATCCATATCAGATCACCATCTTCATCTTCATATTTGAGCCTAAAGCTTCCAGGGCTGAGCTGAAATCGTGTTGCAACCAGTTTCTCCAACTTTTTCAGTCCATCTGACAGTCTAAATGAAAAGTTTATGGCATTCTCTCTGTATGTTAACATAATCATGTACGTGTAAACTGCAGTACACTTGATAATATGCTTGTCTATGAAGGTTGTCTCGGGCTTTGCATACCCATCAGGCAGATCGTTTTGTTTCGTCCGGTGGAGTCCAATTTGGGAAGTATGCTTACTGTGTTCTGTAAGAACGGCAGGATCATGATTACTGGTGGTTGCATTGCCTAAAACCAGGGTGGTAAGAGCTCTGTCAGATGCATGGACGGCTGCATCTGTTTGATCCGACTTTAGAAGGGGATCACTTTCGTTGGGAGTCCTGCTATGTGGCCACCTTTGCATACCATGACTCCTGCTGACTACACACATACAACGTAAAAGGTAAGGTCAAAGTTGAAACTGAGAATATTAGAAGGAAAGGTTACAAATAGAGGTATGTTAGTTACACAAGAACAAAAATTAGGTTTGCACAACCTTTTACGGGTCGTAGAGGGCTCTACGGGCCGTAGAGGTTGTCTAATACTTGCATATGTTTTATTTATTTTTTTTCAATATAGAAATCAGCGAACTTGTAGCCTAGATGGTCCCCATATTTTGTGTGTGTTTGTGTGATAATGTGCCCAAGATCGAACCTCGTCCCAAACGTTTTTTGTGTTTTTTTTGAGTCTACAGGCCGTAGAGGTCTCTACGGGCCGTAGGAAAAAAGTATACATCCATCCCACCCTTATTCATTGCCAAAATTAATCAGACTTATTCTACGGGCCGTAGAGGGCTCTACGGCCCGTAGGTAATCATTACAATGATTGCCAATCATACAATCATTGGCAATGATTACCTACGGGCCGTAGAGGGCTCTACGGCCCATAGGTAATCATTACAATGATTGCCAATCATACAATCATCACTGTTGTAAAAAGCGGCCTAGGCGGCCGCCTAGGCGGCGCCTAGGCGCTAGGCGGAGCCATTTAGCCTAAATTTGACCTAGGCGGCTTCCTAGGCGTTTTGGCCATTAGGCGGGCCTAGGCGGTCCTAGGCGGGGCCTAGGCGGTGGTTTTTTTATTTATTTTTTATTTTTTTTATTTTTTTTTTTAAATTTCTAGTTATTTCTAGGTATTTCTTAGTATTATGTGTATATATCTAAGTATTATGTGTATATATCTTAACATATTTTAAAAAAACCCCTAAATTTGTGTATATATATATATAATACGTATAAAATACCAAAACGCCTAATTCCGCCTAATTTTCGCCTAGTCCCGACTAGTCCCGACTAGTCCCTAGGCTGGACCTCACCGCCTGCCTAGCGCCTAGCGCCTTTTACAACACTGACAATCATTGGCAATGATTACCTACGGGCCGTAGAGCCCTCTACGGCCCGTAGAATGTTCAAAAAAATGAGCCCTATGGGCCGTAGAGCCCTCTACGACCTGTATAGGGTTGTGTGAATAAAATCCAAGCTTGTGTGAATTAAGGATGGGCATTTTTTCCCGAGTACCTATACCCGTACCCATATCGTACCGATATCCGTACCCGTACCGATTTTGAGTACTCGGTATAGGTATCGGTACCCACTTTTACTGATTTCGGTATTCGGTACGGGTAAAAATGGTACGGGTACCGAATTCTATATACTATTGAATTTGATTATATGTTTTACTTCGTATTATGATATTTATGGTATTCGTATCAATTTTACCTATTTGGTACATGTACCATATTGGTACACGTACCAAAATTTTCAATTTGGTACCCATATAGTATTGATACTCGTAATTGTTTACCTACTTGGCACCCGTACGAGTGCTAAAAAAAGAAAAAAAATAACAAAATGGTACCAAACGGGTACCGTACCGAAATACCGGTACTGATACCCGTACCGTACCTATATATTCGGTACGGTACTCGGTACCCATTTTTGTTCATATTCGGTACGGGTATTTTCGGTACAGGTACGGGTATAGGTACAGGTACGGTACCGATCTCATCCCTAATGTGAATAAACGGAGCCTACAAATATTGGCATTACTAGAGGTGGCAAAATGGACACTTCTAACAGACATGATGAATAACAATATTGGTGGACTACCCAAGTATTAATTTTGTCCCATATATTGAAATTATGAGTCTTCAACTTCTTATATTAATTTTGTGGATCTAACAGGCATTATTAGTCTTCAACTTCTTATATTAATTTTGTCCCATATATTGAAATTATTTCCTGGACTACCCAAGTATTAACATGGTTTCAGTTAGGCCAAAAACATTTGGATGACAACTCAGGTCAAGTAGCTTATGTGCTCCTAGAACTGGTTAGTTCAAAAGCATATTAGCTCTTGCACATGATCTATTTGGCTAACATTGTTCCTTACCCATCATATTGTTTGCTAGAACTGGTATAAATGATACCTATACTGTGTCGCCTACAAAGCAGGTTCAATATATGGGTAGTCTTGACGTAAGAAAATGAGTAAGGCTTTGTCTATTTCGACACTAAACCACCTCGAAAATGAGTAAGGCTTTGTCTATTGGGACCTAAAAGTTGCAACCTGACATTCTGTGATTTTCAGTTGCAACTTGACATTCTGTGATTTTCAGTTGCAACCTCATACTGATACGCCTCGTATTGCTCCAGAGCCCATACCCCGGCCCATATCACTTCTCAACCTGGTCAATACTTGGCTCTGATATGCCTCGTATTGATCAATATGAGGCATATCAGAGCCACGTATTGGTTCTGATACTAGGCTGAGAAGTAAAATGGGGGAATTTCTTCCTCTAATATGTCTCATATAGATCAATATGAGGCATATTAGGGTCTTTTTTTATTTTTTGTACTTTCATTTTTATTGTTTTTAAATAACTAAAAATATCAAATTAACTTGAAAAAAAATCCAAAAATTAACAAAAAATTACTTATATCCATTCCAATATTATTTTAAAAAAATTACAACTTTTTGTTACCAATATTATTTTATAAAAATATTTCTTTTGTTTGGTTTGGTTTTGGTTGGTTTTGAAGATGTTTGTTTTATTTTGGTAGTTTGAAGAAGTTATAAAGTTGGTTTGAAAAAATGTTTTTTTAAATCGATTGATCATTGTATTTTAATACATTCGAAAAGAGACGAGACAATACCATACGAAACTACATACAATATGATACTGCACTATACGAGACGATAATATGTGATACTACACATATATTACACTATACTTACACTACACCTAATTATACATATGCTATAATATATTATACTGGCGTATTGATGTGTTTTTTTTTTTTTTTTTTGCAAACTTGTACCGTATCATATTGGTGTAGTATAGGTGTAGTATAGTTCTAGTATATGTATCTTTGTAAAACGAAAATTTGTAATTTTTATAGAATAATATTAGGATGAAGAAAATTATTATTTTTTTGTTAATTTGTGAATTTTTTAAAGTTATTTTTGAAAGTGCTAGGAATATTATTATTGTGAATGAATTGTATTACAAAGAGGAGGATCATATATATAGATCCAATAACTAACAAACCCTAGCACAAAATAAGGAAAGAGATAAATATGGAACAAATATAATATCTATCACTAAATATAAACATGGTCTAGAATCTTCTTCATGTATCCGCTAATAGCCCCCCGCAGTTTGATCGGTCGCTGGACAAACGGTCAAACTGGATCTGAATGAGTGAAATAACTGTCGTGGGAGACCTTTAGTGAAGATATCAGCGTATTGGTAAGATGAGGGAACGTGAAGAACCCGAATGTGACCAATGCGGACCTTTTCGCGGACAAAGTGAATATCAATCTCAATATGCTTCGTCCGTTGATGCTGAACTGGATTATCTGACATATAAACCGCGGAGACGTTGTCACAGTAAACAACTGAGGCTTGCTTCAAAGGAACGTGCAGCTCAAGTAACAAATTTCGAATCCATGTGGCCTCTGCAACAGCATTAGCAACCCCCTTATATTCTGCTTCGGCACTTGAACGTGAAACAGTAGGCTGACGCTTAGAGGACCATGAAATAAGGTTATCACCCAAGAAAACACAATAGCCACTCGTGGATCGCCTAGAGTCGGGGCAACCACCCCAGTCAGCATCAGAATACGCAGTGAGAGAATGCGTAACAGATCTTACCATTCTAATCCCATAATCCAGTGTGCCTTGTAAATAGCGCAAGATCCGTTTCATGAAAGCATAGTGAGAGTCGCGTGGCTCATGCATAAATAAACAAACCTGCTGAACTGCATATGAAATATCTGGCCTGGTAAATGTCAAGTACTGGAGTGCCCCTGCAAGACTCCTATAAAGAGTCGGGTCATGAAAGAGAGGCCCGTCAGTGGCACTGAGTTTTGAAGAAAGGTCCACTGGGGTTGTACACGGCTTACAGTCTGTCATTGAGGCACGTGCAAGGATTTCTTTAGCATATTGGGATTGATCCAAAAATAGGCCCGTGGGTCGACGTGTAACCTTAATTCCCAAAAAATGGTGCAGGTGACCCAAATCTGTCATAGCAAACTCTCGTGAGAGTTTCTGAATGATATCATGTAGAAATGCATCTGAAGAAGCTGTTAGGACGATATCATCAACATACAAAAGTAGATAGGCAACATTATGACCCTGTGTATAAACGAATAAGGAGTTATCACAGACACTACTCCGAAACCCCTGGGAGAGTATGTAAGTCGCAAACCGGGTATACCAAGCCCGAGGCGCCTGTTTAAGGCCATAAAGCGACTTCTTCAACCTGCACACAAAACCTGGATAACGCCTATCAATAAAACCCGAAGGTTGATGCATATATACCGTCTCATTTAAATGACCATGCAAGAAGGCATTCTTCACATCTAACTGATGAATAGGCCAAGATCTCGAGACTGCTAATGACAACACAGTCCTGATAGTGGCCGGTTTAACAACCGGACTAAAAGTATCCTCACAATCAATCCCCACTGTCTGTGATTTCCCATTAACGACCAACCGAGCTTTATACCGTTCCAAAGTTCCATCAGATCGAAATTTATGTCGAAAGAGCCACATGCATCTAATAACTGGCTGATTCGTAGGTCGTGGAACTAATTCCCAAGTCTCATTTTCCTGTAAGGCAGTAAATTCAGCTTGCATGGCGCGCGACCAATTCGGGTCGGTTAGGGCCAGTGTATAGGAAGTAGGAATGGGTGAGATAATGGGGGTCTGGGTGGTATGGTGAATCGGTTTAAGGGTACCAGATTTGGAACGGGTGGTCATAGGATGAGTCGGTTGTGGTCGAGAATGGGTGGACGGACCGGAAGTGGTGGGAGCTGTGTTCTGGGCAGATGCTGGCAGCCCGGCAGGAGCCGAGGCAGCCTGCTGTGCGGGTGGTATTGCAGCCGGCTGGACAGGTTGGACAGGAGGGTTGGTCTGCTGCTGGGTGGATGGGTTCTGTTTAGGCCGTCGGGAGTAAGTGATCGGGTATGGGGATGTTGTTGCAGGTGGAGGTGGTTGTATGTGAGCCGAGTTGGGTGGAGGGGGGGTAATATGGGTGCGGTTAAAGGTAAAGCCGGGTGGGGGAGCATCATCTAGGAAATTGTATGAAGTGAGAGGTGTGGGTAATGAAAATGGGAAGGTGCTCTCGTCAAATGTGACATGCCGAGAGATGGAGACTTTGCCCGTTGTGGGGTCGAAGCATCGATACCCGCGGAAGTCCGGTGGATATCCAAGAAAGATACACCGGATAGAGCGTGAGTGAAGCTTATGTGGTTGGGTAGCCGAGGTGTTTGGATAACAGGCACACCCAAACACGCGTAGATGGTCATAGGTCGGGTGACGGAGGTAAAGGGCAAAGGTTGGGGTGTAAAAGTTGAGGCGTTTTGTTGGTAGGATGTTGTGTAAGTAGGTAGCGGTGTGTAGTGCTTCGACCCAAAAAGATGGCGGAAGGTGGGCATGGATTAAAAGGGAGCGAATGATGTCATTGAGGCGACGTATCATTCGTTCCGCACGGCCATTCTGTGAGGAAGTTTGTGGGCACGAAAATCGAAACAGAAGGCCGTGTTGGGTAGCAAAGGTTTTGAAGGCATTGTTGTCAAACTCACCCCCCAAGTCACACTGAAAAGTTTTAATATTTCTATTAAATTGTGTGGCGATTAAGCGGTGAAATTTGACAAATGTAGAAAAGGTTTCGGATTTGTATTTTAAAGGATATACCCAAATAAAGTGGGAGTAATTATCAATTAAAACCATATAATATTTGTACCCTGATTTGCTGAGTACTGGGGATGTCCACAAATCACAATGTATAATATCAAACGGAGCAAATGTAAAAGATGAAGATGCATAAAAAGGTAAACGTTTGCTGTTTGACAATTGACACGAATGACAAAAAGTAGACTTTTTGGTCTTATTACATGGAAAATTGAAAGTACGAAAAAGTATCTCTAAAACTTGAGCGCCGGGGTGACCAAGACGATCATGCCATGGCCGAGATGTAGTGGTGAGAAAGCTTGCTTGGGCAGGTAGCTCAGGTTTGGTGATTGGATAGAGATCCCCGGTGCTATTGTGGCGAGAAAGAAGGCGCCCAGTTCGAAGGTCCTTCAAAGAGAAACCAAAAGGGTCAAATTCGATGGAAACTTGGTTATCACGAGTAAAACGACGAACAGAAATTAACTTTTTAATAATTTGTGGACAATGTAAAATGTTTGGTAGGACATAGGTTCGGTTGGGAAGGTACAGGTAACCTGTTCCAGACCCTTGAATTGGTAAAGACTCGCCATTGCCAACTAAAAGTTTACTACAAACAGGAAAAGAGTCAGGGTGTTTAATCATACCTGCATCATCAGTTGCGTGTCCACCAGCACCTGAATCCATTATAGTGTTTGGGTCATAAGTGAGATTCATGGAAGCCATAGCAGCCCCGATATCCGATGGGCAAAGGGCATTGTAAGCCTGCTGTGAGGTGTGCTGTGATGGACTGAAACCAGGAGGGCCTTGCTGTTGCTGACCATAACTCTGCGGGGCTGAAGTGGGCTGATAATATGAGCTGTTATGTGGGCCAGCCTGCTGCTGGGGTGCGGATGGGTAACCAGATGGTTGGGCAGCTGTGTAGTGGGCTGGTTGCGAACCAGATGGCTGCTGAAAGGGCTGATTGGGCTGATAAGAAGGTTGGGTTGGGTAAGGGCATGGTGGCGGGGACCACCAGGCCCACTGTGGATAAGAAGACTGTTGAGGGGCCCAAGATTGGTGGTATTGCGGGTGACTCTGTGACCGACCGGATCCACGTCCACGACCACCCCTGTAGGAGCGGCCGCGACCGCGACCCCGGCCGCCACGGTAGTAACCGGTGGGGTTTTGAGGGTTTTGATTAGGTGAAGGTGAGTAGGAGGGGTAAGGCTGCGATGTATGTTGACTATTGGGGGTTTGGTTTTGTGCAAGTAAGACAGAGTTGGAGGATTTTTGACGAGCCTCAAGACGTATTACCTCATCATTCAGCATGTTCCTGGCAGTGTCCCAGTCCGCATTGTTAGCATTGATCAATGATGCAGTCGTGTCGAACTCGGCAGGCAGGCCGCGTACCAGCTGGAGCACAAGTCTGTCTTCCGTGACTGGATGGTCCACATCTTCAAGTTGGTTAGCAAGGTCCTTTAACTGTTGACAATAATCATCTAAGATTTGCACGCAGATAATGTTAAATTGCAGAATTTTGTTTCTAAAGCACCCGCACGAGCCTTCTTATTGCTTAAATATTTCTTTTCCAATTTAACCCAAGCGCTGCGTGCAGTGGATTCATTCCCCAAAACCGTAGGAAGAAGGTCATCAGATAAAGTGGCGAGGATCCACTGGAGAACGAGTGCATCGATTTCTTTCCAAGAGGTGTAATCTGGAGAATCTGGTGCGGGTGGGGGTGTCTCATCAATGTGATTGAGAACTTGATATGCCGTAGCATGTAGCCGAAACAATTTCACCCAGGAACTATAGGTGACTTTCTTGCCATCTAATATTCGTATTTTGCTTTGAATATTAGTGACAGAATACGCGGGGTGTAAGGTTTTTGCTACTGTGTTGTTATTGGTTTGTGAGGCTTCTGTGTTATCATCAGATTTGGCCATGGTTGGGGCTGAAACAGAGACAGAACAGATCGAAGCAGAGAGATGTTGTTGGCTGCAGGATCAGAGACAGAACAGATCGAAGGCTGCAGTAAAAAAAAAAAGGAACAGTGCTGGTCGAGACCAGTTGTTGATCGAAACCAGCAGAGAAAAAAGGGAGAAGGAACAGGTTAGGGTTTCAGAGCCTAGGCTCTGATACCATGAAAGTGCTAGGAATATTATTATTGTGAATGAATTGTATTACAAAGAGGAGGATCATATATATAGATCCAATAACTAACAAACCCTAGCACAAAATAAGGAAAGAGATAAATATGGAACAAATATAATATCTATCACTAAATATAAACATGGTCTAGAATCTTCTTCATGTATCCGCTAATAATTTTATCATATTTAACTATTTAAAAACAAGAAGAAAACAAAAAAAAAACATCAATATGCCCAGTATAGGCCTAGTACGTCCAGTATAGACCTATACGAGGAGTACTACTTCAGACAAAATAAACATCAGAATTTTCTTGAAAAATTAAAAAAGCAATACGCCACGTAATTGATATCATATATGTACAGATACACCATTTTGTATGAATTCAGATTGTTTATGAATTCAGACTAACTGGGACCATTGGTGGCCAATATGTCGAAAGTTAGGACCACTAGTGGTTATTTTCATAGTTGAGACTGTTAATAACCAAAAGTCAATAGTTAAGATTATTTATTTTTATTACTCCTTAATGTAACTAGTGACTATTCCTTCAATAAAATGATTTTAGATGATTTATGCATTTGAAATTTTGAATACACTAGTTTCAACCCATTTAACCTGTTTTATTTTTTTATGGTCTGTGGGATTTGAACCCAAAACCTTTCACAACTTAGATGTTTTAAAGACTTTGCCTAAGAAAAAATAAGCTAGATCTACGAGTCAAACTTGCCATCTCTAGACATCACAAACAATCTATGAACTCACCATGAAGGCTATCCGCAGCTTCATCAAACGGTTTTCCAAAATATTTCTTGTGTTCCTCTAAACTACTTGACTCGTAAGTTCTCTTCCTGCTTCTAGCTGATTTTTCGGAAAAGTCAATGTCTTTTCCCTTCCATTTCCCTGTATTTATATCAACATTCTCGTTTGTTCCCGCAGAATCAGAATCTGGTGGTTTGTCAACAACACAATCATTACTTCCATTCTTGGCCAGTAGATGTAAATTTTCTAACTCAGGTGGTACGTCTTCTTTTTCAGTCAAAGTTGGAGACTCAATATTCAAAGTAGGAGAAACTCCACCGATGACATGGGGAGACGACATATCACCTAGTTGTATCCTAGAAGTGTTCTTAAACTGCTGTTTCACTGTTTTAACCAAACTTTGTAGGTCTGCCTCGCTTTCACTCCGTGTTGGTAAAAATAACTCTATAACATATTCAGCGTCCACTTCAGGACTCTTGAGATAGATAGCTAAACAACTAGTTATTCCATGCTTACGAGCATTAAGATGCAAGGGATATTCCTCTTCACCGAGTTTACTTACATCTCCACAAAAGCATAAACCACGAGATGACAATGATCTACCAACAACACCTTGGGATTTGTCCAGGTTTCGCTCTCTGCAAGTTTCATGGAATCCCCACATGCTCAAGTCTCGCACATAGAACGGTAGAGCAGCTGTTGACATGCAGACTTTCCCTATACAGTTTCTACTAAAGCTACTACAACTCCTCTCTAGATTTCCAGAACTGGCCACAACACTATTGTATCTACACAGACTCCACGTCTGAGCTAGAGGTAAATTCTGAATATCACATACTGCCTTTAAAGCCCCGAAAATCTCATCCAATTCAAGTTGCCTTCTGTCATCTCCAACACGTGCCTGAAATTTAAAAGATAAATTTACATGAAATGAACACACATATACATGCAATCATACATGTATTTACACAACTCACATAAAAGCTAGTATCCTCAAACACGTTTGGAGACTTCAGATTCTCTTCCTGCAAAGTAGAATTGAATTTATTTCAAAAAGTGAACAAAATAATGGTATAAGCATATAGAACAAGTATGTATGTATGTATGCATCATGCATCATGTATCCAGTGAAAGAAAATAACATGGTAACTACCTTCAGTGCTCTTGAGACTTGTTGAACCTCAAAAGCATAATCAGTATACTTTGATGACGTTATGAGTTCAAGTACGCCTACACAACGTTCGCTGCGAGGTTCAAACACAGGCAAGTTAATATACCCATGGATATTGTGGGAAGCAGCCCAATCCTGCACACTTTGTCTGGTTGATAGTCCATGCAGGCCCAAACTCCACTCTGGCAACTTTTGGCGATAAACACGACCAGGAGGACCTAAGTCTTCCCTATGCTCCCCATCCACAACAAACATATGCTGCTCGGACTCCAACCTATACTTGTAAAGCCCTTCATCAACCACACCAAGACCAAAAGGTTGGTCCAAAGTCGTTAGCAAGCACCGCTTCCGCACAGCAACAGGTGACCAAAACTGAACAAGCACACGTGGCTCACGGAAACTTAAAACCTTAAGTGCCGCTGTAACCTTCTCTTTAATTATCTTTGGGAGATCTATGCCATTCTGATTGACTACCAGATTAGACGAACCTATAGATATGTGAATCTTTATTAAAGACACAAATTTTAGACGATAACAAACCCATTTCATCATACGAATACAATAAACGAAGGAACTAGTTTTGTGTGTGTGTGTGGGGGGGGGGGGGGGGGGGGTGCAACCCCAAACTACCCTATGTTCCACCAATCACGCATTGCCAATTCATTTTACGCTAAACTACCCCAAAACACATTAATTGGTGGCAACACTGCCCTAAACCATGGCCCTCACTCTTTTACACTATTCTCTCTCTCATACCCACACACACATACAATTCGGTTACAATCACCCCAGCACCCCTACCCGATGGGGCGGCGGCGGTGTAGGGGGTACCCCAGTGCACACATCAGACCCCCTTAACAATGTAACTCTGCTAATAGTTAGTTGGTTGGTTTATTTAAAGTAAGTGATGTTCAACAATAGCCATTTTACAAAGCTTCCATTAGCTATCATATCATATGTTGTTAATAACTTCCAACTAATTACATAAAATTGAGAGTTTAATTTAGTGCAACAAAATAACAAAAGGAACAAAATAAGACTTACTGGTAGATAGAGAGGATTGAGGAGGTTCTTCCACATCTCGACTGCCAAAAACCCTAAGTGATGTTAGATATCTTTTATTATTATTATTATTATCATCTGAACTTGCAAAATATGCAGAAGCAGAAGCAGGCAGAGGTTCATGTATGCAAGTGTATCTCGATTTCAATGCATCTAAAACCCTTGAGCGGCTTCTTGCAACTGGATCTACGGAAACCTCCATCTTCAATTTCTTCAAGGTTTTACAGATCAATTGTTTTGGGGAAGTTAAGTGTGAACATCATGAAAAGTGGACGTCTACTTCTACGTCTGATACTGTAGTATAATACGGCGACTGGTATAACAATAAACATAACAATTAGCAAAATAATATGGTACGGGTTGAGTTATTCTAACACTGTGTTCCCGAGTTTCATTTAACGAAAGAAAAGAAGAGATTTGGAAGGATGTCAAGAAAAAATCATGTTCCACAGTTTTTTTAAGGAGAGAAGGGAAAGGAAGTGAAAGGAAAATTTTGGTTAATTTCTTTCATATCTCATCCTTCCAAATTGGAGAGATTTGAAAGAAAATGATTTTTTAAACATAAAATCTTCACTTTGTTAATTAAATATTTCTTTTCCACTCCCTCTCTTTTCTCTCCTTAATTCCCTTTCTCTTCTTTTGTCAAAAGAATATGTACATGAAAGTCATATATTATTTTCACCTTCATTTTTAAACGTCCGTAACTTTTTATACGTCATCTTATATATATATATATATATATATATATATATATATATACACACCATAAAATCGAAAACCTAAAATGTAAGATTGTAAAGTTCGATAAGGGGCTTCTAGTGCCACTAAAATGAATTTAATTAGGGTATGTTTGATACACTTCCTAGTTCTAAGATTTCTTATTTTAGGATACATATGAACCATAGTTGTCAAAAGCGTGCCTAGGCACTGAGACGCACTATCGTGGCTGATTTCCGGCCAAATTCAGTCTAAAAGTTGCATAAACCTCTAAAACATCATAAATGAGTAATGAACAAGTCTTAAACAACCCTAAAACAACCTAAAGTAGCCCTAAACAAGCCTAAAACATCTCTAGAATCTCTAAAAAATGTATTTTATACTATGCGCTTAATTATAAAAAGTCGTCGTTTTTTATGCACCTTGCGCCTAGGCTCCGGGCTCGGCCTATGCGAGTATGCGCCTTGAGTACGTCTAGGCGCTTTGACAATTATGATATGAACCTTTCCTTATATGATAAAACATGTCTTTTTTGAACTAAAAAGATACTAGGGTTATGATCCGTTGAGAACTCGACGTAAAATGCGAAAAAAATAATAATTTTTTTTCACACTAGTGTAAAAACACGTAAACGCCGCTGTAAATTTTTTTAATAAAAAAATACATTAATTTACACCAAATTACACCTGTGTAAGTGATTTTCATCCCCATGTAAGTATATTAATATTTTATTTATTATTTTATTGTTGTTTAATTTTGGACCACATGATATCAAGCCTTGGCTTTGCTATAGGTGGGATTAACTGAGTATGATGATGATTTATAATAAGTGTGTGGTTATAAAGTGAGTTCCTATAGTTCTCACAACTCATAGGAGTTCTTAAAATATCTAGATCCAAAGATACTATATCACAAGAACGAAATCGTATTCAATTATTTAACTCTAATATTTGCTTACAAGGTGGTTTCATGGTTTTTCTGGAAAAAAAAAAAGTATCAAATTAAGGTTTATAGATACAGGATTTGGTTCAAATGAGAATCTTTTCTTAAATTGAAAACTGAGAGAACCATTCTGGACCACAAATTTCTCTAACGCAAAAAAAAAAAGCTTTAATCGCTGCGTTATATGCAGGATTTTTTTTTCAATATACATGTGTATAATTGCATTATACACATATGTATAATGCAATATACACATATGTATAACTGAAAAATGTTATATACACATGTGTATAACTGCTAAATACATATATGTATAAATGAAAAAAAAATTCAAAAAAAATAAAAAAAATTTCCTTGCATAAAAATGTGCGATTAATGCAAAAAATAAAAACAAAATTATTTTTTTGTTTTTTTTGCCTTTATATGAAATGTGTGGCCTAGAATGGTTCTCTCAGTTCTCAAATAGGGGTTGGTTCTCTTAGGATCCGTACCCTATAGATACATTTCAGAGAAGTTTCTTTTAAGTTCATGTGTAGTGGTGGGGGGTTATGGGGCTTTATGGGTATTAAAATATTAAAAAATAATAGAAGGGGGTTATGAGGCTTTATGGAAAAAGATGGTGTAGTGGGAAGGGGGGTTATGGGGCTTTATAAATGATTGGGTAATAATTGGTTAATTATTTCTTTTCTTATTTAAATAATAATATTAAATACTTAATAATATTTCATTAAAATAAATAAAAATTACAAATACTAAAGAAATTACAAATACTAGAAAAATCACTACTAAAAAAAAACTTACAAAATACTTAAAAAAAACACAAATACTAAAAAAAATACAAATACTCATAGGTTATTTTTTTTCTCGATTTTGGCATTTTGATTCAAACACATTTCCAAGGTCTTGCTTTCTAGGTGGTCGTGCGGCTGCCTGTAAAATGCAAAGTCGCGCTCAAATTGTCGATCCCTCATAAGCGCAACCACCTCTCGGTTTTCTTGGATACGCTGTGCCCTGATGTCGCGTATGTCTTGGACCCGCTGGTTCATCTCAGCAAACGCCGGGATTAACTGGTTCACCCCCGACGACGAAGATTCCGTCTGTGCGGCTCAAGCAGCCCATCGACCGGGTGGACGAGGTATCTCCTCCGCCCCCTCCTCCCCTGCAAAATTGGGATTTTCTTCGGGTGAGTTGAGGTCGACGTAACAAGCGTCAGACGTAGGGGATTCGGGATCAACTGACTCAGAGGTCCTCGACTTCTTTGAAGGCCTCGTATTTTTGGCCCTAGATGAATAAGTTCCAACCGTTGGGCGGACGGTGTGCCATTTGGAGCAGTCTTTCAGCAGGCGCCAAACCCTCATGTACGGAAAATTCTCGTATTCTTGTCTGTATTCTTCCAAAGCCGCCTCCAAATCTACTCGTCGCTTTGGCCAGTTTTCCACCCGTGCCGGGTGCGTTGATAAATACCTTGAAAGTTTGTGCATTTAAAGTTGATATCAGTCCACTTGCCCGATATCGAATCGTTCTCCCGGTATTTCTCTCCCTTACCAGCTAGTTCATAAAATATTGCTCGGACTCTTCTCCAAAAATCTCCTTTGGATTGATAGTTCGCTAAAAAAACCAACCAAAAATATATATAAGTACCCGTTTAAAACTATATGTAAAAAAAATATAACAAAACAAAAAATATATATCTTACCAACAATAGGATCCTCTGACACGTCAACCCACGCTCGGGCTAACGCGAACAACTCGTCGTCATCCCATGGTTGTACGTTTCTTTTGGCACGACCTTCCGTGTCTTTCTTTCTGCGATTGCGTCTTCCTCGCCCGCTTGTCTTTCCTCGCACGGGCTCTTCCTCTTGGACCGGATCCCGTGTCTTCGGAACCGACTGTGTTTCTTGCCAAGCATTTGAGGACCCGAACATTTGAGATGTCCCAAACACTTGTGTTGAGTTAAACCCACTTCCCATGGGTAGCCCAAAACCCCTCCCATGTTAATGTTATACATGTTCGGGTCCCAATTCATGGGTTGGTTTAACAGGTTGATAAAACTTTGTGGGTTTGAACCTGAACCCGAAGCTATGAGTCGGGTGTTGTCGCCAGTAGTTTGGGAACCGAACTCGAAACCACCTCTACCAAATAGATTCATCTCTTCTCTTGTGGTAGAAATTAGAAATTATGTGTGTGTGTTATGCTTGCTCTCAACAGAATGAAAGATGAATGTGTTTGTGTGTTTGGTTTGTATGTAGAGTATGTATATATAGAAGCCCCACCTTTTTTTTTCTTAAATCGTCTTCAATGCGACGGTCAAAAAAGCTGATTCTCCATCAATTCAATGCACACAACGCCCGTTAAAAATATAACGCCAATCGACGAAAACGCCCTATAGCGTCCGAGGGGGCGGTGTTCCCCGACGCTATAGGGTTGAAAACGCCCTATAACCTTAGCAATGCACATGCCCTAAGATCATTTCTTTGAATTCAATTGTTATTTCTCATGTTTTTCTTATTTATCAACTATAAGATGGCATTTTTTTCCCCTTATTTAAACTTGATATAAGAAAAGTTACAAACCAGTAAATTTGTATCTAAAAACATGTGCATATAAATTAAGTTCAGAACCTTAACGGAATTTTTAGTTTTGTTTAATAAAGGAACTATTAAATAATTATAAAGATTTGAATGTATGTTAAATATAAAAGAAGATGAGAATGGATAATATTAATAATAACAATAATAATTAGCATATATATATATAGGGCAATTATAGATTGAAAACCAGTTTGAGTTATGAAAACCCAAGAAACTCATATTTGTGGTTGCTAATGCTCCACATACACTCTTATGATTTAGAGTGCAAGGGTAATTTGGGTACACCATCTCTTTTCTCTCTCTCTCCTTTTAACACCTGCCATAACCTCTATCCTCTCTCTTTTTTTTATTTACAAGATCTCTTTCTTCTTTAACATAAACACTACTCTCTTATCCTTTCTTCTCTTTGAATATCAAAATATCAACACAACCTGCAACACTACTCTTTCCCTCTCTCTATTTACAATATAAACAAAACAAAAAGGGCGGTGGTTAGTGGTTTGGGTGTAGGCGACAGTGGTTGGTGGTTTCCGGCCATAAACAAGCAACCCAGATCTGTACATGGTCGGACCGGTGCAAATCCAAAGGGTGCTTCGGTGTTGGTGGACGAGGGGTTTCAAGTCAGACCGGTGCAAACCCATATGGTCGGACCCAGATCTGTACACGAGTTGGTGATGGTTTGGTGGTTGGAGATGATGGCGCGTGTGATGGGGTTGGTATGACCTGAGCCGGCGTTGGGCGGCGCGTGGGAGGTAGACAAGCGAGTGGAGAAAAACGGTGGTGGTTCATGATTTTTGTAGATTTAGAGAGAGGGATAAGAGAAACTCCATCAAAGCAAAATCAGACTTTTAACCTTCTTGCTCTATCAAAATCTTCTAGCTGGGGGTTCTTGTCCACTTAAGATGAAGGGTTCTTGCTTTGATATTTATAATTTGCAACGTTTCTTGTTCAAGATCCTGATTTTTATGTGGGTTCTTGTTCAATATAGAAGAACAGTGGGTTGCTTCTTGCTATGGACCATACTACTACTCGTATTTATATATTTTTTTTATTCAATGTTTGATAATTGAAGTCCGGCATATTCTTGAGAGTTTTTTTTTTCTTTTTTTCTGGAAAAAGATTGTGGAAAATTTATCCACTACACAAGTGTTGATCTAAATATATATTTATCATGGTTTTATTTACTTTTTAACTGACGTATTATAATTTTTTTGTGTTTTTATTCAATCATACTTTTTAAAATATGTTTTATTGTTTTTGTTGCTATTCAATCATACCCCTACATTTAAAAATATGTTTTTGTTGTTGGGCTATAGTTTATCACATGTTTTTAATGACGTAAGTAGTAAAAACATATGTTTTGGTGATTCTTGCCCTTTTTGTAATTTATTTATACGTTTTTAGTGAGATAAGTCGTGAAAACATATGTTTTTGTTGGTGGTTTTGTAATTTATTAGATGTTTTTAGTGAGATAAGTCATGAAAACATATGTTTTTGTTGGTGGTTTATAATTTATTACATGTTTTTTGTGAGATAAGACATGAAAACATATGTTTTTATTGTTAGCTTACAATTCATTATATGTTACTGGTTTAATTCATTTGTAAAATTCAAATGAAAAAACTCATAGGCTTTTATATCAAAAATTGAATGTCTGGTTGTATTAAAAAAATATAGGATTTATTTTTAGAAAAGTGAATGCTTCTTTTTAGAGAGAGGAGAGAGAATAATGAAAAAGTAAGAGAGATGATGTGTTTATTGTTTACCATAATACCCTTTTTATTTTTTTATTCTAGATATTTAACTTTTACATATTACACTTTTAAAATAAAATAATAAATGAACCACAACCATTGGATCATTATGATCAATGGTGATAAGAGTGGTTTTCTTGGTTTTCTTAAGTGGGGAGGGTTTTCAAATTATCCCTCCCCTATATATATATATATATATATATATATATATATATATATATATATATATATATATATATATATATATATAACTAGTATTATGCCCCCGCACGTTACGACGGGGGTGTAAAACCATACCAAGTAGCACTAATGCAACATCACCACTAGCGATCACTAACACCAAAAAGCTCGTAAACGTAAAATAAATTAAAAAAAAAAAGGAAAATTAACACCGAATAAAATGAAGGCGTAAAATCGTAGAACCACGCACGCTCGTTACGATGTGTTAATGCCAAATGCGTAAAATCGATGACATTTAATAACTATGGTTAATGTGAAGTAACTAAGTCGGTCTAGGACCCGCGCATTGCGACGAACTTGTTATAACTTGCAAAATTTAGATCGGAACTTGAAACGAAAAAATTGCGTAAGATGAAAATTATGTGGGACCAAAGTTGAAAGAAAAAAATTTTTAGGGTTAAATTGTAAAAGATGAAAATCTTTGCGTTAAAAGTAAAAAAAAATGAGAAGTTTTGGGTTACAAGTGGAAAATTAAAATTGTTAGTATTAAATTATAAAAGATGAAAATATTTGTGTTAAAAGTAAAAAAGAAAAATATTTAGGCTAAAAGTTAACATCAATTTTTTTAAAAAACTCCCTAAGCATAAGGTACAATCCCTCTATACACAAAAGTCTTGATCAATTTTTTTTTTAAAAACTCCCTAAACATAAGGTACAATCTCTCTATAAATCAGAATATTTATAATTATATATATAGCACCCCATGGCCCCCACACATGGACCAATGGGTTCATAAATCTTGCAAATGTTATATGGTTAATTTCAAAAAAGTTTTGTTATTTTATTTGGAATTGTGGCAAAACTTATATAATAACTACAACTTCAAGGGTTCGTCTTTTGTGACAACCAAAACTTTTTAAGTCTTAGCAGGCCAATGCATTGGTCCAGCTCACGAAAAGATCACAACAGTGACCTGCTCCATTCCAGTGCTCCTCCTTTTATGCCCATTACTATATTATATATTTGTTTCTTTTTTCAGTCCAAACTTATAATATAGTTTGTTCAACTAAATTGACACGTGACTAAGTTGACCAAGTCATCATTTCATTAGTATAGATTTACAAAGTCAATGATTAAATTATCAAAGTTGATATATTAGCATGCATCATCTCCAGGGTCTTTTAACCCTTTTTCCAAGTATTGACTACCAAATGTATGATCTCATTACAGACAGGCACCCTCAATTTTATAAAACTAAAGTCTAAGCATTGGGGTTCTGACCCGCCGAAACCGATAGCCTGATCACTGTTTGACCATCTGGTTGTCTAAAAGCATTCAATGATGCAGTCAAGTCATTGTCACAAGCAATCAATATCATATCACCATCTTCATCTTCATATTTGAGCTTAAAGCTTCCATGGCTGAGCTGAAACCGTGTTGCAACCAGTTTCTCCAACTTTGCCAGTCCATCTGACAGTCTGAATGAAAATTTTACTGTATTCTCTCTGTACGTTACCTTAATTGTGTACGTGTTTGCTGCAGTGTTCTTGATATGATTGTCTTTGACGGTTGTCTCAGGCTTTGCACGTCCGTCAGGCGGATCTTTTTGTTCTGTCGGGTGGAGTACAAGTTGGGAAGTATGCTGCTTACTGTATTCTGCAAGAGTGGCAGGATCATGAGTACCATTTGTTGCATTAGAAGTGCCTAAAACCAGGGTGGTAAGAGCTCTCTCAGATGCTTCGATGGCTGCCTCTGTTTGATCCGACTTCGGAAGGGGGTCCTTTTCATTGGGAGTCCTGCTATATGGCCACCTTGCTATACCATGACTCCTGCAAATGCGCTTTAAAGTAGACCTGCTGACTACATAACATACAATGTAAAAGGTCAAGAATGAAACTGAGAATATTAAAAGGGAAGGTCACAGATAGATATTACTAGAGGTGGCAAAATGGACGGTAAGACAAGCATAATGAATAACA
The DNA here is from genome assembly GCA_028751855.1 of Ambrosia trifida. Classification (NCBI taxonomy): domain Eukaryota; kingdom Viridiplantae; phylum Streptophyta; class Magnoliopsida; order Asterales; family Asteraceae; genus Ambrosia; species Ambrosia trifida. The sequence continues at coordinate 48,012,826 of CM054127.1, forward strand.
ATAGTGGAGTGTGCAGTTCGGTCAAACTCAAGATTTTGAGAACCTCGACCTTAACCTCATTTTGCGGTTAACCCAATTAGTGGTTAACCGTGGCGAGGTTTAGTTAAAGGATAACCTCTATACCAATCATCAATATATGCTATTCAACTCTCTCACCTAAAAAAGTGACATTATGTTTGACTCTACTAAAAAGAAAGTAAATAATTTAGCAGGATCTAAGCAAAGATAATGAACTCATTCAAGCTATAAATTAAGGTCAAAACCTTATTAGTGCATTTAAAAACTTTATTCATGCAATATACAATAACCAAATCCAATTAAACCCACCAGTGGCGAATCTTGACCCGAAACTTCGGGGGGTCAAAAACCAGTTTCGGGGAGTCGAAACCTTATATACCAAAAAATTTCTATACGAATACTATATAATCGGAACTTCTGAGTGAAAATTTGGGGGGTCGGCCGCCCCTTAAAAGAATCGCCCCTGAATCCCACAAATAGCAAAGCTATTGGCAAGGTCTAGGGAGGGTGGGATGTAGGCACACTTTACCTCTATGACTCTATCCCTGGTGATAGGGAGGCTGCTTCCAGAAAGATCCTCGGCTCTAAACCCATAGCAGACTAATATATAGAACATAAGGTGTGTATATATACACACACACATATGTATATAGAAAACTACTAATAATAGACATATATAACATCAGAAACAACCTATAAACATAGATACAAGAATACAATCACATGTAAATTCCACCAAACATGAGGGCAAAACCAAGTCCCTAAGACTCACCTAAAACGCATTTGTACCCTCCCCTAAAAGTCCTTACCTTAATCCTACATCTTCATGTGATATGAAGAAATTAAAATAAGTTTTTCATTACTTTACATGATATATGTCATACTTATGATATATGTCATACTTATAGTATATGTCATCGTCATCATCATCATTCTCAGTTAATCCCACCTATAGCAAAGCTAACGTAGGGTCTGTGGAGGGTAAGATGTAGACAGTCTTACCTCTACCCCTAAGAATAGAGAGGCTGCTTTCAGTGAGACCCACGGCTCGATGTGGTTTGGTATCAAGCTTTGGACATAAGGCACAAAACACTTAGCAATCGGGACAAACCCGATCGGTACATGTACCTCTTTGTCTTTTGGCTATCCACGCCACCACATGATACATGATTAACCGTCCGTCGTTTTTAACGTTATTTTCACGAAATTAGTAAAATAACGTTAAAATTAGTGCAACTTTACTTTTGCCCCCCCAAGGCCACACATATATACATTATATGCGCACACCGTAAGTGAGGCGTCACTTATAGTATATGTATATATTTATATTTACATACAAACGGTTTAGTTCTAATAAAGATATGGCCAAATCAAACTTCTCATTACACCAAAGGGTATACATAGGATTTACAATATATACAAAATAACAAACAATATATTATCTTGGAATAAACACGTTGACTTTATGCATCGTAATAAGTTCAGTCAGCCGCGTTATTTTAAAGTACCAAACCTAAAACAAACCATATAATGAACTAGGGAAGGTTTCATGGTAGTTTCATAGCCGTAGGTCAAAATGGGTATTTCTAGTGCAGGACAAAACCAGCCAGATGCGTTTTTATCTTATTTTTATGAATATGTATAATATATGTAGAGACCCACCAAGTCTTCAACTCGTTATATTAATTTTGTCCGTATATTGAAACTACCTTCTGGGCTACCCAAGTACGAACATGGTTTCATTATCATAACTGATCCAGGCCAAAAGCATTTTGGATGACAACTCAGGTCAAGTAGCTTATTCGCTCATGGAACTAGTCAAATCAAAAGCATATTAGCTCTTGCACATGATCTATTGACTAGCATCGTTCGCTATCTGTCCTATTTAAGGCAAAGAATAATATAAATGATATGACTACTGCCTGGCCTACGAAGTACATTCAATACATGGCTGGCCTAATGTAAGAAGTTGAATAATTGAGTGACTTCCACATGCAATTTCTCCACAATTAATGTAATTGCTGACTAGAAAAACTATATTAATAATAATCTAACTTCAATAAAATGATTTTTATGGTTCATGTATTAGAAATTAGAATACACTTCAAATGGGTTTTAACCCGTTTGACCAGTTTTATGGTTAGTTAAAATGTTAAATCATTTCACTTAATGAGTAAGAAGCTGAACATAACTTAAATAGACCTAGGGTTGCAAATGAACCGAACGAACATGAACAAGGCCTTGTTCGTGTTCGTTTGCTAAGGAAATTATGTGTTCACAAACAGTTCATGAACACTTACCGAACGAGATTTTTTGTCTGTGTTCGTTTGTTAAGAAACCACACGTGTTCATGTTCGTTTGTGATTTTGTTCATGAACACACACAAACATAAACGAACGTTAATGAATACAAACAAGTGTTCATGAACAAAAAGAATTGTTCATGAAAAAAAAAACAAACACAAACGGACATATATTAATTTTTGAATAAGATCGAATTCACATATATTAAGAAATTAAGTAGACCACCCAACATATAATCTAACTATACAAACATACTTAGTACATAACATAATATCGGTAAAACATAATGAAGTAGTGTCTAAAAAAAGTAAGCTCACGTCTTAAACTTGAAGTCTTTATTTATTTAAATGTAAAGTCTTATATACTTACTTCACATAAATTATTTATTTATTTTAGTAAAATAAATACAAATTAAAGCATACAAAATAAAATTTTAAAAATTAAAACTCCATTAAACTATCGAACATAAACGAACACGTTACCGAACGTTCACGAACATAAACGAACGAACGCGACCTCTGTTCATGTTCGTTCGTTTAACTAAACGAACGAAATTTTTTGTTCGTGTTAGTTCATTTATTAAACGAACGAACACAAACGAACTTCTCACCGAACGGTTCATGAACTGTTCGCTGAAAGTTCAGTTCGTTTGCAGCCCTAAATAGACCCATTGGGTCAAACTTGGCACCTCAACATCACAAACAATCTATGAACTCACCATGAAGGCTATCTGCAGCTTCCTCCATCGTTTTACCATAATGTTTGCTGATTTCCTCTAAACTAAATGACCTGTCAGTTCTCTTCCTTCTTCTAACTGGTTCTTTGGAAAAGTCAATGTCTTTTCTCCTCCCTTTCCGTGTACTTATATCATCTTCAATCCCAACATCCAAATACGGAACAACTACATTTTGGTTTGTTCCTGCAGCAGCAGAATTTGATTGCTTATCTTCATCTAAACTAATTGGCTTGTCACTTTTCTTTTTTCTAATTGGTTGTTTGGAATAATCAATGTCTTTTACCAGCATTTTCCCTGCATTATTTATATCAACATCTTCAATCCCAAAATTCACATACGAAACAGCATTCTCGTTTGTTCCTACAGCAGCAGAATTTGATGGCTTATCTTCCTCTAAACTAATTGGCTTGTCAGTTTTCTTTTGTATAATTAATAGTTTGGAATAATCAATGTCTTTTATCGTCATTTTCCCTGCGTTAATATCAACATCTTCAGTCTCAAAATTCAAATAATTCTGGTTTGTTTCTGCATCAGCAGAATTTGAAGTTTTATCTTCTTCCATATGCTCCACATGAGCAAATTCACTCTGCATCGTTGAGCATGCAACATCAACATCACAATCATTATTTCCATTCTCAGCCAGTAGATGTAAATTTTCCAACTCTGGTGGTACGTCTCCTTTTTCAGTCAGAGTTGGAGACTCGATATTCAAAGTAAGAGGAACTCCACCGATGACTTGGGCAGACGACATATCACCTAGTTGTATCCTAGAAGTGTTCTTAATATGCTGTTTCACTGTATTCACCAGACTTTGTAGGCATGCCTCGTTTTCACTCTGTGTTGGTAAAAATAACTCTATAACATATTCACCGTCCGCTTCAGGATTCGTAATATAGATTGCTAAACAACTGGTTATTCCATGCATACGAGCATAAGGAACCAAGGGATATTCGTCTTCACCAAATTTACTTACATCTCCACAATACCATAAACCACGAGATGTCAATGATCTCCCAACAACACCTTGAGATTTGTCCAGATGTCGCTCTCTGCAAGTTTCATGGAATCCCCACATGCTCAAGTCTCGCACATAGAACGGTAGAGCAGCTGTTGACATGCAGACTTTCCCTATACAGTTTCTACTAAAGCTACTACAACTCCTCTCTAGATTTCCCGAACTGGCCACAACACTACTGTATCCACACAGACCCCATGTCTGAGCTAGAGGTAAATTATGAATATCACATACTCTCTTTAAAGCCCACAAGATTTCATCCAATTCAAGCTGCCTTTTTTCATCTCTAACACGTGCCTGAAATTTGAAAGATAAATTCACATAAAATAAACACACATACACATGCAATCATACATGTATGTACACAACTCACATAAAAGCTAGTATCCTCAAGCACGTTTGGCGACTTCAAATTTTCTTCCTGCAAAGTAGAATTGAATCAGTTTCAAAAAAATGAAAAAAGAAATAATGGTATAAGCTTATAAAGCAAGTACGTATGCATGCATGCATGCATTACCTACGCAATGAAATAAAATAAGGACATGGTAGCTACCTTCAGTGCTCTCGAAACTTGTCGAACCTCAAAAGCATAATCAGCATACTTTGACGATGTTATTAGTTCAAGTACGCCTACACAGTAACCACTACGAGGTTCAAACACGGGCAAGTTAATATACCCATGGATATTGTGGGAAGCAGCCCAATCCTGCACACTTTGTCTGGTTGATAATCCATGCATGCCCAAACTCCATTCTGGCAACTTTTGACGATAAACACGTCCAGGAGGACCCAAGTCTTCTCTATGCTCCCCGTCCACAACAAACATACGCTGCTCAGACTCCAACCTATACTTGTAAAGCTCTTCATCAATCACACCAAGAGCAAAAGGTTGGTCCAAAGTCGTTAGCAAGCACCGCTTCCGGACAACAACAGGCGACCAAAACTGAACAAGCACACGTGGCTCACGGAAACATAAAACCTTAAGTGCAGCTGTAATCTTCTCTTTGATTATCTGTGGGTCTATGATATTTTGATCAACCTCCAGATTAGACGAACCTACGAACACGTGAATCACACTATCACAGTAAACATGCAGACTTCATAAAATAAAATAAAAAATGAAACCGTTTAACAATGCGAGTCTGGTAATAGTTTGTTAGTGTCCTAAACTTAGTCATCTTTAACAATAGCCATTTCATAGAGCTTCGGTTGGCTGTGCATTTATTGTACAGTTCTCGATTAACGGATTAGTTATGACTGTATGATAAAACTGAACACTTGCTTCTATCAAGCATGACTAGATTATGCTTCACTTGTAGTTCAATCACCATCTTCTTTGTTTCCAAATTAGGTCAATTTAAAAACTTCAATTCACTTATTAAACTTTTTAACAAATGTTATATCTATCTATACTATATTATAATGCATGAGGGAAGGGTAGTTTAAGATACCCAAAAGTTAAGAACTTATTTTTCATTAAAAACCCTAAAATGATGGTAAAATAGTCATTCATACATTATTTACATTCAATACCCTATCTTAGTTACACTTTAATCCCTTAAACTTACTTAACTTTTGCTTATTTAAATTATAGTTAAACTTCTTTTCCTTATTTTAAGCAAATCATCCCCCATGATTTTTAAATAGTCATATTTTTTTTGCATGCGTTTATACTTTTATACAAAAATTACATCATAATAATGAGCATTTTATTATCTTTAATTTGAGTATAAATATTGCTATTTTTTATTTTAAAAATCTTTATGTGCTACGTGATTAACGATATCTAAGAGTGAGCAATAACTAAACCATTCACCGAAACCAAACCAAAAAACAGACAAAACTGAACCAAATCTATTGAAAACTGAAAAAATCTTATTTAACTTAAAATTGGTTATCGTTTTTTTTTGTACCCTTAGTTAACCCAAATTAGTTAAACTGAAACAAACCCATTAATATATTCATAACAAGACGATGTGGTAGGGAACACAGACACTTCTAATGGTTCATGGTTGGGTTAGGTTCAGTTCGGTTATAAGCCGCAACCGAAACAAAAAATCGACATTATCGGTTTATTGATCTTGTTAACCAACCGGTTAATTGGTTCAGTCTAATTGGTTAGATTGTCGTTTTCAATTCGGTTTAGTTAATTTTGTTTAATAACCAAAACCAAACTTTGGTTAAAATTTTGCTTAGAAACACATAAAATGAAGGTATAAATACATGTAATGGATGCATAAAAGATATAAATGTATGAATTGTTCAGTTTTGGTTTGTTAATTTTGGTTAACTTAGGCTACAAAAAAACCAATATTTGGATAACTCGTTTTGGTTAATTTTTAGTTCGATTTTGTATGTTTTTGTTCAATTTCGCTTGAGGTTCACTTATTGTTCACCCCTATATATTGTTAATCACGTAAAAAAAATCAAATTTTTAATGAAAAGTATATAGCAAATTATAGTCTAATAAGGTTTGAAGCTGAGTTGATAGGTTTATGAATTGTAGTGGCGGTATAAATAGAGGGGGTTTTGAATTTTTTAGCTTTTATAACTAGGCTTGTAAACAAACCGAACGAACATGATGTTCGTGTTTTTTCATTTAATTTAACTGAACACGAACACATAACAAACACATTTTTGTGTTCATGTTGGTTCATTAAGAAATTTGTAATGTTCTTGTTCGTTCATTAAGAAATTTGTAATGTTCTTGTTCGTTTATGTTCGTTCGTTTAAAACCTAAACGAACAGTTCACGAACGAACATAAACGGATGTTCATGAACATAATAAATGTGAACGATTTTGTATTACTGAAAAAAACCCAATTACTAATTGGTTATGTAAATATAACTACGTATGTAATTAATAAACTTAAACGGACATAAATAAATGAACATAAACGGACGTTCACGAACATAAATGGACAAAATCAACGTTTGTTCATGTTCGTTCATTTAACCAAACAAACAAATTTTTTTGTTCGTGTTTGTTCGTTTATTAAATACACGACATAAACAAACTTCTCGCCTAACAAGTTCATGAACATTCGGTTCGTTTACAGACCTATTTTTACCTCTATTTCGTGTATTTATACCTCCATTTCATGTACTTCTAGGCAAAAAAATTTAGCCAAAGTTTGTTTTTGTTATTCACCAAAATTAACTAAACCAGACTAAAAACCAATTATCTAACAATACTAACCGAACCAAGGAACCAATTGTTTAATAAGATTGATTAATTGATGACTTTTGATTTTAGTTTCGATTGAGGCTAATAATCGAACTTAACCGAACCATACACACCCTTAGAAGTGTTTGTGTTCCCCGCTGCATCGCGCGGGCACTCTACTAGTAATAATAATCCAGCTGTCAATTTACATCAAATCTAGGTCACGACTTAGAACCTGCAAACAATATAATAATAATCCAAAGCATCATGACCAAATCAACAATGAGCTGTGTATGTAGAGCTATTAAAGGTACATCGTTGTCACAGAGTTGACACACAGAAGTCGTCGTGATAATATATAATTATAAAGAAACCAGAGTTCAAATTAGGGTTTTTGTAAATATATATATATATAGTCAGATCAAAAATAAAACAAGACTTACTGGTAGGTAGAGATAGAGATAGAGGGGATTGAGGAGGTTCTTCCACCTCTCGACTGCCAAAAACCCTAAGTGATGTTAGATATCTTTTATTATTATTATTATTATCATCTGAACTTGCAAAATATGCAGAAGCAGACAGAGGTTCATGTATACAAGTGTATCTGGATTTCAAATCAGCATCTAAAACCTTTGAACGGCTGCTTGCAACTGCATCTATGGAGACCTCTGTGTTCATTTTTCTTACAGATCTTATCGTAGTTTGGGGAAGTTAGGGAACAGGTTCACAAACGAATGATGATGACCTTTACTGTTGAACTAACTCGCTGTAATTTGGACCCCCCTAATAAAAACTGTGTGTTTGATAGCCGGTCTTTTTTGACCTAGCCGACATAAAAACTATGTTTTGAGTTTGATGGATTAGATGCGTTGTGTTTGGGTTGATCAAGAATCAAAATTACGCAATCGGATCGGGTTTGGTTTTTGGTTATTGGGTTTTTAATGGTGAAAATATTATCCGATAACCAACCCAATCTAATTAAATGGTTATCGGGTTCGGGTGTATCGGGTCGGGTTAAATGGTTCGGGTGTTTGAGTTGCATATTTTTAGCCATTTAGGTTGCATGTTTCCATTTAACTGTTGGGTTGGAGTACATATGTTTTCGTGGTAATTTGGGTTGGGTTTATTCGATAACCATCGAACATCAACCACCACTTGCAATCCCTGGCTCCAAGTCAGTTAACGGTCATCACCATCTGCATAACCAACTAGATGTCGATTCTTGCGTTTGGATGATGAAATTGATGACTTAGAAGATGAAACGGAGTAAAACAACCAAGATTAATTGGTGTACGACATAAAAACAAAATGCAGATTCGTCATAATTACGCACCCTACCTTTCAAAATCACGCACATTGTATCTTGATAATTACGCATGCTAAAAAATCATTTGTATCCTTTGTAAGTTGAGCACTTTTTGTATTTTAAACTCTCTAGTGTCAACTATTTTAAGGAATTAACATAAAGCTGTTCACTACATTTTTAGAGGTGTCACTATCATCATCCAAAACATTTAAAGGTTAGAATAAAAATATTAATAAAATATAAAAAGTAACCGTATGAAATCATTATCATACAAATAAGTAAATAACTAATGTTAACTTACGGTCGTGCACCTTAAAAAGAAACATAATAGAAACAAAATAAGTGGGGGTTGTGGTGGGCCGTGTGGGGGTTCGATAAAGTCCTCACCCAGTCACCCCGCTCATAGGGGTCAAGTACTCAACAATATAAAAAACAGGATCGAAGGGCCCATTGGGATAAACCAATTTTAAATTATTTTGATATACTATAGGGTAAGATTAAATACACAATGAAAAAATAGCAAAACGTAGGACGGGTATCAAATTCATTACATTCGCTCTGTCACCTTTCATCATCAACCACCACCCACCACTACCACCATCACCCGCTGCCACCACCAACCACCCACCACCATTGACCACCGTCACCGACCACAACCGCCACCGCCACCGTTGCCACCTAGGGATGGCAATCAAACCCGAACCCGATAGGTAAACCTGAAACCCGACACATTTGGGACGAGTTTGGGTCGGGTAATCGGGTATGGGTCTGGGTACGGGATTAGTTTTTATTTTTTTCGCGGGTTTGGGATTTGATGATATACCCATTTACCCGACCCAATTGTTTGTGTATAATATCTGTTATCTATATCTTTTAGTGTTCTTATATGATTTAACTATTTTATGTTTATACATTGTAATCATTTACATACATATTTGATAATGCTAAATGTATTGGTTAGTAGTCACGTAATAGATACCCGACAGGTTTTTAATCAGATATACCCAATGGATAAGTTTTTAAAATTAACGGGTTTACCCGAAACCCGCGGGTATACCCGACACCCGATGGGTAATTGCCCGATACAAACCCGACGGATTTTGGGACGAGTTTGGGACAATCATACCTAATCGGGTATGGGGTTGGGATTACCTAAACCCGACCCATTGCCATCCCTAAATTCCACCTACCACCGCCGTCACTGATTACCGTCACCACCGCCGCCCACCGACCACCACCGTTGCCGCCACCACTGACCACCTCCACCGACTGCCGCCAAAAACTGTCGTTGCCACCTCCACCGACTGCCGCCAAAAACTGTCGTTGCCACCTCCACCCACCACCATTGGCCATCTCCTTCAACCACCGCCGACTTTATTCCATCGTCTTCTCCTGCCTACCAAACACTACAAAGTAATAATTCATTTCATTCTCACATGGTAACCAAACAAGATCATGGTATGGTAATGATCCATTTCATTCCTTGGTCCTTTCCATTACCCTATACCAAACAGACCATTAGTTTTTACATTTTAGATTTTTTGGATTTTTAGGTTGTAGTTTTAGAATTTGTTGCATTATGTTTTTTCTTTATTTTCATCATTTCTACGATTCATTGTATTTTTTTTCAATAGTGTGTTAAATTTATTGGCATTGTGTTATATTTTATCACTCATTCTGTTATATTTCGTGATCCATTGTGTTTTTTTTTACTTCTCACATTTCTCATTTTTATTACATTGTGTATGATAACTTCGCATTGAATAAATCACTTCTAAATTTTACAGCCACTTGAAATACCCTAATCCTTATAACTAAAACAATATATAAATCACTTGAAAAAACAACATAATTTGCTAGAAAATGCTCGGTTGATACTAGAATTCTTGTTTTGAACGTCCAATAAAGGCTGGTCACCAGGTACATTTATGAGCAAAATGCACCCACATCTACAACAACAGACAACCCTAATGATCTAGCCCGTCATCAATTCTAGAAGGAACTTATAGCTCGAAAACCTTGTGGTAAAACCCCTAAACAAAAATTTGGAAAACAAAAACTTTATCATAACCAATAGATTTTAAAATACTTTTTAAACATATTAATTTATTTTCTACTAGTACCTTTTTCCTATAAAACAGAAGAAACGAATTTTTCTTTTTTTCAATATGCGAAAGGATAGTGAATAGTGTGTATGGATGGGTTTAATACTGTGTACTACACTAGCAGGTAACTTGCGCGTTACAGTGGGCGTGAATTTTACATAGGGGTGTGTGACCGTGTGGTATGTGCTTGTTATATTCTTGTCGCTCTTTGTTGTGTATGTATTATGTTAGTTTTGGTTTTCTTGTCGTATACTTGGTGTAGGTAACCTACCTCATTCCATGAGACATAAACCTTAGCTACAAATCTTACTTCAATTTCTAAAGATAAAAGAAGGTCATCTAGAAGGCATTTATCCACCTGTCTTCAACTTAAAAGTCAAAACTCATTAACTTAAAGCAATGTTTTTAAAACCGGACCGGACAGTGAACTGAACGTCTTACTGGTTCATTGATCGGACCGGTCCAACCGGTTAGACCGGATTAAAGAACCGTATATATTAAATTCATATTACTAATTTTAAATATACAACTAACCTATCAAATTAGTTAATACTAAAATATGATAAATTATTTTGATTAAAATACTTCTTGTTGGGCCATAGGAGTGGTAGGGCCATATATAAAGTAATTGAAATTAGGTATATTGAACAACACATACAACAAAGATCTGCTGCACTTTCTTCTCACCTACCCACCTCCCCTTCATTCATTTCATATTCAAGTCTGTAAATCGAGGGTTTGTTTTTTTTATTTTCAAGTCTGTAAATTGAGGTGATGTTCCTCTGTGTTTTATTCACGTATTAATCTTATGTCGTTTAATTAAGGCCGGATATGAATTCTTGAAAGCTATTGTCCATTTCATTGTCGTTTCATCTCAAATCTAGCAATATTTTTCACCTTCTTCATCTTGCATCTCTAAAAGTTAAACCGCCGGTCCGATCTCTTTTTCACCGGTTTCCTGGTCCAATCGCCGGGTCAACCACCGGTTCACTGTATCGGCGGTCCAAACTATCAACCCGGACCGGCCGTGGGTCCGTTTCCCGATCGGACCGACCGGTCCGGTCCGGGTTTAAAAACATTGACTTAAAGTCTTGAATAAATAAAACTTGGGTGTGTTACAAAAACAAAAATGAAATACAGTAATCCCTTGGCAGGAAACATTCAGAACATATAAGATGATCCCGATACTCAACAATTTAAACTAATCTAGAGCCAATTCATAAAAATTAAATCCAAAATCAAATAAAACAGGCATTATCGCTTTGGAATGAGCTTGAGTCGGTCCTCCTCAAACATACTCTGATAAGCATTATTCTCTTCTTGTGTTGGAATGTATTCGAGATAATGATCATAAGATTCATCATGACTAATAAAGCAAACTGCTAAGTGTATTTATAAAGCTCATACATATCCTCAAAGTACATTACGAAATGCCTGGCAACTAACAAAAAAGCTCATAATTTCATTCAGAAATAACACACATGTATCATATTCTATAGTAATAGTATAATGGAAGAAAATTAATAACCCGCACCCAAAATTTGAAGCTCCATGGAGGTCAGTCTCTTGACCTATGCTTTCATTTCTTACTCCTGAGTTGATGACAATTGAAAGTTAAATTAGATATTTGACAAAAGTCAAACTCAGCAATATTGAAGGTAAAAAAGAATAAGAGTACTTTACATGTGATCCTGGATCCCTGTAATATTTTAAATTAGATGGTCTCCATACTGTAACATTAATAAAAAATAATCATCCACAAGTCCATCACTTGAAAATAATCAGCCGTGGTTTTATTTGCCCTACTTCTGTGTTCATCAGTGCACTTCTTAGTAATTCCTCTTTGTACGTAATTCTTTATTTTACTTCAAAGAAGGTTTTTATTCAAAATAATGTGGAAGCAAATATCATTTTTCTTTAAATTAATTTTGAAAGGTGTGATTTGATATAAAATAATGGGGAAGCAAATATCATTTTTCTTTAAAATTTAGTAATTCGTCTTTGTAGATCTACGTAATTCTTTATTTTACTTCAAAGAAGGCTTTTATTCAAGTTAAGAGTTGTCATGAGCACAAATGACCAATTAGAGAATATTAATTCACCACATATAGACCAAGGCCAATTAAGGAAACGTGCAAGAATTAAGATGCAGCCAAAGAAGTTTCATGACCATATCATGGGTGCCACCTCAGCAGTGATATAACAGAATGGTGGTCCATGCCTATTTAAATTTAATTATTACTTGATCATGAGGCAAGAAAGTTGTGAGCCAATTGATCTTATCTCTCATCCCCTTCTTACAATTTTGTGTTTCTCATCCCTATTCTCCTCAATTATCAATAAAATAGCCTTCCCTAAATTGCAATTCTAGTTAATTCATTCCAATTGGTGCTTTCATTGTACCTCTGCATCGATGGCAGAGGGAACTCGTTCTCGTGTGTTAGATGATACTGTGAAAAGCATTCAAGAGGAACAAAAGGCAATGCGCCATGACTTGGATACTGTCGTTAGTGCCATCACCTCCATACAACAATCAATCAACGAACTAATCAAACGTTCGGATGTCGGGCATCACGATTCGAAGAAGGTTTTTCCTACTTGTGGTTCTCACGACGGTGCGGGTTCTAGTGTCATTGGCCGTCATAAACCGGCACCTGTGTATTTAGCACGCTTCAACGGTGAACATGTCGAACGTTGGTTGGCTCAAGCCGGCCGTTATTTCGATTTCTATGCAATTCCAGAACAAGATCGATTAACCATTTCTTCTTTCTATCTGGACGACGCTGCTGCAGATTGGTACGATTGGATTCAACGCCATCACCAGATCCGTACCTGGGATGCGTTTACTACTGCTCAGACCAAACGCTTTCGTTCTACCGATCTCGAAGAACCAGAAGGGTTATTGGCGAAACTTCAACAAACATCTTCCGTTGCAGATTATCGATCACGATTTGAAGCTATTTCCAACCGGATGATTCCGTTACCAGTTGAATTCCTCATTAGTTGTTGGATATCAGGTCTCCGACCTGATATTAAACAGTCGGTCATTTGTCATCAGCCTATGACTCTAGAGGATGCGATGGATAAAGCCCAACTTCATGAAAGACGAATCCAGTTTGAAAAGGGTATGAGCCGGGCTTATTTGGGCTCTTCCAAACCTCTGTTGCCAACGCCCAAAGTGCCGTCATTGTCCGATGTTTCTGTCCCTTCACTTCCAGGTAAAATTTCACCATCTCCTATCACCACTCCGAAGGTAGGTTTCCGCCGTTTAACACCAGCGGAAATTTCTCAGAAGCGTTCACAAGGATTGTGCTACCGTTGTGACGAAAAATATACTTGGGACCATAAGTGTAAAGCGACGCCCCAACTTCTTTTCTTCGATGAAGATACACCAGATCTGGGAGGTTCACCGGATTCCCCGTCTTCCGACGGCTCTGATTCAATTATTGCTGAGAAACTTCAAATGGAAGAGGTAAAAACTCAATCTGCTATCTCCTATAATGCTCTATCGGGTGGGTGTTCGTCTACTACCTTGCGTTTTACGTGTTCAGTTCGGGGAAAAGAGGTTCAGGTGTTATTAGATGGTGGTAGTACTCATTGTTTTGTACAAACCCGAATCGCACACTTTCTTAATTTTACCATCGAATCCATTGAGCCGTTTTCTGTTTTAGTCGGTAGCGGTGAACGACTTCCTTGTTCGGGTCTGGCCAAGAATGTGGAATTGGTGATTCAGGGTCAACCTATTATTGTTGATTTTTATGTGTTACCATTGCAAGGTTGGGATATGGTTTTAGGGGTATCATGGCTTGCTACACTTGGGCCAGTGGTCACAGATTATTCAACATCTATGTTTGAGTTTTCCTTCCAAGGTAAACGAGTTAAGTGGCAGGGTGATGTGCCTTCGGCCCAAGCTATTCAGTTCAATGGATTTCGCCACTTATTGCATTCCAACGGAATTGGTCAGTTATTTCATTTAGCCCTTGTACCACCAGACACCACACAACCTGCTTATCCTCCCGAATTGCAGTCTGTTTTAACACAATTTGCTGATGTGTTTACCGCTCCTAAAGGATTACCCCCGACCCGTTCCCAAGATCACCGTATTAATCTTTTGCCGTCTAGCAATCCGGTATCGGTACGCCCTTACCGGTACCCACATTTTCAAAAACAAGAGATCGAGCGGCTGGTACAAGAAATGCTTCAACAAGGAATTATCCGCCCGAGCACAAGTGCTTTTTCATCCCCGGTACTTTTGGTTCGAAAAAAAGATGGCACATGGAGATTTTGTGTCGATTATCGGGCCTTAAATGCTATTATTATACGGGATCGCTTTCCTATTCCGTCCATTGACGAGCTATTTGATGAGTTGCATGATGCTAAATATTTTTCTAAACTCGATGTACTAGCGGGATACCATCAGATTCGCATTGCTCATGGGGATGCTTTGAAAACCGCATTTCGAACACATGACGGACACTATGAGTTTTTAGTCATGCCCTTTGGGCTTACTAATGCTCCATCTACATTCCAGCGGCTTATGAATGATGTATTTCGGCCATTTCTTCGCCGCTTTGTTTTGGTTTTCTTTGATGACATTTTAATATATAGCAAAACTTGGGAAGATCATCTCCAACATCTCACTTCTACATTACAGTTACTACGTGATAATCATTTGGTGGCTAAAGTTTCTAAGTGTACTTTTGGGCAAACACAAGTGGCTTATTTGGGGCATATTATATCAGCTCAAGGTGTGGCAGTCGATCCCGATAAAATCATGGCAATCCAACAATGGCCGGTTCCAAAGAATGTTAAAGAGGTTCGGAGCTTTCTCGGCCTCACCGGGTATTATCGTCGATTCATCCGAAACTACGCCTGCATTGCCGGTCCATTAACCGACCTCCTTCGCAAAGATGCCTTTTGTTGGACTCCTACTACCCTACACAGTTTCAATCACCTAAAATCACTTCTCAGTTCCACACCAATTTTACGCCTTCCCGAATTTTCTAAACCTTTTACCATTGAAACCGATGCATCTAGAAACGGTATTGGTGCGGTTCTTTCTCAAGAGCAACACCCTTTGGCCTATTTTAGTAAAAATCTTTGCCCACGGATGCAACAAGCATCCACGTACCATCGAGAAATGTATGCGATCACACAAGCCATAGCTAAATGGCGCCAATATCTTTTGGGTCACAAGTTTACTATAGTTACTGACCAACAATCCCTAAAACAACTCCAAGATCAAGTTATTCAAACCCCGGAGCAGCAAAAATGGCTAGGTAATTTGTTGGGTTTTGATTTTGATATTATGTACCGACCCGGGACCCAAAATAGTGTTGCCGATGCTTTATCACGGGTCCCTTCTGGCCACCTAATGGCTATTTCAGCTCCAATTCCTACTTTGCTGCAAGAGTTATCGTTAGCATGTCAAAAAGATACAGAATTTGTATCTTTGCTTCACAAGTACACAATCGATCCTCCTAGTTTTCCAGAGTATTCAGTTAAGGATGGCTTTTTGTTGTTTAAAGGACGTTTATGGGTACCGAATGATTTCGCTTTGCGTCAACAATTACTCATTGAGTATCATTCATCGGCATTTGGTGGTCACTCAGGGGTAACTCGCACTTACCAACGGTTGTCTTCCACTTTCTTTTGGAAAACAATGCGGGCTGATGTAAAACAGTTCATTGCTCATTGCCAAGTTTGTCAACAAACAAAGCCGTCATTTTTATCACCGGGCGGTCTTCTCCAGCCACTACCTATTCCTCAAGCGGTTTTTGAAGATATTGCTATGGATTTCATTACTTGTCTTCCGGTTTCGCAAGGTAAAACGGTTATTATGGTTGTGGTGGATCGTTTATCAAAATATGGGCATTTTGTGGCTTTGCCTTCTTCTTTTACTAGCATTTCGGTTGCCTCGGCTTTTGTAAATGAGATTGTTAGGCTCCATGGAGTTCCGCTAAGCATTGTCACTGATCGGGACGCCCGTTTTATGACGGATTTCTGGAAAGAACTACATCGGGTCAATGGCACCACCCTCAAATTTAGTACCGCATACCACCCGCAAACAGACGGGCAATCCGAGGCGCTAAACCGTTGTTTGGAAATGTATCTCCGGTGTTACGTGGCAGATCACCCACATAAGTGGCTACAATTTTTACCATGGGCAGAATTTTGGTACAATACTTCCTACCAAACATCTTCTCAAATGACTCCCTTTGAAATTCTCTATGGACATAAGCCACCAACTCTAACTCGCTATTTGCGGGACTCGACTTCTAATCCTACAGTGGAGGAGCAGATTTTGGAATGGGATAAAGTCTTGGCATTATTAAAAACTAATCTTTTAAAAGCTCAATCTCGTATGAAGTTGGCTGCCGACAAACATAGACGGGATGTGCAATTCTTAGTGGATGATTGGGTCTTTGTGAAGTTGCAGCCATATCGCCAAGGTTCCGTTCGCTTACAACGCCATCACAAATTGGGTCATCGGTATTTCGGGCCCTATCGTGTCATTGCAAAAATTGGGGTTGTGGCGTATAAACTTGACTTACCGGCATCCGCTAAAATCCACCCGGTTTTTCACGTTTCATTGCTGCGAAAATGTATGGGAAAGCCGGTTACTCAAATAACTCCATTGCACTTGGTGGATTCTACAACTACTCTTATTCTTCAACCTCAAAAAGTGCTTCAGAACCGATCAGTTTACCGCGGCAACCAGCTAGTACAACAAAGTTTGATTCAATGGGATAGTTTATCTGTAGATGAGGCAACTTGGGAGGATAATACTCTTTTGCAACAACAGTTTCCTAATTTTCCCCTTGAGGACAAGGTGGGTTCTAATGGGGGAGGTATTGTCATGAGCACAAATGACCAATTAGAGAATATTAATTCACCACATATAGACCAAGGCCAATTAAGGAAAAGTGCAAGAATTAAGATGCAGCCAAAGAAGTTTCATGACCATATCATGGGTGCCACCTCAGCAGTGATATAACAGAATGGTGGTCCATGCCTATTTAAATCTAATTATTACTTGATCATGAGGCAAGAAAGTTGTGAGCCAATTGATCTTATCTCTCATCCCCTTCTTACAATTCTGTGTTTCTCATCCCTATTCTCCTCAATTATCAATAAAATAGCCTTCCCTAAATTGCAATTCTAGTTAATTCATTCCAAGAGTTGTGGTGGCAGTCGTGGTGGTGGTTTGTGACAGGTGATGGCAGTTGTGGTGGTGGTTATGTTGGTGGTTTTGATGATGGTCTTGGCTCGGGTACAGGTCAGATTCAGTTCGGGTGGGTTGTGGTTGGTTATGGTTAGGTTATGCTACAGATGTTAACAAACAAACAGTCTTCTTCTTGCAGACTGCAGACCTTTGGTCCACCTCTTCTCCTGTAGATGTGGTCTGCAGACTGCATACCTTTTACCTCTTCAAAAAACAAACAGCACCTAAGACTTTTTAAATAAGAAAAAAAGTCTTTGGGATGAAAACAAATAGACATAATGCTAGGAAGTATTAAATTGTAAAATATGCATCACAAAAGAACCTAAATAGCTTATTGCTTTGGATATTAGTAATGTGCCTGTACATTCTGACTAATATTTCTTGAACAACCAAATATGAAACCACAAATAGTCATCAGAATGCAGCATACGTAAAAAGACATCTATGCTAATCTACACTTTTAGTGATCCCATAAACTTGATCTCGAACCGAAAACTGAAACCATAGCCGGCTATGGCCCAAGCCGGGGAGGCCAACTGGCTTGGGCCCAGTTTTATCGGGGGCACATTTTTTTTTTATAAAACTCCTACATATGTGTGTGTATTTTTTTTTAAATAGAAAACCCATTTAACACTTAAAAATAAGGCTCAATAATCAATTTAAAACTTACAAATTATTAACCAAGGCCCATTACATTTATAAGCTCAATACCTAATTAACCTACTAAGTTAAAAAAAAAAAACAACGCTTTTCTTTCTATTTTGTGGCACATCTATCTATATATATAAAAGAAAACGTATATGTTGACGTGGCATGCAATGGAGGCCTCAACCTCCCCTTGAGAGTGCCAAGTGGCATCATAATTGAAAAATTTTAGTATTTTTGAATTATTTCCTTTTTTAATTAAAAAAAGATAAACATAAAACCCTAAATTTTTTGTGTAGTGGTGGGGGGTTATGGGGGGTTATAGGTATTAAAATATTAAAAAGTAATAGAAGGGGGTTATGAAAAAAGAGGGTGTAATGGGAAGGGGGGTTATGGGGGGTTATAAATGATTGGGTAATCATTGTTTTTTATTGTTTTTTATTGTTTTTTATTATTATTATTATTATTATTATTATTATTTATATAGTATTAAATTCCAAGTTTGTTGTGCTTTATGATATGTACATCATGCTTCATGTTTTGTACCTACTGCTTAACACAAATTTATAATAATAATAATAATAATAATAATAATAATAATAATAATAATAATAATAATAATAAAATCTGAAGTTGTTCTTTTTCTTCTTCCTCCAACCCCCTACAACCCTTCACCATCTTCTTCACCTTCATCATCCTCCTCCCCTCCTCATTATCCTCCACCTCCTCCCTTCACCTTCAACATCTTAATAAAAAAAAAAAAAAAATTCAGAAGAAAACGCCCGCTATCACCACAACCCTGCCACCATAAAACGCCCAATAGCGCCCCTGGGGCGGTGTTTGGGGCGCTATAGAGGCTGAAAACGCCCCATAACCTTACCACTACACATGCCCTTACTAAACTTAAATTGAGTTATTTTAGGAAAAAAGAATTTAAAAATAAATTTAAAATTCTCTCTCATATTTCTTCCCATAATTTTTAAACGTTAATATCTTTTATATACGAGATTTTTTAAAGAAAAAAATTACACCAAATTAACGAGCGTTTTATTATCTTTCCAACGAGTACCATAGTGCTATATAAAAAACGGAGAAAAAATCGACTATTTTTTGTGGGGTTTCGTTTATACAGGAAAAAAACACACAAAGTGTTCATGTTATTCATTAATCATATTTTTTCTTTTAAACCAAGTTCTTATCTACGATGTTGAAAATCAGCTCAATCGCCATGTTATCATTTAAAATACTATGAAAATGCAATGATTGAGAGATTTTGTGGTTAGTTAACTTAAGCCATTTGCAATAGGTTATCACGTAAAATTAGATTTTTCAACCCCGGGACCCTCCCGGGGTAATCAGCTAGTGCAGGAGAATATTGAGATTCTAATTTCTAATTGTGAGTTGAATGTTTATCATCCTCTATGGCTACCATCTATCCATATCCCCACAATCTGGATTGTAATTTTAAATTTAATCTTTAAGATTTTAATTATAAAATTATTTATGGTTTTTTATACTTTCAATTAAGCGTGATTACTTTGTCAGGTACTTGGGTTTGTTGTAGTTTTTATGTTTGTCGGCGGATTGATGAAATATTATTGCATAAAATAAAGGGGAATTGGAAATAAATAATGCTAACTTTATCGGGTTGGAAGGCAATAATCCCAACTTGAAAACTGTAATCTAATAGACTCAACTTGTATTGGTTTTTATTTCACTAGACCAAAATTAACTGGGTTTAACCCAGTTAGTTTTCTGCCTACATGCATGCCATAAAGTGCAAATGGGTCAATATAATGCATAAAATGGCATGTCACGTAGTCATAAAACTAACTTGGTTAAACCCAATTAGTTTTGGTCCGATGAAATAAAAACCAATACAAGTTAGGCCTCTTAAATTCCAGTTTTCAATTTAGGATTATTGTCTTCCAACTCGACAAACTTGGGATTATTTAATTCCAATTCCCCTTTAAAACCACTGTGTCTGTCACTACTCCATTATCGATTGTTGCAACTAACATTTCATACCCTCAATTGAACCTGGAACTCTGTTTTGGTTGATAAGACGAAAATGGTGGAGGTTCAGATTCTAGGTTTTAGAGATGGTAGTGGTGGTTGCAGGGGATGGTGTGTTTGAACGATGGTTAGATATTAAACATAAAGGGATTTTGACAGGGATAATCCAGTAAGTAATAAACCCGTTAGTCCTAATACCCGATAATGTTACAAAAACTTAACTTGAAACCTCAACCTGAAACTTAAAAACCTTAATACTCGAAGATGAAACTTAGGGTAAACCACAAGGACCATTTGTATAGTTCTCTCTAAAACAAATTCAGACTATTAAGTCCATTATGCTAATCCATCCATAGTGGTGGAGTGGTGGAGTGGCTTTTGTTTCACCTATGTGATCAAAGGTTCGATCCCCACTTCCATCATTTATGATTGGGTATCCGGGTGAAGATCGAATACGGGTGGCGCCGGTTCGAATATAACGGGCGGCGAGGTTTTACCGAGTTCTATAACACTGTCATGCTTTCGGGCGGGTGGGGCTCAGGTTTCCGCGCATCGGGAGAAGTTGGGGGCTGCTGGAGGTCGAGTAGTCAATTCTTGGGCACGGCGCCCCGCAAGGGTGGTTGCCACACAGTTGTTCGCCGATCAAAAAAAAAAAAAGTCCATTATGCTAAATAAGAGTAAAAATCAGGCAAAGCTTATTATAAATGTAGTCAAAATTCAAACTGATGAGAATCCAAAAGTTATTTTTGCAATTGTAAAACTGTAAAAATAAGTAGGATTTTGTAAATATCACTCTAATTTGAAATGACTTGGACACAATAGTTAACATCAGAAGTTGGGTTAACACTATTCCCATGTCTTTAGATGTGGCACCTATCTCCAGTCTCCACAATGACCTGTTTGTTGAGGGCAAACTTTAGTTCAGATCTTGCTTGGGTGGCTTCAATCGACATAAAAACATCGTTGCGCAACAAATCTGTAAGATGTTAGCAAGCACCACAAATTACATGATGAAGCACCAATTGTGACACCCGGCAAATTCTGGTTAACAACGTTGTCTAGATGAAAGTCTACCTTAGCGAGTCACGCGTATATTGTACTTAACTGGGTTAGTTAAGTCGGGTTATGGTTCGGGAACTATCGGTTTAGTCTAGAGGATCATTGGATGTGGGTCTAGAGGTTCATTAGATGTCGGTCCTTAACCAAGTGTACAAACGGTGACGATCGGTAGGATCGTCAGGGCATACGGAACATACGAGTCTCGAGTCCCGGGAATTGGTGAACGAGTGTGAATATGTGTATTTACTTGTGTTATGTGTTTATAATCATTATGTGACTTGTCGGTACGTTAATATGTGTTAACATATGTTAAAATGGGGTTTAACGCGCAAAACACACGAAACAGGCCCATATAGGCGATCAGGATAGCCCAATCGCCTATATGTGGGGCGACTGGGAACCTTAGGGGCGATCAGGGGACTGATCGCATGACTGTTCATGCGATTAGGCCCCGATCGCATGAACTTATACGCGATTAGGCTTCCTGATCGCGTGTAAAGCTGCATAATCGCATGTTACGTGCTGGACGACTAAAAACGACTATAAATACCATACTTAACCTCCTAAACTTCATTATACAAACCCTAGTCGTCCCATAACCCGCCCCAACACATAAACAACCTCTGGAAGGCGATTTTTGATCAAAACACAAGGTTTCAAGCTTGAATCATCATTCTTTCATAATCCTAAGGTTTGGTTTTCATCCACAAATCTTTATAAACGTTTTTAATCAATCCCTAATGGTCCAGACCTGTTCTTAAACGAAAAAGCTTTCTGAAAATCGTTAATAAGGGTTGTTAATCGGATTATAACTAATATACATGCGTTATGAGTGTGTATGATTAGAAAGCTAGGATTTTTATGATTCATGATGATGGATTGATATGTTATTATGATAGATCAGAATTGATATTGATAGTATGAT
Organism: Ambrosia trifida; assembly: GCA_028751855.1. NCBI lineage: Eukaryota > Viridiplantae > Streptophyta > Magnoliopsida > Asterales > Asteraceae > Ambrosia > Ambrosia trifida. The sequence continues at coordinate 48,035,345 of CM054127.1, forward strand.
GATAGAAATCTGAGTAATTGATTATTAGGGTTATTGTTATGCATGTTAGTATGATGATTGCATGCTATGTGTATGGTGTTTGGATTTCGTGATTGCATGCAGGGCTGATAATACGAGGCAAAACGAAGGGTTTTGGTTGAAACATGTTTAGGATAGTGTTTGGGATGATATTGGGTAGTTACACACGTTCTGGATCTGATTTGGAGCGTTAAACGCGCGAAAAACTGGAACAGCAAGGTTACAGGCGATTAGGATTGCTAATCGCCAGTTTTACATGCAATCAGGGCCAAATCGCATGAGTTTACATGCGATCAGCACCAAATCGCATGAGTTTACATGCGATCAGCCCTACTCACGTGAACTTATATGCAATCAGCCCTGATCACGTGAACTTACATGCAATCAGCCCTGATCACGTGAACTTACATGCAATCAGCCCTGATCACGTGAACTTACATGCAATCAGCCCTAATCACATGAACTTATATGCAATCAGCCCTAATCACATGAACTTATATGCAATCAGCCCTAATCACATGAACTTATATGCAATCAGTCCTAATTGCTAGTTTACGTTTCCTAATCGCGTGTACTACTGTTGTAAGTGTAAATTAGCATTCCGAGACCCGATTTGACATGTAGTAACATGCTAGGAACCTCGTAACATATATGATAACTTGGTAACATATGTTTGGATGTAATTCGGTGATACGTGAACTATGTGCTATAACTTGTTGTGCGTTAACGTATGTTAAGTATAATGGCGTTATTGTATGTTTTGAAGCGTAAACATAACACGGGGAGTCTCGGGTCACCAATGGGATGTCGAGTCTTGTACTTTGGGTCAGTTAAACAGTCACGGTGTTTTCAAACAAACTTGGTTATGGTCTGGACATCTAGGGACTAATTAACCTGCGGGTTATTAGTCTAAGTACTTGTAACTGTCATATGTTAGGTCGCCGCTTACGGGACTAGCATAGCAGCTGGGTTTACTCGGGTTAAGGAGTAACGCAACTTAAGGTGAGTTTACGGCCCCTCTTTTAAACTGGTTTTATACTTTCGGGGGAGAAAACATGTGTTAAAACGATTATTTGGTAACTACTGTCATACTATGGGTTTCTATTGTGTACTACACGATCTTTGGAAGTCCCGGGGGGAACCATGAATGTGCGGGTTAGCACAACGGGGAAATGTGAATAGCGCTATTGGGAGTGACCAACCCCGCTCGTCGGCTTGGAGGGCCGGGCGAGTGCATATTGTCTCAAACAGGAACAACAGGAACATTTGGTACTTTTCGGGCACAACATCTGGTATTCGAGTTAGTAATGGTTTTCCAATCGTGGTAGTAACAAAACGTACGCCTAGCTAGCGTATCCTAGTTTTCGATTTATTATAGTATGGACAGGTGGACTTGGTACTTGGATACAAAACCTGTAAACTCACCAGCATTTTTGTGCTGACGTAAACTTTTACATGTTTTCTCAGGTCGCTAAGGTAGCACGACTGGACTAGGGCGCACGCGTCTGCACGGCGTCTAACTAGGGTTGCATGGTCTTTTGAACGTTGAACTATTATTTCATTGTTGAGATACTGTTTTTGAATAAGCTTCCGCTGTAAACGGGATTTTAAACTATGTTTTGAAATTGCATTTATATTCATTTAGACTTGTTTATTGTGATCGTTGGTTTGGATCCTGGTTTGTCATGCGCCTCGCGGTAAAACTCCGCAAGTGGATTTTGAGGGTGTGACAGATTGGTATCAGAGCCAATGGTTATAGTGAACTAGGACTGCATGTAGAGTCTAGTCTATAGCCGAGTCGCACACACTAGACGATCACCTGGTACTAAACGTTATAGTGGTTTACGTATGGTCTTGTCGGGGTGTCTCTAAATCATTGGTCTTTATACGTTACATCATCCGTTCTATCTTAGGTTGGGTTACTTGTTTTCTAGGCAGTGTAGTCTATTGGAGTAACTCGTGTGCTCTTGAGATTTGTCCAAGGCTCGGACATCTCCCTTTCGCACTCCAATAGAAACACTTGTCATAAACTACCGTAGTATTACGGTGTGTAGCTAAGAGTCTATGTTCGGTGATTTGAATTTTGAACTAGGAGAACACTGGGAGGACCATGTAGAGCGGTTTATCATTTTGGGTGCACACAAAATCATAAACCGAAATGCATGGAAGCCCTAGTGAGCTCTGGGTTTGAGGGGATAGTCCTGGATTGGATCTAGCTTTGATCTTGTGAACATTAGTGGTTATCTTTAACTGCGAAACTAAATTTTCTCGTTCTTTCTGCCAGAATCATGTCTGGAGTACGAGGAGGACGTGGAGGTGGTCGCAATGGTGGACGTGGTGGTGGTCGCGGTGGTGCTGGTGGTCGTGGTGGAGGTATTAACCTATCGCAGGCTGATCTGAACAACTTGCTCCAAGCTGCCTTTCAGTTAGGGCACAACGGTGGTGGTAAGTTGATTTATCCATTTTCTTTGCCTCATTGGTGAACCTTGTTTACGTTATTCGTGGTTTCTCATACGTTTCATTTCAGGTGGTCCTGTTGACCCACCCCCACCCATGTGCACCTACAAGATGTTCCGGGACTGTAAGCCCCAGGAATTCTCTGGCACTGAGGGTGCGGTGAGCTTGCTTAGGTGGTTGGAGAAAGTGGAGTCAGTATTTCCGATGTGTAACTATCTCCCAGAAGATCGGGTAAAGTATGCAGCTGCGTTATTCCAGGATGTGGCATTGACTTGGTGGAATGGCATCACCCAGAATATGGGTATTGGGGAGGCATATGCTATGCCATGGGAGAATTTTGTGCAGTTGCTGAAGCGTGAGTATTGTCCGAGGGAAGAGGTACAGAAGCTGGAGCATGAGGTGTGGAACCTCAAGATGACTGGGTCGGAAATTGAGAAGTATACTGTGAGGCGGAATGAGTTGGCAGTGCTGTGTCCCGATCTGCATGTGCCAGAATACCGTAGGATTGAACACTATGTCTCAGGGTTAGTACCGGAAATTGCAGGGTTAGTGGCTGCGGGAAATCATCCTACGTATGCAGAGGTAGTTCGATCGGCCCATAGGATGACCAACTTAAAAGTGACTGAGGGTATTTTGCCTGCGAAGGGTTCAACTGTTAAGGCCCCAGAGAACAACAAGCGCAAGTGGGAAAATGACGGGAAAGGATCTGGGTCAGCACAGCAGGGTAAAAGGTTTGATAATGGGGGTTCTTCTTCTTCGGGTAACAAGCAGGGTGGTTATGCGGGAAAACTGCCCAAATGCAACAAGTGTGGACGCCATCATCAAGGGAACTGCGACAGTAACCGTTGTCACCGCTGCCAGCGAATTGGGCATTATGCTAAAGATTGTCGGGTTACACTTCCATCGACTCAGGCTCCGACTACTAACTCAGCTTCGACTACTCAGGGGACTACAGGAAAACAAGGATGCTACAACTGTGGTGACACTGGGCATTACAAGAAGGATTGCCCAAAACTGAAGCAGGGTGGGAACAACGGTAATGGGAACAACGGGGGCGGCGGCAGAAATGCATGTGCCTTCGTCATTGGAGCCGCTGAGGTAGACAGGACCCTGACACAGTCACCGGTACGTTTCTTCTCAATAATCGTTCTGTTAGCGTGTTATTTGATTCTGGTGCCGACAAGAGTTTTGTATCCATGGATGTTAGTCGACTGCTAGATGTAGTACCCGTACCATTAGAGACCAAGTATATTATTGAGTTGGCTGACGGTAAAACGATTGAAGCTACTAGTGTCCTTCGGGAGTGTTAATTAGAGTTGTCGGGTTTATCGTTCCCCATCGACCTTATGCCGGTACCGTTGGGTAGTTTTGACGTTGTAGTAGGAATGGATTGGTTATCTTTGTATCGCGCGGAGATTGTCTGTTACGATAAGGTTATTCGGATTCCTCTCCCTGATGGAGAATTTCTTTCTGTGTACGGTATCAAGGGTGGTGTTCCGCTAAACATCATCTCTAGCATGAAAGCCCTTAAGTGTCTTCGAAAGGGTTATCCAGCCGTTTTGGCGCTTTTATCTGTTTCCTCTAGTGATGAGAAGAAGATTGACGATATTCCGGTGGTACGCGAGTTTCCTGATGTTTTTCCCGATGATTTATCTGGTCTTCCTCCTCATCGTCAAGTCGAGTTCGGTATTGATCTTGTACCAGGGGCTGCTCCTATTGCTCGGGCCCCCTACCGTCTTGCACCTCCCGAGATGCAGGAATTGTCTAGTCAGTTACAGGAACTCTTGGACAAGGGTTTCATCCGACCAAGTTCTTCCCCTTGGGGAGCCCCGATTTTATTTGTTAAGAAGAAGGATGGAAGTTTCCGATTGTGTGTAGACTACAGAGAACTGAACAAATTGACCGTCAAGAACCGTTATCCTCTTCCACGTATTGATGATCTATTCGACCAGCTTCAGGGTTCTAGTTATTATTCTAAGATCGATTTGAGGTCCGGTTATCACCAGCTGCGCGTCAGGGAGGCTGACGTTGCAAAGACTGCCTTTCGAACACGTTATGGCCATTTCGAATTCTTGGTCATGCCTTTCGGTCTCATGAACGCACCGGCGGTTTTCATGGACTTGATGAACCGCGTCTGTAAACCATATCTGGACAAATTCGTCATTGTATTTATTGATGACATTCTGATCTACTCCAAGAACGAGACCGAACACGAGGAACATCTGCGGTTAGTTTTGGAACTCTTGCGACGGGAACAACTTTACGCCAAGTTCTCAAAGTGTGACTTTTGGTTACGCGAAGTTCAATTCCTAGGACATGTGGTTAATGAACTAGGGATTCATGTCGATCCAGCTAAGATCGAAGCGATCAAGGACTGGGGAGCACCAAAGACGCCAACTGAGGTGCGGCAATTCCTAGGCCTTGCGGGCTACTATCGTCGTTTCATTCAGGGGTTCTCGAATATTGCTCAACCCCTCACCACTCTCACTCAGAAGGATAAGAAATTCGACTGGGGTGAACCACAAGAGTCAGCGTTTGAAGAACTGAAGTCTAAACTGTGTTCTGCTCCTATTTTGTCTTTACCTGAGGGCCCTGATGATTTCGTTGTCTACTGTGATGCTTCTATTCATGGTCTCGGTTGCGTGTTGATGCAACGCGAGAAAGTGATCGCGTATGCTTCTCGTCAACTCAAGGTGCACGAGAAGAACTACACCACCCATGACTTGGAGTTGGGTGCCGTGGTATTCGCGTTGAAAATTTGGAGACATTACTTGTACGGTACCAAATGCACCATCTACACCGATCACAAGAGTCTCCAACATATTTTCGACCAACAACATTTGAACATACGGCAGCGTCGTTGGATCGAACTTTTGAACGACTATGATTGTGCCATAAAGTACCATCCTGGCAAGGCGAATGTTGTAGCAGACGCCTTGAGCAGGAAGGAATCTATTAAACCCCGTCGCGTTCGGGCGTTGCAGCTCACTATTCATTCATCTCTACCTGATCAACTCCGTTCTGCCCAGTTAGAAGCTTTGAAGGAGGAAAACCTTAAAGCTGAAACTATGCACGGTGCCGACAAGCACCTCGAGCGAAGGCCTGATGGCCTGCACTATTTCGCAGAACGCATATGGGTTCCTTTATTCGGGGGACTACGGGAGCTTGTCCTTGATGAGGCTCATAAGTCCCGGTATTCTATTCATCCTGGTTCGGATAAGATGTACCAAGACCTGAAGGTGCTTTACTGATGGCCAAACATGAGGTCGGAAATAGCCTCATACGTGAGCAAATGCTTGACCTGTGCTAAGGTCAAGGTGGAATACCAGAAACCGTCGGGTCTCTTGCAACAACCTGAGATTCCGGAATGGAAATGGGAACGGATTACTATGGATTTTGTCACACAACTTCCTAAATCACCAAGCGGGAATGACAAGATATGGGTGATTGTCGATCGGTTGACGAAATCAGCTCATTTTCTTGCTATTAAGGAGACCGACACCATGGATCGTTTGGCTCGTCTTTATTTGAAAGAAGTTGTTTCTAAGCACGGGGTGCCAGTTTCTATTATCTCGGATCGTGACTCCCATTTTACTTCTCACTTCTGGAAGTCTTTGCACAAGGCTTTGGGTACCCAACTAGACATGAGTACGGCCTATCATCCACAGACTGACGGTCAGAGTGAGTGTACGATTCAAACTTTAGAAGACATGCTGCGGGCATGTGTGATCGATTTTGGCAAGGGTTGGGAAGCTCATCTACCGTTAGTAGAATTCTCGTACAATAACAGTTATCACACGAGCATCAAGGCGGCTCCGTTCGAAGCACTGTACGGACGGAAATGCCGTTCTCCTCTTTGTTGGGCTGAAGTGGGTGAGAGTCAACTCACTGGGCCTGAACTAGTGTACGAAACTTCGGAAAAGATCGTACAGATTCGTAACCGGTTGGCAGCGGCACGGGACCGGCAAAAGAGTTATGCCGATCAGCGTCGCAAACCATTGGAATTCCAAGTCAATGACAAGGTACTTCTAAAAGTCTCACCGTGGAAGGGCGTCATACGCTTTGGGAAGCGTGGCAAACTCAACCCACGGTATGTCGGACCATTTACGATCCTGGAACGGATTGGACCGGTGGCATATCGTCTGGATTTACCGACGGAGCTCGGTAACGTATATAACGTCTTTCACGTGTCAAACTTGAAGAAGTGTCTGGCTGACGAGTCTCTCATCGTTCCACTAGAAGAGATCAAGGTTGATGACCGTCTTCGGATTGTGGAAGAACCTGTGGAGATCCTTGATTACAAGATTCGTAGCCTACGTCACAGCAAGATTCGTATCGTTAAGGTTCGGTGGAACTCGAACCGGGGACCGGAATATACATGGGAACGGGAGGATCAGATGAAGTCTAAGTATCCTCATCTTTTTCCTAAGGAAGCGTTCGAGTCGAGACATGTCTCTTCTGCAGCTGAATGAATCTCGGGGCGAGATTCCTTTTAACGTGGGGATGATGTGACAACTCGGGTAAATCTCTCTTTTGGTTTCTATCTTTTGTTTGTTTCCTTCGTTATTTCTTTTGTTCTTTTGGTACTTGTGCAATTTTCGGGACGAAAATTCTTTTAACGTGGGGATGATGTGACACCCGGCAAATTCTGGTTAACAACGTTGTCTAGATGAAAGTCTACCTTAGCGAGTCACGCGTATATTGTACTTAACTGGGTTAGTTAAGTCGGGTTATGGTTCGGGAACTATCGGTTTAGTCTAGAGGATCATTGGATGTGGGTCTAGAGGTTCATTAGATGTCGGTCCTTAACCAAGTGTACAAACGGTGACGATCGGTAGGATCGTCAGGGCATACGGAACATACGAGTCTCGAGTCCCGGGAATTGGTTATCACACCCCAACCGATGGCGGAATCATCGAGGTGAGACTTAGTAGTAGATTGTTCAAAGACTTCATGACACTAGATTTTGTGACAATATAGTTTAAAGATAGAATTTCATTTATTGTCTAAAAATAGAAATACAAGTAGTTCAAATAACGAACAATACAACAACAAGAATATGATAACTTGAACTAGAGTGAATTTCTATGTCCAATCCTAAGTAGTTTTCTTGAATGTCCTGCAATAAATATTTCCTGCAACATGTATAAAATATCCGTCAACACATAAAGCATTGGTGAGCATACTAGTTTTGACATACATACATAGTATAATAAAGTTTTGCTTATAGGCATATGCAAGAGAACCATACAAACGGCGACTAGCCACGAAGAATTTTGCTTAACATGACCCATGTAGGGGGCGGATAGCCAATCCTATAGCGCTATACATGCAAGGTGGGTTGTCAACTATATGAACATTTGTATGTTAGAGTAAATAATTCTACATAGCATAGCGTACAAGCATATAATAGACTTTAGATTGCGCATGATAGAATTTAGAATATGATAGACTTTAGACTAAGCATAATAGATTGTAGAGTTTAAAATCGTTTGAGTTTTGATAGTGATACATGCTGAGCCCCAAAGAATAAAGGATAAAAGGGGGACAAGTATGAACTCACCTTTGGGTGCGTTTTAGCAAGGTTCCAAAAGAATGAGTCTTGGGGGATTAGTTCCTTAGCCTTGGTTAACTAGAATTAGAAAAATAGAGAGTCTTAGGTTCGAGTTTAGATTATAGATTCACGAGAGTCATGCAAGCCTTTTAGGCAAACCAAGCACAAATTGCCTTTAGGGCAATCCGGATGGTCATGAGAGTCAAGTAGTGCCTTTAAGGCTAACCAAAACACAAACCACCATAAAGGTGATTCGGATGGTCAAGAGAGTCAAGTATTGGTAAGGTAGGGATGTATCCCCAAACCTTCCAAGTTATTAGATTAGTAGAGTTTTGAAAGTATATATTTTAGTATTTACATAATATAACTATAGGGTTAAAGTAGTGTATGGTGACTTAGTTTGGAAGAGCCTTGGCTTTCCTTTGTCAACCATTAACCATAGCACAAGTCCATTAAGTTGTTGGTGAACTTGGTTGGTATCACTTCAACTAACCTTCTAGTACATAAAAACAATAGAAGATGAACCACCTTTGAGGCCTCATTTTGGTGTCCTACTCATATTTATTTGCCATAGCAAACAAGAGCAAGGTCCTAGAGGTTTCCCCAAGGGGTTAGAAGAAGAGGAGAAATGAAGAAAGAAAAGGGAAGTGAGAGTTTAAAATGAGAAAACTCACTTAGAAGTGGGCTTCCATCACTTAGGATTTCTTGAAGAATTTAGATGTTTAGAGAGGATTTGAGATTGAGTAGGTGTTAGAATGGGTAGGGAGTGGTGTATTTATAGGTGGGTTAAGGTGGTTGGGTATTAAATAGAGTTAATGGGGTGGTTAGGAAGAGATTAGGTGGGGGTTAGAAATTTAATTTCTATGGAATGGTGATGGTTGTAGGCTGTTGTCGAGAAGAAAAAAAAATACCAACAACAACTTGAATATTGTGGTTTTTAATTGGAGTTCAAAGTCAAGGAACAATTGAAGATCAAAGTCAATTAGCAAGTTCACGTTTTTTTTTTTTTCTTTTTTTTCATTTTTTTTTAAAACTAAAGTATTGTTATAATTATATATAATATATATATATGTGTTTTAGTAAAATAAATATATTAGATCTTAACTAAATGAGTTTCTTGTTATAATGCCTAAATTGAATAGGGTAAATTATAATGACGACTCGTCAAGAATTGGTAGGAGTAACATAAAAGAATCGGATAAAGGCGAACTTGGAATTTGTTAAACATAGAATTTAAAATACATGAAAAACTAAAAATCACGCGATGTTACAGTCTCCCCTACTTTAGGAAATTTCGTCTCGAAATTTAATTAAGAGTCTACCTTTTGAAAAATAGGTAAGTGATTTGATATGAGAACAAAGCTTGTTAGTTTATTACGTTTAAAGCGAATACGGTATCTACTCACTTGTGCGATATTTATGCTCGTAAGAGAAGTACCTTTAAAATTTTACCCAAGGTTGTACGTAGAAATTTGAGAACTTAACCGACATAAGCATTTTGTAAATAGTGAAATAAGGGGTACGTATAAATAGGTTTGTATACGGAGTTGATGTAGCAAGTTTTGGAAAAGTAAGTAAATGTATAGTATAACATACATGAAATAGTAAAAAAAAATCTTGTGAAGGTAAGTAAGTATACTGTGTATAAAAAAAATAGTAAGAATTTTAGGAAAGTAAGTATTTATACGATATGAAATAGTGAAAATTGAAGGTAGGTAAGTATATTTGTATAACATATAGAAATTTTGGGAAAATAAGTAGTTATACGGTATATCATATATGAAATAGTAGAATTTGTTGGCTTGTAAAAGAGGTGTCTTTGGGTAATTGGGTGGAATAGTAAATATGTGAGCATATCAAGTGACTAGATGTGGGAATGAGTAGTTTTTAGTAAAAGATATTTGGTTTGCACAAGGTCAAAAATTTTACTAGAATTTTTTTTTTTTTTTTTTTTTTTGAAGGCGACTAAAGTAAACGAGAAATTGGACTATTTGAAAATTTTTTTGGTATATAAATAGTATTTATTTAGTTTTGAAATCCAGTATATAAGAAAATATATAAAAGTGAGAGACGAATCTTGTTTTACATGTATGAATGCTTTTAGAGATTAAGGCCAGAGCTTACGGGATTTAGAAATAGGTTCTTGATAATAGAGGGATTGCTGATTAAGCAAAGAAAGCATGAGGAAGGAACGAAGTTCGATGGAGATTGTAAGTATAGATTATTCTTAGCAAGGATGATGTTGCATAGTAGAGAGTAGGGTTCAAAACAAGGTTATAATATGCATAAAAGATAAATAATGCAAGCGTAATTAGACTAGTAAACTATAACATAAACGGTATCACAAAAGATAAATAACGTAAGTGTTGGTCAAAATTTTAACTCGACACCCAAAACTTCTCATGGTATGAATAACTTTACTTTTGGTAGTATGACAGGACATTTATGTATAGGATGTACCGGCGGCGTATCCACCATGCCGTTATCATACCTCATCTGTGTTGTTATTCAAGTCATGAAAGGTTACACACATTGGGACTTGTTATGTTTTCCATGCGCCCAATTTTTGTAATTACGTGTGCACCCGTAATTAGTCCAATTGTCGTATGGTCCACATAATTTGTCTTAGTTATGTGTGGGTCGACGCAAATTATTTATACAAAGGAAACGACATTAAACTAAGACATTAAACAATTTTGATGTTGTAAACATAGCAAGCAACGTGAAAAATAAACACATAATGTGAATAAGACTTTAAGCAGGTTTTTGATGTTGTTAACCGTACGTGTTTTTGGCGTAGATATAAGGTTTCATGACATAATTGTGTAGACTTGTGCATATGCGGTTACGTTTAGTTGTATAAAATCAATCAAAAGTATCGACAATTGGATTCTTAATGAAAACGTGTAAAATGTTTTGACTGTGGGCAACATAGAATTCGGGTTTATTACAAATTGAGTTTTTGGGTACGCGAGCAATTTTAGCTTTTCAAGATTAAGGGTCAAATTTGATGGTAGGAAAATTTAGTGCGTTGGATGTTAAAGAAAAACATATTTAATTGAAGTGAGGAAGATTTGGTGTAAAAGTTTTCTCGAAGATTGTTGTTTGATTTATGAAAAATCCATTTTATTAAGCGAGAAAAATAGTTTATTGACAAATTTAGTTTGGCGTTGATGAATATTTTGACTCGTAATACGATTTCAAGAGAAAAGGTCTTGGGATTATAAAGAAGTTGATTTAGCGTGTCTTTGCTCACAAGTCCTGTTTACAAAAGAAATTTTTTTTTTAAACACTTTTACCATTTAGAATCTTGTTTGTCATACAGACTCGACGCACACATTTGTTAGTGGTTTGAGAGTGAGGATTTTATAGAAGAATAGGCATCCTCTTAGAAATAGTAGGAAGAATTTTGTTCAGAAATTTTGAAAATGATTGTGCGCGAGGAGAAAAGAGTTTTGCGATGTTTGAGTTTTGTCGATAAATTATGATTGTAAACTAGGATAATGATAGTATTTCATAAAAAGGAAAATTTCACATTCGAACAATTTCTTGAAAACATTACATAAGGAAATTCTCATTTTTTTTAGAAAAGAAAAATCAATTTTCTTTAGTGTGGTGAGTGGGTCTTCCAGCATTGTAGAGCACCATGGCAAGTCTTGGGCATTGGTTGCGTTCATGGGTTAGGTCGTTGTTTGGTGGTGTGACGACATGTTTTGGCAAAATGACCATATGTACCACAGTTGGCGCATATGCGGCATTGTGTGTGAGTGAGATGGTGATATTTACAACTGTCGCATAGCGGAAAGGTTCCACGGTACTGCTTTTTGTTGGAATTCGGAGTCTCAGGAGTTGTCAAGGTGTGGTTTCGTTTGAGGGTTTTGCGTTTTCGGTTACCCTTTTTCGTTTGTTTGGTAGGGGTATGGGTAGAAGGTTTAGTGTCTACATTGTTTGTGCTGTTCTGGATGGTATCGTCGGGGTTTGGAATTAGGTTTGTTGGTGTCTCTAGGTTAGGGAGAATCTTGACTAGTTCTTAGGCAATAAGACTTGCCAGTTGGTTGAGGTCGATGCTGTTGAGACGAGAAGACATCTACGAGAATTATACATAGGAAAATTTGTATATGCGTTTTTAAACAAGGTGACTTTTGAATTTAGAAAATAAGTTACTAGAATTTTGGTTTACAATGAAGAGCTTACGGGTAAGATTAGATCGGTGAAATTGATGCAAATTTAGATAAACAAAATACATACGCTTAAGTTGTTCTCATAGATTTAGTACGCACATTCAAGTTACACGTATAGAATGCAAGTTTCACATTGTTCAAATAGCATAACACGTATGTATAAGCAAGTATAGTGCACTTAGTTAACATAAAGGAGTTTTGATTTACGTTGGTTGCGATTATTAGTATTGTTTGGAGATCGCGAGAGTAGATTGTAAATGCGAGTCTTGAGTTCGAGTGTGAGAGGATAAGGTACAATTTCAAGTAAATCGAATATATAATGAAAACATAGCATGAAAACAACATTGAAAGTAGTATTAGCATAAAAAGAGAGGCTTGTTTTAAACAAAACAATTGGAGTGTTCCGAAACGGAACTAAGACTAACCAAAGTGATTCGAATTTACCTTTGAGTTTGGAAACATGCTTTGGCCTAATAGGTGGAAATACTCTCGCCGAAGCTTTCGGTTAACGGTATTCACCCTTCCAGTTACTACATGTTCCTTGTCATTAGTAAAATTGAGACTTTGGCGAGATTAAAAAAAAATATCAAGGATTGAAACTAGTCGCTAAGTTGCGGATTTCACTCCTATCTTAGCGAGGTCGTTTCTTTGAGTGTGGTTTGTACACTTAGTCCAATGTGGTAAGAAAATTAATTCTAACCTTCAATTGGTAAGTGTCCACTAGAACGAGAATCGTGAAATTTCCACCAAGGTGAGGATATCACTCCTATCTTGGCGTAGTTTCAAAAACACAAAGATTTTACACGGATTGAAAGTTATCACCAAAGTGAGGGTTTCACGCCTATTTTGGTGATTTCCTTTCGTTTGTGGTATACGAGCGTCTTCGAGTGTAGAGTAATCCACAAATAGGAAGGTAAATTTTAATGACCAAGAGAATGGAGTAGAAGCAAGATAGGGAGAACAAGTATATTAAGCATGATAAAAGGAATAGTCCAAAAGGTTCTTAACTATAGTCTAGGTCAAACATGACAATTTTTCCTAGATCCCTATAGTCATGGCTCTGATACCAATCTATCACACCCCAACCGATGGCGGAATCATCGAGGTGAGACTTAGTAGTAGATTGTTCAAAGACTTCATGACACTAGATTTTGTGACAATATAGTTTAAAGATAGAATTTCATTTATTGTCTAAAAATAGAAATACAAGTAGTTCAAATAACGAACAATACAACAACAAGAATATGATAACTTGAACTAGAGTGAATTTCTATGTCCAATCCTAAGTAGTTTTCTTGAATGTCCTGCAATAAATATTTCCTGCAACATGTATAAAATATCCGTCAACACATAAAGCATTGGTGAGCATACTAGTTTTGACATACATACATAGTATAATAAAGTTTTGCTTATAGGCATATGCAAGAGAACCATACAAACGGCGACTAGCCACGAAGAATTTTGCTTAACATGACCCATGTAGGGGGCGGATAGCCAATCCTATAGCGCTATACATGCAAGGTGGGTTGTCAACTATATGAACATTTGTATGTTAGAGTAAATAATTCTACATAGCATAGCGTACAAGCATATAATAGACTTTAGATTGCGCATGATAGAATTTAGAATATGATAGACTTTAGACTAAGCATAATAGATTGTAGAGTTTAAAATCGTTTGAGTTTTGATAGTGATACATGCTGAGCCCCAAAGAATAAAGGATAAAAGGGGGACAAGTATGAACTCACCTTTGGGTGCGTTTTAGCAAGGTTCCAAAAGAATGAGTCTTGGGGGATTAGTTCCTTAGCCTTGGTTAACTAGAATTAGAAAAATAGAGAGTCTTAGGTTCGAGTTTAGATTATAGATTCACGAGAGTCATGCAAGCCTTTTAGGCAAACCAAGCACAAATTGCCTTTAGGGCAATCCGGATGGTCATGAGAGTCAAGTAGTGCCTTTAAGGCTAACCAAAACACAAACCACCATAAAGGTGATTCGGATGGTCAAGAGAGTCAAGTATTGGTAAGGTAGGGATGTATCCCCAAACCTTCCAAGTTATTAGATTAGTAGAGTTTTGAAAGTATATATTTTAGTATTTACATAATATAACTATAGGGTTAAAGTAGTGTATGGTGACTTAGTTTGGAAGAGCCTTGGCTTTCCTTTGTCAACCATTAACCATAGCACAAGTCCATTAAGTTGTTGGTGAACTTGGTTGGTATCACTTCAACTAACCTTCTAGTACATAAAAACAATAGAAGATGAACCACCTTTGAGGCCTCATTTTGGTGTCCTACTCATATTTATTTGCCATAGCAAACAAGAGCAAGGTCCTAGAGGTTTCCCCAAGGGGTTAGAAGAAGAGGAGAAATGAAGAAAGAAAAGGGAAGTGAGAGTTTAAAATGAGAAAACTCACTTAGAAGTGGGCTTCCATCACTTAGGATTTCTTGAAGAATTTAGATGTTTAGAGAGGATTTGAGATTGAGTAGGTGTTAGAATGGGTAGGGAGTGGTGTATTTATAGGTGGGTTAAGGTGGTTGGGTATTAAATAGAGTTAATGGGGTGGTTAGGAAGAGATTAGGTGGGGGTTAGAAATTTAATTTCTATGGAATGGTGATGGTTGTAGGCTGTTGTCGAGAAGAAAAAAAAATACCAACAACAACTTGAATATTGTGGTTTTTAATTGGAGTTCAAAGTCAAGGAACAATTGAAGATCAAAGTCAATTAGCAAGTTCACGTTTTCTTTTTTTTTCTTTTTTTTCTTTTTTTTTAAAACTAAAGTATTGTTATAATTATATATAATATATATATATGTGTTTTAGTAAAATAAATATATTAGATCTTAACTAAATGAGTTTCTTGTTATAATGCCTAAATTGAATAGGGTAAATTATAATGACGACTCGTCAAGAATTGGTAGGAGTAACATAAAAGAATCGGATAAAGGCGAACTTGGAATTTGTTAAACATAGAATTTAAAATACATGAAAAACTAAAAATCACGCGATGTTACATTGGTGAACGAGTGTGAATATGTGTATTTACTTGTGTTATGTGTTTATAATCATTATGTGACTTGTCGGTACGTTAATATGTGTTAACATATGTTAAAACGGGGTTTAACGCGCAAAACACACGAAACAGGCCCATATAGGCGATCAGGATAGCCCAATCGCCTATATGTGGGGCGACTGGGAACCTTAGGGGCGATCAGGGGACTGATCGCATGACTGTTCATGCGATTAGGCCCCGATCGCATGAACTTATACGCGATTAGGCTTCCTGATCGCGTGTAAAGCTGCATAATCGCATGTTACGTGCTGGACGACTAAAAACGACTATAAATACCATACTTAACCTCCTAAACTTCATTATACAAACCCTAGTCGTCCCATAACCCGCCCCAACACATAAACAACCTCTGGAAGGCGATTTTTGATCAAAACACAAGGTTTCAAGCTTGAATCATCATTCTTTCATAATCCTAAGGTTTGGTTTTCATCCACAAATCTTTATAAACGTTTTTAATCAATCCCTAATGGTCCAGACCTGTTCTTAAACGAAAAAGCTTTCTGAAAATCGTTAATAAGGGTTGTTAATCGGATTATAACTAATATACATGCGTTATGAGTGTGTATGATTAGAAAGCTAGGATTTTTATGATTCATGATGATGGATTGATATGTTATTATGATAGATCAGAATTGATATTGATAGTATGATGATAGAAATCTGAGTAATTGATTATTAGGGTTATTGTTATGCATGTTAGTATGATGATTGCATGCTATGTGTATGGTGTTTGGATTTCGTGATTGCATGCAGGGCTGATAATACGAGGCAAAACGAAGGATTTTGGTTGAAACATGTTTAGGATAGTGTTTGGGATGATATTGGGTAGTTACACACGTTCTGGATCTGATTTGGAGCGTTAAACGCGCGAAAAACTGGAACAGCAAGGTTACAGGCGATTAGGATTGCTAATCGCCAGTTTTACATGCAATCAGGGCCAAATCGCATGAGTTTACATGCGATCAGCACCAAATCGCATGAGTTTACATGCGATCAGCCCTACTCACGTGAACTTATATGCAATCAGCCCTGATCACGTGAACTTACATGCAATCAGCCCTGATCACGTGAACTTACATGCAATCAGCCCTGATCACGTGAACTTACATGCAATCAGCCCTAATCACATGAACTTATATGCAATCAGCCCTAATCACATGAACTTATATGCAATCAGCCCTAATCACATGAACTTATATGCAATTAGTCCTAATTGCTAGTTTACGTTTCCTAATCGCGTGTACTACTGTTGTAAGTGTAAATTAGCATTCCGAGACCCGATTTGACATGTAGTAACATGCTAGGAACCTCGTAACATATATGATAACTTGGTAACATATGTTTGGATGTAATTCGGTGATACGTGAACTATGTGCTATAACTTGTTGTGCGTTAACGTATGTTAAGTATAATGGCGTTATTGTATGTTTTGAAGCGTAAACATAACACGGGGAGTCTCGGGTCACCAATGGGATGTCGAGTCTTGTACTTTGGGTCAGTTAAACAGTCACGGTGTTTTCAAACAAACTTGGTTATGGTCTGGACATCTAGGGACTAATTAACCTGCGGGTTATTAGTCTAAGTACTTGTAACTGTCATATGTTAGGTCGCCGCTTACGGGACTAGCATAGCAGCTGGGTTTACTCGGGTTAAGGAGTAACGCAACTTAAGGTGAGTTTACGGCCCCTCTTTTAAACTGGTTTTATACTTTCGGGGGAGAAAACATGTGTTAAAACGATTATTTGGTAACTACTGTCATACTATGGGTTTCTATTGTGTACTACACGATCTTTGGAAGTCCCGGGGGGAACCATGAATGTGCGGGTTAGCACAACGGGGAAATGTGAATAGCGCTATTGGGAGTGACCAACCCCGCTCGTCGGCTTGGAGGGCCGGGCGAGTGCATATTGTCTCAAACAGGAACAACAGGAACATTTGGTACTTTTCGGGCACAACATCTGGTATTCGAGTTAGTAATGGTTTTCCAATCGTGGTAGTAACAAAACGTACGCCTAGCTAGCGTATACTGGTTTTCGATTTATTATAGTATGGACAGGTGGACTTGGTACTTGGATACAAAACCTGTAAACTCGCCAGCATTTTTGTGCTGACGTAAACTTTTACATGTTTTCTCAGGTCGCTAAGGTAGCACGACTGGACTAGGGCGCACGCGTCTGCACGGCGTCTAACTAGGGTTGCATGGTCTTTTGAACGTTGAACTATTATTTCATTGTTGAGATACTGTTTTTGAATAAGCTTCCGCTGTAAACGGGATTTTAAACTATGTTTTGAAATTGCATTTATATTCATTTAGACTTGTTTATTGTGATCGTTGGTTTGGATCCTGGTTTGTCATGCGCCTCGCGGTAAAACTCCGCAAGTGGATTTTGAAGGTGTGACACCAATGATAGCCAGCTAAATCTTAATGAAACCTTAGTTGCTTGGGATTATTGGGTTGAGCCCCCTGCTGATACCTTCTATGTTTTTTCTCATATGTTGCAACACTGTTTATTTTATATGATATATGCATAGGTACTCAACTTGGCCACCCCCAAATTTGGACCTTTTAGCAAATAGTTGAGTATTCCTCATAAGCAACAATACTTGTTTCATGAACTGGTGTAACAAGATGGCCCGTTTGTGAGCCACTCAATACCCATTTGCTAAAAAATTGAATCGAGGCGAGCTTATTTGAGACCGAGCCTAAAAACATGCTTGCTTAATAAGTAAGTCTGCTTCACTTGTCTAGTATATACACACATATATATTATTAGGTATTGAAACATAACTAAGTAACCTATAATGAGAATTACATTATAAAAATAATTATAAATGTATATGAATTAATAAATAAATAGGTAATAAATGAAAAGCAAGCCGAGCCAAGCCAGGCTTGAGTATTAGAAATAGAGTTCGAAACAAGCCAAGTCTGAGCCCAACTTCTTGCAAGTTAAACTAGCTGAGCTCAATTCTTGGCAAGCTTGGGCTCGGCTCAGCTCGCTTACATTTGAGTTTGCTTCTGGCCTAGACCCTTTATTTGTACCAGTCTGAACAGTGTAGCAAGTTCTTCTAAGGCATCTAACATTGAATCTGCTCCTACATAGCTCTCTCATGGTAGCCCCTCACATGTCTTGATGTCACCGCAGAGCATTACGTTGATTCGTCAAGATTAATTGCTGCTTATTCGAGTTTAAAGTGCAAGTGTTTTGTCAATCATGAAAAAATGTTCAGCCTTATAAAGCTATCCATTAAAATCTTCACCATCAAATTTCGGAAACTCCAACTTGCAAGATCTGCTATCAACTCTTGTAGATCATACTTCGCTCGTGTTTCTGAAATTGCGTTAGGTTGAATTCTGGTTGAAGCTGCAAACTACATCATCCAAGGTGGATCGAATTCAGGACACATCAAAGTACTCTCGTTATCTTTAAGCATCTTCTCTCCTTGCTGGTTACAGTCGCCATTGTTGATTACTTCGATATGTTCTGTTGATGTGAATGATTGAGGCCCCACTCGCTGAGTACTGATAGTTCTGATACCAAAAATTGATCCGTTAGATTTTAATAACATTAAGAAGAAATGAATCAGTTTAGGTCTGTCTCCTCTTACTAGCTACCGCTTAAGTACATGCCAATTAATGGATTCGTCAGTTAGATACTAATTCCCAACTACACGTGACGATAAGGTTCACCGTTCAAAAATCAAACTAATTACCAGAATTTGGAGAGCATTATGAACCAATAGACAAAAACCTAAAAAGTAATCTTGAACAAATTAAATTGATACTGCAGTTACTGCCCGAAGCATCCAGAGCAGACTTCAAGTCGTCGGTATGACTTACGACAAATGAGTATCAAATCATTTTCTTCATCAATTTTGAAAATCTGCGAAACAGAGGACATGCAAACTACTTCTTACACTTCTTGAAAGTTACATTCACCATCACCTTGCTAGCAGATAATATTGTTATCCGTATATCTTTTACGCTTTCTGTCTACTTTCAAAAGGTTTCTCTTTTCTACAGTAAGGTTATCGCAAATAGTCTCCATACTCACATTTCTTGATGTCCATTGGTCCGCGACATCTGCAAAGTCATTTTCTGAAGTATCTACACAACCAACTCTATATCTGACGTATCCATTTTGTTTACAGACGAATCCATAGGTGGACCAACAAATTCTATGGATGACCCGTCACCCAATTTAAAATTGGAGGCAGCCTCGATACTCTGCTTCAACGTTTGGACCAAGTCCAGTACATGTCTGCTGTCTTTGATGTCCAATGGTAGGAAAAACTCCAGCACATGGTCATTATAGCCTTCAACACTATGCAAGAAGATAGCAAAGCAGCAGGTTAACCTGCTCATGCGTGCATTATGGACCAAAGGATACTCTTCTTCAGCGAGTTTGGTTACATCTCCACAAAAGAAAGAACCAGGGATGACAATGCCCTACCAGCAACCCCCCGGCACTTTCCAGGTGGCAGTTTTACTAAGGTCTAAGCATCGGGGTTCTGACTGGCAACGGGCCTAACTGTTAGCCTGATCACAGTTTGACCATCTAGTTGTCTAAAAGTACCCAATGATGCAATCAAGTCATTGTCACAAGCAAGCAATATCAAATCACCATCTTCATCTTCATACTTGAGGCTAAAGCTTCCATGGCTGAGCTGAAACCGTGTTGCAACCAGTTTCTCCAACGTTGCCAGTCCATCTGACAGCCTGAATGAAAATTTTACAGTATTCTCTCTGTATGTTACCTTAATCGTGTACGTGTCTCCTGCAGTATTATTGATATGCTTGTCTTTGACAGTTGTCTCGGGCCTTGCACGTCCGTCAGGCAGATCATTTTGTTCCGTCGGGTGGAGTACAAGTTGGGAAGTAGGCTTACTTTGTTCTGTAAGAATGGCAGGATCATAAGTAGTGTTTGTTGCATTAGAAGTGCCTAAAACAAGGGTGGTAAGAGCTCTGTCACTGTCAGATGCTTGGACGGCTGTATCTGGTTGATCTGGCTTTAGAAGGGGATCACTTTCATTGGGAGTCCTGCTATATGGCCACCTTGCTATACCATGACTCCTGCAAATGCGCTTTAAAGTAGACCTGCTGACTACATACATACAATGTAAAGGGTCAAAGGTAAAAGTCTGAGAATCTTAGAAAGGTTGCCAATATTGACATCACTAGAGGTGGCAAAATGGACGGATCAGATTGGCATGATGGATAATAATAATAATAATGGACCACTGCTAGTGGTGTGTGCAGTTCGGTCAACCTCAAGATTTTGAGAACCTCGACCTTAATCTCATTTAGCAGTTAGCCCCATTAGTGGTTAACTGCGATGAGGTTCAGTTAGCAGCTCACCTCTATAACAGTCAATAATATATGCTATTCAACTCTCTCACCTAAAGAAGTGACATTATGTTTGAATCCACTAGAAGGAGTAAACAAATTTAGCAGGAGCTAAGCAAGAACATGAACTAAAATCCAAGCTATAAATGAAGGTCAAAATCTTATTAGTACATTTAAAAACTTTATTCCTGTGATATGAAAAAATTAAATAAAAGTTGTTTTATTTTACATAATATGTCCTCCATGGTAAGGAGTTGGCTAAAAAGTCCATTTTTCCTAAGAAGTGTAAGAAGTCTATGTAGGTAGTGTGTTTTAAATTTTAGGAGAAATGTTTTATATTCTTTTGGTATTGTGTTATATAGAAAAACAATAAAATTAACAATTTAAAACACAATCAAGTGTATTATTAGCATTAAATCTAAAACAAGATGCGAAGAAATATAATCAATGTGTTTTAAAGATAATCAGTGTGTTTTACAATTTAATGCATAGAATTCATTTGATTGTATTTTAAATTGTTACTTTTGTTGTTTTTTATATAATACAATACCAAAAGAGTATAAAACATTTATCCTAAAATCATAGTTATCGATAGCGAATAGCGGTAAATAGCGACGGGCTACCAATATGCTACGTAGCGATAGCGATGAAATAGCGTCCGCTATTTCGTAAATAGCGGTAAGGTATTAAAAAAATTAAAAATATTTTTATGTACAAATTTACAAGTATAAGGACCAAATGTGTATATACACAAACCAATTTTATACTTTCTATGTAAAATTTAGAAGCTTCAGGCACTACATGTTAACAAATGAAAAATAGAGGGGTTAAACATGAAAATGGATAAAGTTATATAACCCTAAAAAGTCTAAAACACACAAACCTAGATGCTTTCAGCTAGGGATGAGCACATAGCGCCGAATACCGATCTCGTCCCGTGCCGAACCGATACCGAACCGAAGGTGTTCGGTATCGGTATCGGTACCCACATTTAGAGGTTTTCGGTTTCGGTATTATCGGGATCGGTATGGTATCGGTATTTCAAGGTAAAATACCGATACCATACCGATACCGAACCGATACCGTCCCGAGCTCATCCCTACTTTCAGCCGCTATTCATCTTCTCTTCATCTTTTCCAGAAAAGAACAACCGGACGTTGCCGGAATCATCGACGGACTTCGTTAATTGCGTGTAGCGGTAAATGGCCGATACGCGACGCTATTTGCTATCACGCCCGCTACAGACGCGATTGACAACTATGCCTAAAATTTAAAACACAATGCGTACATAGACTTCTTACACTTCTTAGGAAAAATAGACTTTTTACACGAACCCCCCACTGTCCTCCATATACATATAATAAACCAAAGCCATTTTAATCACATGGCACTCAAAGAGGCATTCTCTTCCTTGAGTGTGCCATGTGTCATCCCATGTGGCATTGAGATATTTTAGGAAAAAATAATTTAAAAACAAAATTGGATTTTTCACCCTTATGTTTCCTCCCATAATTTTTAAACGTTAATATCTTTAATATACGAGATTTTTTAAAGAAAAAATTACACCAAATTAACGAGCGTTTTATTATCTTTCCAACAAGTACCATAGTGCTATATAAAAAACGAAGAAATTTTTTGTGGGGTTTTGTTCATACATGAAAAAAAACACAAAGTGTTCAGGTAAATCATTAATCATGTATAGGCAAGTCACTAATTATGTTCAAATCAGTAAATATGAATTTTTTTTTTCAACCAGAGCCGAATAGGTTAATAGAGTTATACGTTGTGTTAAGTTAGGTATCAATATTAGTATGTTAGAGTTGTACATTTGTTTAGTCTTTAGGATAGGTGTTAATATTAGAGTTACATTAAAGTTCTACATTCTTTTAGGTTAGGTGTTAGCATTGGAGTTGTACATTGTTAATTTGTTTTAGGTTAGATATTAATATTAGAGTTATACATCAGTCTATTTCATATGTAAAATTGATGTATCATATTAAATTTCTCAACCCGGGACGCTCCCGGGGTATAATCTAGTATTATATATTTATATTTACTTTACAATCAAAGTTTCTAAATAAAACCAAAGGGTACATGGATTTACAATAAATACAAAATAGCAAACAATATATTTTCTAGGTATAGACACGTTGACTTTTGTATTCTAATAAGTTCAGTTAACTGCATTATTTTAAAGTACCACATAATGTCATAATGTGAAGGACAAATAGCCTTTTTCGGTTTGGTTAACTGCAATTTTTAAGCACCAGGTCAAAATGGGTATTTTTAATGTGGGACATCACTAGCCAGATGCCTTTTTTTTAATCTTATTTTTATGAATATATATAATATATGTAGAGACCCACCATGTCTTCAACTTGTTAAATTAATTTTGTCCATATATTGAAACTACTTTTTGGGCTACCCAAGTGTGAACATGGTTTCATTCATACCAATTCAGGCCAAAAACATTTTGAAAGACAACTCAGGTCATCAAGTAGCTTATGTGCTCATGGAACTGGTCAAATCAAAAGTAACCAGTGACTAGAAAAACTATATTAATAATAATCTGACTTCCTTTAATAAAATGATCTAGATGATTTATGCATTTGAATACACTTCTACTGGGTTTCAACCCATTTGACCTGTTTCATTTTTAGTTAAACCTCTTAGCTTAACTAGTTAGAAATAAAACATAACCTAAATCTATGGGTCAATCTTGCCACCTCTAGACACTCGCAAACAATTTATGAACTCACCATGAAGGCTATCTGCAGCTTCATCCATCGTTTTTCCAAAATGTTTGATGATTTCGTCTAAACTAATTGACCGGTCAGTTCTCTTCCTTTTTTTAATTGGTTCTTTGGAAAAGTCAACGTACCTTCCACTCCTTTTTCCTGTATTTATATCAACATCTTCAATCCCTACATCCAGATAAGGAACAACATCCTGGTTTGTTCCTGCAGCAGCAGAATTTGATGGCTTATCTACCTTCAAACTAATGGACCTAACACTTCTCATCTTTTCTCTAAATGGTTTTTTGGAATAATCAATGTCTTTTACCAACGTGTTCCCTGTATTAATATCAACATCTTCACTCCCAAAATTCATATAAGAAACATCATTCTCGTTTGTTCCTGCAGCAGCAGAATTTGACGGTTTATCTTCTTCCATATGCTCCACATGAGCAGATTCGCTCGCCATCGTTGAGCATTCAACATTAACATCACAATCATTATTTTCATTCTCTGCCAGTAGATGTAAATTATCCAACTCTGGTGGTACGTCTCCTTGTTCAGTCAAAGTTGGAGACTCGATATTCAAAGTAAGAGGAACTCCACCAATGACTTGGGCAGATGACATATCACCTAGTTGTATCCTCGAAGTGTTCTTAATCTGCCGTTTCACTGTATTCACCAGATTTTGTAGGTATGCCTCGTTTTCACTTTGTGTTGGTAAAAATAACTCTATAACATATTCAGCATCCACTTCAGGACTCTTGAGATAGATAGCTAAACAACTGGTTATTCCATGCATACGAGCAAAAGGAACCAAGGGATACTCATCTTCACCGAATTTACTTACATCTCCACAATAACATAAACCACGAGATGACAATGATCTCCCAACAACTCCTTGGGATTTGTCCAGGTGTCGCTCTCTGCAGATTTCATGGAATCCCCACATACTCAAGTCTCGCACGTAGAATGGTAGAGCAGCTGTTGACATGCAGACTTTCCCTATACAGTTTCTACTAAAGCTACTACAACTCCTCTCTAGATTTCCCAAACTGGCCACGACACTACTGTATCCACACAGACCCCATGTCTGAGCTAGAGGTAAATTCTGAATATCACATAGTGCCTTTAAAGCACCGAAGATCTCACCCAATTCAAGTTGCCTTTTTTCATCTCCAACACGTGCCTGAAACTTGAAAAATAAAGTCACATAAAATATACACACATACACATGCAATCATACATGTATGCACCAACTCACATAAAAGCTAGTATCCTCAAACACGTTTGGAGACTTCAGATTCTCTTCCTGCAAAGTAGAATTGAAATTATTTCAAAAAGTGAACAAAATAATGGTAGACCTATAAGCATATAGAGCAACTGAGCAAGTATGTATGCATGCATGCATCATGTATGCAGTGAAAGAAAATAAGAACATGGTAACTACCTTCAGTGCTCTTGAGACTTGCCGAACCTCAAAAGCATAATCAACATACTTTGATGACGTTATGAGTTCAAGTACGCCAACACAGCAACCGCTGCGAGGTTCAAATACTGGCAAATTAATATACCCATGGATATTGTGGGAAGCAGCCCAATCTTGTACACTTTGTCTAGTTGATAAGCCATGCATGTCCAAACTCCATTCTGGCAACTTTAGGCGATAAACACGACCAGGAGGACCTAATTCTTCCCTATGCTCCCCATCCACAACAAACATACGCTGCTCAGACTCCAGCCTATACTTGTAAAGCCCTTCATCAACCACACCAAGACCAAAAGGTTGGTCCAAAGTCGTTAGCAGGCACCGCTTCCGCACAGCAACAGGTGACCAAAACTGAACAAGCACACGTGGCTCACGGAAACTTAAAACCTTAAGTGCAGCTGTAACCTTCTCTTTAATTATCTGTGGGTCTATGACATTTTGATCGACGGCCAGATTAGACGAACCTATGAATATGTGAATCACAGTAAAGATGCAGACTTCATAAAATAACACCCCACTTCATCATTAAAAAAAAACAATAAACAATGAAACCATTTAACAATGTTACACTGGTGATGGTTAGTGTTTTAAAGTTAGGGGCTGTTTGGTTAATTAAGTGCTGAATCATTAAGAGGTCTGAATGGTTAAGAAGTCTAAATGGTTAAGAGGTCTGAATGGTTAAGTGCTGAATCATTAAGTTGGACCTCTTATTGGTAAGTTGGACCTCTTAATGGTTAGTATTCTTGTCCCACATTGGTAGGAGAGCCTCATTAAGGTTCAGCCTAGTTCAGTGCTTAATGGTTTAGCAACATCTCAAATCTTAATGATTCAGCCTTAACCATTCCATTCAGAAGCTGAAACAAACGCGTTGAATGCTGAATGGTTCAGAGCCTCATTAAAAGGCTAACCAAATAGCCCCTTAGTCATCTTGAACAATAGCCATTTTACAGAGCTTCGGTTGGCTATGCATTCCTTGTTCAGTTCCTGATTAACTGATTAGTTATGATATTATCATGTACAGAGACGTACGTGCTTAGGGACCTACAGGTTCGGCCGAACCCATACCAATTTTTTAAGTGTGTATATACACGTGTATTTCGACATTGCATATGTTGAAATTTCAACATTGAACCCATAGAAACTTTTACACCGAACCCATAGAAACCTTGTGATATGGTTCCAACAAATTAATTGTTGGCCAAAGAAAATAGAAAAGAATCCAGATTAGAAAATAGAGAGAATATTTAGACTAGTTCATAATTTCATTCATGATCTTTAATTGAAAATCCTAACGCCTTTAATAGGCTTACAACCATCCTAAAAATAAGGAATTGAGAGAACATGTTAATATAGAACAACTAAATGCAGTAAACATTAAAAGAAAATGGGATCATGGTCATGGATGCATGTGAACGTGACTAGAAGTTAGTGTGAGGTACACAACAATCCCGCTCGCTTAAACGATCCTTGTCCTCAAGGACGAATTCCGGTCGATGGTGCTTAGTAAATTGACATGGCAGCCTCCACCCAGTTCTTCCGACGACATTAAGAGAAGTGTTATCAAAACACCACGGAGGGTGCCACTCGTGTCTTGCAGTTGCGTCTTCTGTCCGTTCTTCCTTGTTCACAAGCAGGTTCATGCTAAGGTGTGGGGATGATTTGAAATGTTTGGTTACTAGTGTAGGCGTTGGGATTGGTACAGGTGCAAGTTTTGGTGCCACTAGGGTGGTTGGAGGAGGTTCTTTTGGTGGTAGTGTGGTAGTAGAGGCGGGTGGTCGTGCGATTTTTATGGATGGTTGTGGTGGTACGGTGGCAGAAACGAGTGGTGGTAGTGGCGTTGGTATGGGAGCGGTCATTGGTGGTGGCGATGTAGGGGTGTGGTGAGCGTGAAACGCGGTTCGGATCGATCGAATTTCAGCGAACACGGTTTCAAACCGGGACTCGAGAATCGCAAAGGAGTCCCTCCACTGATGGAACTTAGGCTTGGATAGTTTTTGAGCAACCATAGGTCCGAAAGGGAATCACGATGGCTCTGATACCACTGATGTGGTTCCAACAAATTAATTGTTGGCCAAAGAAAATAGAAAAGAATCCAGATTAGAAAATAGAGAGAATATTTAGACTAGTTCATAATTTCATTCATGATCTTTAATTGAAAATCCTAAGGCCTTTAATAGGCTTACAACCATCCTAAAAATAAGGAATTGAGAGAACATGTTAATATGGAACAACTAAATGCAGTAAACATTAAAAGAAAATGGGATCATGGTCATGGATGCATGTGAACGTGACTAGAAGTTAGTGTGAGGTACACAACACCTTGACACCGAGCCTTGGAACATTTGACATCAAACCTTAACCCACATGTCAATTAAAAAAGAATAACATGTTGAGCCCACATTTTATTGAAAAAATAACACATTAACTCATTTAGCACACATTCAATTAAAAAGATAACTCATTAACGTTTAAGTCCACCACACAAGCCCATAAACCATTGAAATCTAAGTCTAAATTGATAATTTGAAAGAAGATACAAGGTTTGCCAACTTGAACAATATATCTAGTCATGTGCAATTGATGGTTGAAACAAAGAAACACATTAATTTTACGCTGGTTTGGAGGTTATTAAAGTTAGCTCTCACTTTACCCATCGCGACTGCAACTGTTGAGAGTTGCCTTTTGTTTTACTAGAAAAGAAAATGCTTAGAAAGGTTGCAATAGATGATGTAATGATTAGGTTTCAGAAAATAAAACCTTACTTTAAGAATTTCTATTATTCACTTTTAATATCGATTGGCATACATTTTTTTATTATTATCATTTCTTTTTGCATTTTAATTTCTCCCCGAACTGCTTAACCAAACCGGACAAAAAAGCTTGAAACTAGTGATAGACAATCAGTCCCTTGAAAATTTCGGAACCCGTAGGAAAAAAAAAAATCCTGGCTACGCCATTGTTTACACTTTACAATACATGTTCAGTGGCGTAGCCAGGATTTTCTTCCTACAGATTCGGAAATTGGTACGGTCCCTAAGTACGTACGCCCCTGATTGTAAACATTCAACAATAATATTAATAACTTCTAACACATTAGATATCAAGCATGGCTAAAGAAGAATCAATTTCCATCTTATTTGTTTCCACCATATCAGGAGGTCAAGTCAATTTAACAACTGTAATTCACTTAATTTATAACAAATGTTATATAATAATAATAATAATTCAGCTGTCAATTTATACTAACCAGATCTAGGTCACGATTTAGAAACTAGAAACAATATAATAATCCAGAAAAATCCTAAGCCTCACGACCAAATCAACGATGAGCTGTGTGTGACTATGTGTACGGAAATTTATATAACATCGTTGACTCAAATCACACACATAAGTCGTCGCTATGCATACATATAAATAATAATTCAGAGTTTAACTTAGGGGGTTCATATGCAACAAAGGAATAAAACAAGACTTACTGGTAGGTAGAGGTAGAGATAGAGGGGATTGAGGAGGTTCTTCCACCTCTCGACTGCCAAAAACCCTAAGTGATGTTAGATATCTTTCATTATTATTAATAATAATATTATTATTATTAATATTATTATCTGGACTTGCAAAATCAGTAAGAGGTTCATGGATGCAAGAGTATCTGGATTTCAAATCATCTAAAATCTTTGAACGGCTGCTTCCAACTGGATCTATGGAGACCTCCGTGTTCATGTTCTTCAAGGTTTTTTTTCACAGATCGAATTATTTGGTAAAGTGTTCAATTAGCATACAGGTCCACAAAGTTACGTTTGAACTACCTTATGAACTGTAAACTTTTATCGCTTTCTAGATTGGACCCCTACCAATACCGTATATTTTACCTTACTGGTGGTGGATGAGCCTGGTAGTTGCATCAATCAATGTTTGGCCTAGAAGTGGAAGTGGGGAAGTCATTTTTTCTTTTAGTTTTTTTTATTTTAATTTTTATGGGAAGGTGATTTTCGTTATGAGTTACCCATTGTCATTTTGAACCGACAGCCCGTCATGGCTAGCCTGACGATGTTCTATCGGGCCCCGTGCAGGATCATCGGTCTTGGTGGCTTCCCCTCAAAAACCGTACTGCCTTCACACGAATTACCTCGCTGAAGTAACAGCCGGATTAAAACCGGGGTGACGCTCAGGATCGAATCTCCCTCGGTGAGTTTGTCACCATCATTGCGCACTAAATGACTCACTATTTGATGCAGGTGGGGATTGACTTGAGTCTCATATGGAGAACCCAAGTGTTTCCACCACTTGATCTATAGTCTATAAATCATTGACTCTTTTAGTTTTTTACATGTTCTAAATTGAAATTTAAAGTTTTAAGTTGTTAAAGCTTGGATTCATGTGGTTAACTAGTTTAATTAACCAGGTTGACTTGCTAACTCATTTATTGTTTAACCCGTATTTTACAAGTTATGATCCATCAACCTGATTAACATGTGTAATACTACTTGGCAACCCTTCTAAGACGTTTAGATAAAGTGGTTAGACAAGTCGTTTTCGATTACATAAATAATATATGAGTCGAGATCAGGTTGAACAATTTAGTTTATCGATTGGCTTATTGGTTCAACCTGGAAACATTCTCGTCTCGATCATGAAGTTTTATCTATCGACAGGTTTTTCAAACAAGGCCAACTGTTCATACGTGTATTTTACAAACTAAATTTTATTGAATATCATTTTTTAAATGCATGTAAAGTCATGTGTTCCAATTTTAATAAGACATGTTTTGTAACCTACCTATCTCTTTTTCTCTCTCTATTCTATCTTTATTCGATGTTTACTAAAAAATACTACAATTTCCTACCTTCCACACTACACCATTATGTAGCACTAGTAGGAATGCTCGCGCGTTGCAGCGGGTGCCTAACTGATATCAAATGTAGACATTAGGGTGTCAATCGTTTTGGGTTGATGGGTTGTCGGGTTTACGGGTTGCTGGTTGATGGGTTGAAATGTGCAACCCGAATCCGACCCATATTATTATTCTTGTCAAAATTTTCAACCCTAACCCGACTCAGATAAAATCCGGGTCAACCCGAAGATGACCCGTTTAACCCATATTTTTTAAATGAGTTATACATGTTCATGAGTTACAAGCGGGTTGTTGGGTTGTAAGCGGGTTATCAATAAAATGTTTATTGGTGAGTATATAAGTGTGACAAATAAATAATATAGTGTGCCAAAAATAACACAATTATAACTAACCATGTAAATATAAATGAAAAAAGAAAAACAAAAATATAATAGATTTTTTTTCTAAATCCGTAAATGGGTTAACGGTCAACACATTTTATATATGCGTCAACCCGAACCCGACCCATTTTAATACGGGTCGACCCGAACCCGACCCGTTTTTTAAATGGGTCGTGTTACTTGACCCAAATCTTTTTTTTTTCGTGTCGGGTTTGGGTCGGTTTTCGGGTAGTGTCAATAATTACCGCCCCTAAATGTAGTTATATAAGCAATCTATTTATTGATCTATTATATCATTTTGTTTGCAATCATAGTCAACTTTGCTCAACCAATCAGTAGCTAATTTACAGTAGCACTTTATTTTAATACTAACAGCACACATCTACAAATGCCATAGACACTGTAGCTTCAAATTTGTGCTCACATCCTTATTGATTACAATGACTCAAAAGGATCTTGCTAATCACACTAACCATGCTTTTAAAAAAATGACAGAATAAATAACAATGTTAATCAATAAAACACATAGATATGTATTCTCAATTACATACAAATACCAAACAAACAATTCTAGACCATCAATGAATTTTCATACTAAAAAGATTTTATTTGCCCCTTTATTTTTCAATATGCAACTTTATTACCTTTTTAAATATTGATCTTTGTATCTAATAAAGCAATGAATACAATAGTTCAATAGTTTGGTCAATTAGACAAAACAATGGCCACCACTACCACTCCTCCATCTCTCTCCAAAAATCCGGCCTCTCAAACACTTCCTCATGGAGGGCAATATGTTTTAAATCATCAATTTGAAGATCTTATGGAAAATTTTGTTATCTCTCCACCCATACTTTTAATACCTGCAATTTCTTAACAATAAAAAAACATTAAGGTAGGGATTTATAAAAGAATTTGACTATTGAATACTATACAAATAGAAGCCTAATTGACTGATCATTAGTTAATTAATTTAACTCTTTAAAATCACACATCAGCTTAGTGAAAATGATTCAAATGTGCTTTTGGTCAAACAATTAAGTCATTTGTTGCCCAAGGTATTGACATCTACAAAAAAAAAAAGTAACATAGTCATTTAATTAAAAACAACCCGTATGAATTTGTTTGGGCTATTCAAAGGCTAATAATTAGTATGCAATGTAAACATAGTAATGAGACAAACCATAAATAACAATCTCATGATGCGAGTTGTAGTTATCTAAATAATATATCCACACCTTTGCATACGACTCGTATAGTTTCTTGTATTTTTCATTCAAGTGTTGCCCTCTCTTAAAAATACTGATCCACATAAAGACGGTTCCCATTCCAAACCAATATATTTGATAATTAGTGGACAGAAAACACTTCTACTTTATATTGTATATTTATGGTGCAATAAGTCGATATAAAGTAGTAGGCTACCTTCTTTTCTAAAAGACCATAAATAAAGTTAATGAGAACTTCATCCCCAAATCCAAGAAGTTCAGTCACCCTGTGAGCTATCCATGGCCGCATAACATCAATCTTGACTTTCGACATATCCACCTAAACAAAAGACCGAAGTATTATCATAATATACTTTTACGACTGGAAAAAAACATAGCTACTGAAGCATTTCAATACGAAATCATGAGAATTAGGAAGAAAATTTGGAGAATAAATATGCCATTTTGGAAAATGAAAAGAGGATGTAAGGTAGAATTTAAGACATGGAAATGAAAGCTTCATTCAATTCTAGAGAATAAATAGTGTCTCTTGGCTTTCTCTATAATCAATTTTGAAGGTGAAAGGGAAAAGGGTAGCAATGGAATGAAATTTTAACTTTTAACTAAAAATCAAAGATAAAATTACATGCATACCCTTTTAAGTGTCTTAATTGTACAAAAAGTTCCAATTATACCCTTATTATATAAGCTTGATTCACTTGTACATGTTGGTGTAATAGTTGAATGGTGTACAAAATTACTATGGTAGTCATCACTCCTCCTTAATAAGATAATATAGATAATGGAGCCCATGGTGCTTTATTCTTCCATCTCAGTGTACCTAGGCCCACGTCAAAAGGTATTACAATACCCCGTCTCCCAATAACTACCATTAAATTGAATAAAGGTTTCTTAATCATTATCTATTCATTTCTTTATTTTTTATTTTTTATTTAATTTTAACAAAAAAAAAATACATAAAACAAATAAAAATACATAACGGTAATGAAATACATAACATAAAAAACATCACATTAAAATATTAAAAACCTCATCCTCGTTTAAACTCGCATTGCGGTTCAACGCACTTTTAAATAACCTATTAAATATTGTGACCTTTATCCGGACAGCGATAAATTTTCCTGTTATGACATCCCTGGTACGATGGTTGTTACCCGTTTGTTGATAGAATCTAGTCACAACCGTGTTCCAAAACTACGTCGAATAGTCATGTACAGTTTCCTCGAATATGGTAATATAGCTATTGGCCAATGCGATTTCTTACTCCACGGTCCAATGTCGGACAGGGTTTAGGTTTTCTGGGGGCTGGATTGGATTTGAATTTTGGTTTTGGTTTGCCATTTAAAAAATAAATAAAAAGAATGAAAGGAATGTATGTGGAGTGAGTTTGGTTTAAAAAATAGTTAGGTTGATGAATGATATATAGGGTAATTTTTTTATTTAATTTTTATAAAAAATGACCGTTTGTAACGGGTAAAATATTTAAAACATATTAAATTCCACCAACTTTGTCGTTGGTCTTCGTTATTGCAACAATGAGGAGGACCCCTCAATAGCGTTCGGAAAACAAAAAGGACGCTATTAAAAAAAGAAAAGCTGAGGTGATGCGGGGCACTATTATTGCACCCTTGGTTTAAAAAAGCGCGAGGCGCTTCAAGGCGTTTTGGTTCCAAAATTCGAAGTGCGAGGCGAGAACTTCACGTATGCAAGACGCTTAATATTAAAAAAATATTAAAAAATATTTATATATGTCAATATGACATATTCTACCTTCTAATCAAACATAAACATAAAAATATAATTATAAAACTGATGAGCCGGTCGTCACGGTTCATACAAAACCTAATTAACCTAGATAGATAGGATAAGTAGGGTATCAATCCAAGGAGCGTGTGGTTAGTGGATATTACTTAGTTGATTAAACGGTGTTACTTATGAAGATTACTAGAGAACTTATGAAGTTTGGACTTGGTTCATTTAAGAATTTGATTGGAAGGGTTTTGTTTGTTATATTAAAAACTTGAATTGAAATTATATGAATGAAAAATAATGTAGTTTGTAAACAATTTAATTAAAAGAATCACACCTAGGTTTCAACAACTGAAGTCTAAAGTTTTTACAAATGGGCCAAACAAATGTAGTGCAATTGGTGTTAACAGGGTGATTGTTCAATAGGCT
Organism: Ambrosia trifida; assembly: GCA_028751855.1. Taxonomy (NCBI): domain Eukaryota; kingdom Viridiplantae; phylum Streptophyta; class Magnoliopsida; order Asterales; family Asteraceae; genus Ambrosia; species Ambrosia trifida. The sequence continues at coordinate 48,068,834 of CM054127.1, forward strand.
TAGGTGTCAAGTTTCATCAACATCAGAGATGTACTAAACTACACTTCATTACCTAGAACATACAACCCTATGTTTGTATTAGAGCAAGAAAACATGTTCATGACATTAGAAATTGGCACAAGATCAATTAACTAAAATGAATTCAACATAAGATTAATCGCAGTCTAATACAGTTAATTCAAACACACAATTAAAAGTTTAAAGAAATACCCAAATGTTAAACTCTAAAACTTCGATTGTTTACTTCCTAGGCATGATACAAAGAGACTAGCCACTCATGGCCATGGAGATTGATTCTTCAAAAGTTGGATCTTGGATCTTGAAAGTCTTCGATGAATCGAATGATTTTGGTGTTCTTGAATTGTATGGAATGATTTGGATTGATAGGATGAATAGGTGGTGTAAGAGATGAAGTAAGAGGGATGATGAGAGATTACTCTCAAGACTTCATTATATAGTCTCCATTGTCAAACTCCTCTTAATGACCATTTAGTTTAGTCAAAGTCTTGGTCAATAGTCTTGGTCAAAGTCTTTGGTCAAAGTCTCGGGTCAAAGTCTCTGGTCAAAGTCCCATTAATTTTTCTAAAAATATTGATTTCTTTGACTTTGACTAACAGCGTCCGTCAGCGACAAGCCTTCACCAGTTTCTCCATCTTTCTTCTTCGTTTTCATTCCTGAATCATCCTAGCTCCAATCCAAAGCTTCGTTTAGCTCCGAAATACACCTTAAACTTTGTTAAACCTGCAAAATGCAAACTTTATCAAAGTAGTGTGTCCAAAACCATAAAATTGCATAAAAATACAATCTTAAACACGAAACGACTAAGATTTTCCCCCGCGTATCAAAAACACCCTTAAACACTTACAAAAGCATTCAAAACATAAGAAATTAAGAATGACCATGCACATAGTCATCTAAATTCAAAACACCCTTAAAGATGAAGACAACATTAAGTAACTTAACATTAAAGAAGAAGAAAAAAAAAAAAGAAACGTTAGAATATAGGAACGAGTTTGAACTAATTCCCTAGTCCCTACAGCATAATATATCATTGAAAATCATCAGAATATGATTCATACCAATTATCCAATGCTTGTGATATAACAATCAATAGTTGAATAGCAGCATAGAACCCAAAACAACTCGGGGGTTGCCCCCTTGGCGGTGGTCGGGGGCAACCCCCCGGGAGCAGGATCCAAAGGGTGGCAGCCCCTGGCGGGGTCTAAGGGGCAGAGCCCCTGATTGGGGTTGAGCTGATACGAATCAACAATCGATAAATTGACAAGTAATTTGGGGTTGGAAAATTTGGTATAACAATCGATAATCAACATAGAACAATCCATAATACGAATCAACATAGAACTTCACTTGTTGGGCTAAATAGAATAGGCAAAAAATGGTTTTTGGGCTGAGGCGCTATTGAAGCGCCAGGCTTAAAGCGCCGCCCCAAGAGCTTCACGTATTCCAGGGCTTTTCGAAAAAAAAAAAAAGCGAATTTTTAGAGCCACGCGCCTCAAGAGCTTAAAGCGCGCCCGAAACGCTATTTTTTAAACCAAGATTGCACCGTGTAGCCTTAGTACTTGGGGCTTCACATGTGGTCATGTGGTCAGAAAACATATAGTATATTAATCAAATCAAATAAATACATCACGCGACTTTATTAGTTAAATATATCATCAAGGGTCTTCTGCTTCATGGTATGCAGGTGATGATTAAGACTTGGGATCTTTAGATATAGGTTTCATCAAAGTGTTTCTGACGTACAAGTATGGAAATACTATACTCAAATTAAAAAGAACGAAATGCTTGTTTTTAAGGTGAAATTTTTTTAAATATTAAAGTACAAAAAAAAATGAGCATTTATAAATCGTGAGGTAGTTAGTATTTTATACAGAGAATAAAATGTAACTAATAACTAATTATCCAGAAGCTGAATAAAGACCAAGGAATTAAAGTGTAATTAAGATGATGGATTAAATTGTAACTGGTGTTTGAAATGCTAATTTACCATCATTTTTTGTTTGTACCTTAGGCATTAAACCAATGTTTTAAAAATAGGTAGATATCGGTCGGTACTACTGGTGCTAGATTTACATCTGGTATGAAACACCCCGGTAAATAGGGGAAACGACATCGACTTGGTATACCGGCTTGATCCGCTATATCGGTACCGGCCCAGGTTAGTTTTTTTCTTTTTTTTTGTTTGGATTTTTAGTTTTTATCGACTCATCTTTGCTCCCAGTTTTAACCTAGTGACTTTCAATGTCCCATCTCCATCGATCAAAATTCAAAACCCGTATCATCACTTCATCGTTCTTGTTCATACTCCAGTTCGTTCCAGACTCTTGTTCGCGATTGGTAGTTCATTTAAATTTTTGTTGTTGAATGTGTGTTACGTGTGTATATAGTATTAGTGAGTCAATATGTACACAAGATGTATCATGTATTTTGGATTATTTTTTTATTATGGGTTAACTTTTGGATTATACTTTAATATGTAATCATGCACATTTAAAGAATTATAGAGTTAACTAGTTAACCGATTAAACCATTTTTTGTCCAATCCAGTATGATTTAAAATCTCGTTTTTAAAACATTGCATAAACCAAAAAAGGAAAAAAAAAATCTTAAGTTTTAGATATCTAAAAATGCACTTTCCAAATAATTATAGTATAGACATGCTACCAAAAAATGCACGATGCACAATTAATAGAAAGTACAATCTTACAAAACTGCACACTAATAGCAATGAAACTTCAATAAAAAAGTATATGTAGTTTTCTTAGCCTTGATAGATGCTTATGTCTTTTTAGACTACACGTTTTTTTAGACTACATGATGTCATCATGGCGTGAAGAGGGCATGAAACGACATTTAACAATCACGCCAACTCCCCTCCAATCTCCAAAAAAACCACGGGGTGATGATAACGTGGATAGGTTTTTGAAAAAATAAATAAAGAAAGTCCTAACAACTAATAAAAAATCATCTATAACCCAAGAGCCAACTGCAGCCATCCACCTCATATTCACTTTTTGCTCCACGTCGGTGGAATCTCATCTCAACCTGCCCTACGCCACCTACGGTGCGATGATAGTGGCGTAAAAGGGCTCCACGTCACCTTCCACACCCCCACACCATGTAGCCTAGAGGTGTACAAATTGGTTTTTTTTGGCCAAACAGGTTTCAGTTCGGTTTTGGACCGGTTTTGTCGGTTCGTAAGACCGGTTTCGGTTCGGTTTCGGTTTGTTTCAGTTCGTGAACCGATTCTTGCGCGCACTTTTTTTTAAAGGCAACACAAAATTTTATTTATTTTTACATAAAGTTCAATTTTTATTGATTCTTATAATTTTTTAAGGTGTATGGGTATATATTTGTATGTGTGGAAACTTTTTTGTATAATTTTATTATATATAATATTTTTTAATATAAAATTCAGTTTTTTTTAATTAAAAAAGACCTGTTTTGCATACTGGTTTTTTGGAACCAGTTCGGTTCGGTTTTTCTCGTGAAGATGGGGAACTGATCCTATAACTGTCGGTTCTTGTAGAAACCCTTTTTTTTATGAACCAGTTCAGTTCGGTTTCCCCGGTTCCCAAACCGGGTTTTTTTTTCACCTCTGATGTAGCCTTATATGGAAGGTCCTAGATTCAAATCAAGACAATACATAATGTATCTGGTGCATTATAGTAGGATTGTAACATTAGCTATTAAAAAAATGCAGTTCTCTTTTAATTAACGATTTCCTTAAAAATGTGATAATTATACCAAGTATGTGATGGTTCACAGTAAAACAAATGGATTGGCTGCTTGTGGCGGCAAGCCGACAAAAGCTTATGAATGGCTGTTTGTGGCCTCCAAAAAGAGGGGACAATTTGCCCACAATACCCCAACCGCCCAGAAAAATAAGCAACAATTCGCCTAGAAAATCCAATATATATTAACAGGACACATGACAAATGATTCAATATTATAATATTATTGGCCCACGTAATTGAAGGTTATTGGTAACGTAGTTGAAGATTATTAGCCTACGTAATTGATGAAAATTGCTAGATAACGGTACGACGCTATTGCCAATTGGCGGAAATAACTAGCGAGGACATTTACTTTACGATAATATTATCGCTAATAATGTTATTTTTAATGCCACCAAACCTATAACAACACGAGCGTCCCTGCAGTGAAGCAACATTGCTCAAATTGATACAATTATTGGCCCACATAATTGAAGGTTATTCGTAATGTAATTGAAGATTATTGGCCTACATAATGGATGAAAAAAAAAAAGCTAGGTAGCGGTACGGCACTATTGCCAATTGGTGGAAATAACTAGCAAAGACGTTTATTTGGCTGCTTTTTCCCCCACATTTGTTGGCTCCAAATAATGGCAACAAGAGGCAACCCAAATGTTGTAATCTTAAGGCTGGTCTAGAACCGAATGGGGCGCGAGTATTTTTGTGAAGCCCACGCAAGAATAACACACCCTAATGTTGTTATCTCTACTGACCACCAAACCCGCAACAAAACAGAAGCTCCCACTGCAAAACGCGGGTAACTAAAACACTAGAAATCCACGACTGATCAATCAAAACCATTTCTCATGCACGTAAGTTACAAAAATGATGTGCAAAACTGATAAATTAAAATAATACAATAACTAATAGAAATTCACATAAACATAACTGATGCAAGGGGCATCAAATAAAAAAGATAAATAGTGATACAAACTCAAAGCACAACAATACAAAATTATAAAACTAATACACCACAGTGCATTAACCATCACTATTAACTATTTAGAGACCTGCAGCACTATTATAATCGACTATTTGGGCTACTAATTCCCATTTACACGTAACAACAAGGTTCATCGATCAAAAATCAAACTAATTACCAGGATAAATATTTGATTTCAGCAGAACCAAAAACTTGGGAGAGCATCATGAACCAATAGACAAAAATCACCCCTCAAAAGGTCAAAGGTCATCAGTTCGTTACGACAAAATTCCAAATAGGCCATCTACATTCAGCAAATCAGGGACTGTGATCGATGACCCAGCTAATAAAGCAATCTCTGAACAAATTAAGTTTATAGTGTTCTTACTCCCCGAAGCATCCAGAGCAGACTTCAAGTCGTCGTTAAGACAAATGAGTATCAAATCATTGTCTTTGTCAATGTATTTTAGTTTAAGCCCTTGACCCTCCAACTTGAACCTTTTTGCAACTTTCCTTTTCAATTTTGACAGTCCGCGAACAAGAGGAAATGGAAACTGCTTCATAGACTTCTTAAAAGTTACATTCACCATCACCCTGGTAGTAGATAGTACTGTATCCGTATCTCTTTTACGCTTTCTGTGTACTTTCGTAAGGTTTCTTTTTTCTGCAGTTTTACGCTTTCTGTGTACTTTTGAAGGGTTTCTCTTTTCTACAGTAAAGTTATCGCAAATGGTCTCCATACTCGCATTTGTTGACGACCATTGGTCCGTGGCATCTGCAAAGTCAGTTTCAGAAGTATCTGTCACAACTGACTCTAAATCTGATGAATCCATTTTGTCTACAGACGAATCTGTAGGTGGACGAACAACTTCTATGGTTGACTCATCACCCAATTCAAAATCGGAGGCAGCCTTAATACTCTGCTTCAATGTTTGGACCAAATCCATTACATGTCTGCTCTCTTTGATGTGCAGTGGTAGGAAAAACTCCAGCACATAGTCATTATTGCCTTCAACACTATGCAAGAAGATTGCAAAGCAGCTGGTTAACCTGCTAATGCGTGCATAGTGGACCAAAGGATACTCTTCTTCATCGAGCTTGGTTACATCTGCACAAAAACAAGAACCACAGGATGACAACGCCCTACCAGCAACCCCCCGGGACTTTTCCAAGTGGCGCTCTTTACTTGCTTCAATGAATGTCCACGTGTTCATGTCTCGAACATAATAAGGTAGAGCAGTTGACATGCAAACTTTCCCTAAGCATCTAGTGTTGAAACTACTACAACTGTCCTCAAGAACTTTTTCATGGGCAAAATAACCAGTGGATGGGGACAGGGTCCATGTCTGAGCAAGAGGTAGCATATGGGTCTCACAAACATGTTTCAAAATATCAAAGATTTTATCCAATTCGTTTTTGCGAGGCCCATTGGAAACCTGTATATCACAGACATGTTCCGCATAAGAATTACAAACCAACAGAAAAATTAAGCAAAACATTAACAAACAATTAAACCTGAGTAATAGAATTTTAGAATATAAACCAGCCCGACCCAACTCACATATGAAGCAGGGCCATCAAATACTTTAAAAGCTTGTGGGCTTGCTAGATTCCCCTTCTGAAACATGACAACATTTATGAAATTAGCAATAGTAATGGGAGCATAAACTAAAATAAAGCAGAAAAATTATCTTTATAATAAGGTTATAAACTGATCTGATAACTCGCTCAAATTGCACTGAGAAAGCAAGTACAAAAAGAGTAATGAGCGTAGGAAATCCTTAAAGTGCGACTAAAGAACACCTAATTAGAACACCTCTTGTAACTTTGACAATAAGGCCTAGAAACCCTAGTACGGCTAAAGAAAAGGGAAACTGGAGTAAACACTGACCAAACTAACAGATAAGCCATGCAAAACTGTTGGAGGCTGTTAAAGAAAATGATGCAGCAGATCTGCCAAATGATGAGAGATGAAATTACAGTTGTTTATGCTCAACCGAGAAAGTAAACAGATGGCACCAAAAACCATACAGTGGAAAACTTACAAGTGTGTGAACACATACATAAAAAACACATAGAAGTTTAAATTTGAGAGGTAAGATATAAACCTTCAGCACCCGTTGAATATGCTGAACCTCATAAGCAACATCCTTCAACTTGGAAAACGTCAGAAGCTCAAGCACACCAACACATAGCCCTGTAGTAGGATCAAACACCGGTAAAGCCAAATACCCATGAAGATTGCAACGGATCGCATAGTCTCGTAATTGAAAATCTCTTGTCGTGTAATTAGCTAGATCGGAAGTCCACTCTGGCCATCCTTGCTTAAATACTCGAGCAGGAGGACCAACGTCTTCTTCTTCATGATCCTCGTCCACACGAAAAGCTTTGTGCTCAGATTCCTTCCTATAAAAACAAAGTTCCTCACTGGCTACACCAAGACCAAATGGTTGATCTTTGGTTGCAAGTACTTGATGTTTGTCAACAGAACGAGGCGACCAAAACTGAACAACAACATGTGGCTCACGGAGAGATAAGAGCTTTAGTGCAGCTCTTATCTTAGAGTTTATTTCATGGTGATTCAAGGAACCAGCCCCCAGTTTGAAACCTGTAATTTTGACAAACCACATCAGAAACGCACAAAAATTGCAGTAGCGTACTACAACAAGTCTTCTTATCCTAAACTAGTTGGGAAAGTCAAGAAAACAAAAGGTATTAATACAAATGGTAAGCTTGTGGTGTGCATTTAACTAAAAAATGCAACAGAATGAGGTTTTATTTGCAAGTTGGAACTCTTGACAGGTTTCTCTTCATAGATAAACCGAGGTAGAATAAAATTAGGACGAAAGGCATACCAACGGTCATTGATTGAGATGGATCAGATACACGGAGTTCCTCTTGTGGCTCTACATTTTCAGAAACCCAAAGAGGTGTCAGGTATCTCGACTCGCCAAAACTTGGAACTGTAGGCTGCTCTAGAAAGATCTTGTCGCATGTCATTTCAATTTTCTGATCCATATGCAAACAAGATCTTGGACCAGTACCTGAAAGTGTTAAGACTCCTCATTAGATATGTTTTGTTAATACAAACATTCTTTCACTGAAGTTTCTGGACGTCTCTTTATGACTACAAACACTCAGGCCCACTTGCTTAACGGAATTCATTGGAATTGGAATGTACTCCAATAAAAATCATATTTGGCTGGCACATGACGGATCCGAAAAATTTTACTTTCAAGAGAGGTGGAGAAGTGCCAAATCAAGTAAAGAATTGAAACAGTGACATTATTATGATTGTTAAGGCTCCAACAGTGAATTCCGGAGTGGACCGGTGGCATTCTCATTTTTGTGCAGGGTACCTTCTTATTTTTCAAAAGATAACAACCACCTTTTTTTATAAATTTAAAAAAAAAATTCAGATCAAGCTCATTGCAAATTTGTACAATTGGAATTTGGATAAGTATGTATCAACTAAATATCACTGTAACAGTTAAACTAATTTGTGTGTTACCTTAAATACCTTAATAATTAAAATTTAAAAGCAACATCAAAAGTCCCTATGTTTGCCCCTATCCTAAAAAATAAAACAAAATCCTAATGATTAGAATCTCAAAAATCACAATACATCATCCATTAAAAGTAATACGCACGTCAATCACTATAGGGGTGTAAACGAGCCGAGCCCGAGTCTGACTGGGCTCGGGCTCGGCTCGTTATGGTTTTATGAAGCTCGAGCTCGGCTCGGTTCGAGCCTATAATCTTGAGCTCGCTAGCAAAATCAAAAGCTCGAGCTCAAAGCTCGGCTCGAGATCGCAAAAGCTCGGCTCGCGAGTGTTATTAAATGGGCCTATGAAATAAGGACTTGGGCTTTGGAGATGTGGGCTATAAATTATAAGAGATATATAAAAAACTTGTAATTATGTTTGGGCTCGTTTAGGCTCACGAGCCCAATCAAGCTTTGTATCTAGGGCTCGAGCTCAGGCTCGAAAACTAAATGAGCCATATTTCAGGCTCAGGCTCGGGCTGGTTAAGGCTCGGCTCGTTCGGGCTTTTTACCGAGCCGATCCCAGGTAGCTATCGAGCCGCTACGTGTCATTTACACCCCTAATCACTAACAATGAATTAACTCAAAACCATCACATCAAATCAAATAAACAATAAACATATCTCACATAATCAAATACTCTGCAATCATCACATAAACACTCCACGTGATTCATATACAAACACACAGATCGATTTGCAATCCTTTGCTGATAATTGAAAATAAAGTAATAATAAAGCATGTGGCCGGTGATTTTATAACTGTTTAATGTAAGCTCATTATCTCTTCCACCAATAATTCGTTGATTATATTAAAAAAACATGTAATTGAATGGATAAGAAAGAGGTGAGACATACCTAGATCATATGAAGATAACTTGTGAGATAAACATAGAAACCCTAGCAGTGTGTTGAGGGAGAGAGTTTTGGGAATACGAACAAAGAACTGGTGTATCTTAAATTCGGTGTACGTTAGCAAGCTTCAGTTAGTTAATGGTGTGGTGGGTGAAATATATATGTCATATGTGTTTGATGAGACTGAGCAGGAGTTGCCTCGAACCCTTATATAGGGGTGGGATCGGAAGATTACTTTTTTGTGGCCGTTGGATCTGTCGTCAAATATTTAATTCTTTCAACGGACAGGATCGGAAGATAGAGAAGTTTCCAGTACCTTTTTTTTGGCCGTTGGATCGTGTGATCTGCGGGACATGACACGTTAGTTACCTTGGCCTCTGACGTGGTGCACGTCAATCACACTTTTGTTGATGTAAATCATCGTTTACGTTGAGAAAATTTAAAACAATGAATATGGTATAAATACTGATAATAATAATAATACACTACTGGTTCAGTTTTATATAACAAAGAAAAAATTCACTATATTGGAACTGAAAGTGTTAATTTGGTACGAGTACATGGTGTTAAAGCTAATCCCTAAATGGAAAAAAAAAAAAAAAAAAAAAAAAAAAACATTATCAAGTAACAAATAAAAAGGAGTTTTGAGAAAAAATTAAAAATAAATCCATATCTATATCTATATCTATCTATATCTCTATCTATATCTATATCTATATCTATATCTATATCTATATCTATAATAAACCAAAGCATTTTTAATGGCATGTCATAATATGAGGCCGGCTAACGTACAAAGGCGTTTTAACCTACAAAGTGTGAGAAGCCATCCTGGCCGTCCATCTTCCCCATCTGCGTTTTACCTCGTACATTAATTGCACATGTTTCTCATTAATGGCAGTTATCAATTGAGGGTATATCAGACAATTTACAACCTAAATAATTTGAAATTTTTTTGCAATTAGCGCCCAATCACCTTCATTCATTGACGGTTACAACACTCATCCAAAATTAAATCACAGGATTCAATCACCGAGAAGTCGGAAAAAAAACAGAGCACTAAAAGTCATCACTGAAACATCGCTGATTATAGAAGAATAATGACTCCAAAACGCAAATCAGGTAACGAATTAATCATGTTTTTAACCTATTTTTGATCGTATACCAATAATGGTTGGTAATCGGTGTTTTTTAAACCGTAAAACAGGTGAAGGACGAGAAAAAAGAAGCAAGTTGTGTCATGACAGGCCTTCGAAACCAACGATTACAGGTATGATTGTTGAAGATAACACGTTTTATGTTATTGTTGAAGGCGTTTTTTGCTAAATTGAATGATGATTTGAGAGATGAATAGTTTGGATCTGATTATTGATGCATGACTTTATGAATGCGTTTTAGAGTTTCAGATTTGATTAGTAAAGGCGTTTTGCTATTTTCATTGAAATGGTAAAAAAATGTAACTAAGATACTGATGAGAGATTATTATGAAGGCGTTTTAGATGTTCTGATTGAATTAGTATATGCGTTTTGCTGATGATGTGTATGGTTGATGTAATAAGTAAAGGCGTTTTAATAGTTTTACCAATGACTATGAAAATTTTGTGATCTATATTGGTAGATGCGTTTTGAAGTTTTAGTAGAGGCGTTTTACTGATGAACTGGTGATTGATACTACTGATGAAGAAGTTAACTACTGATAATGAAAGTACTGCATAACCACTGATGAGAGAAACCACTGATAATTAGTTACTGGTCAGTGGTTATCATTCATCAGTAGTTATAAGCCCATCAGTGGTTTGATCAGCAGTACTTATTAAATTAGCACTTCATCAGCAGTTTCATCAGCGATACTTAATAACTTCATCAGTACAAAAAAAATTTATACTGATCTATTAAAACGCATTTGAAACATTGTAAAACGCATGTATGTACATATATTGGATCATTAAAATGGGTAAAAAATGAAAACTACTAAAACGCATGTATAAAACAAAGGAGTAAAATCTGATGAACTGCTGATTGATACTACTGATGAAGAAGTTAACTACTGATAATGAAAGTACTGCACAACCACTGATGAGAGAAACCACTGATAATTAGTTACTGGTCAGTGGTTATCATTCATCAGTAGTTATAAGCCCATCAGTGGTTTGATCAGCAGTACTTATTAGTTTTACCTATGACTATGAAGTTTTTGTGATCTATATTGGTAGATGCGTTTTGAAGTTTTAGTAGATGCGTTTTACTAATGAAGAAACTATCATACTGTTGACAATCAAGGATATCTCAAAACGCATCTGCTAATAGTAGTAAAGGCGTTTTACTGATGTAGAACTACGATTTTGATGTCAAGTAAGGGTATCTCAAAACGCATATAGTAAAAACAGTAAAGGCGTTTTATTGTTTGATTTGTTGTGTGCAACATGTTTTAACCCCCTAATGTATGTTGTTCATTGTTGTGTTTGTCTTAATCAGAACAACCAGCGGATCCAGGGTCTGATGATGATTTCCAGACTCCTATAAAAGATTTGAGGAAAGTAAAGAAATGTATCCAGAAACCAGACAAAGTTGTTGAAAAGAAAACTGTAATCGAAAAGAAAAATGCAAATACAGAGAAAAAGAGAAAGAAACAAAATAAAAAAGATTCAAAAATTGATTCCGATGATGATTTTGTTAAACAAGCAAAGAAAATAAAAATAAAAGTAGGGAAAGAAAAAGAAGCAAGGGTTTTCGTTGAATACCGGGATACAAAATTGAAACTAAGGTGTTCTCCCGGGGAATTTGTAAGGGATATGAAAGAGTTCACGAATGAACAAAAAGAGGCAGTAAGGAGTATGGGGTTTGGATCAGTGTTAGAAATCGATATAGATTCAATTCAAACTGGTCTAGGTTTCTGGTTGCTTTCGAATTATGACGAAACAACAAGAACAGTAAATGTTGGGAACTGGAAAATAAAGATAACAAGTTCTTTGGTGCAAGAATGTTTTGGAATCCCGATAGGGACAATTCCTGTGTTGGAGCACGGAAGGCCAAAAAAAGGATCGGGTTCAACGATAGATGAATTCAAATCTCAATTCAACACATCTACTCCAACTGTTGGGCAAGTATTAAATGTGGTTAAAACACTCGTAAATGGTGGGAGAATGTTTAAGCTAAATTTCTTGGTACTGTGGAACACAGTTTTTGGCGAGATAACAAAATCAACAAAAGTTAACCAGAGATTTTTTATTAGTGTTGATAAAGAAGATGATATACCAAACATGAAGTGGTGTTCATACCTACTAGAATGCCTAAACAGAACAAAAGCAGGCTGGAAGCAAGATCAGTACAATGGGCCGATAGCAATGCTAACTGTAAGTTTGTGTTATACATATAGTAAAACGCATGTGTTATTTACCAAAACGCATGCATTGTTTATACCTACAGTAGGTTTCTGTTCATACCTATAGTAAAACGCATGTGGTATTTAACAAAACGCATGCATTGTTTATAAATTTTTTTAATACTTTAAAACTTAAGTTGTTACTATGTGCAGGTTATTTACACCCATGAATACAACAAAAGGCATAATCCAACAATTGTGAAGAATCCTGCAATTAGTTACATTACATCTTCATCGTTGCAGGATATGGAAAGTTATATATACGATAATGGGCCTTTAACAGATATCGAAGAAGATGGTGATGATAATGTTGTAGGGAATGAAGAGAGTGAAAAAAGAAGTTCTGAAAAAGGTGTAAGCGAAACGGTGAAGGACGCTGTGGATGTTTTGGTGGTTATGCATGAAAAAGAACCCGCTGTTGATGAGGAGGAGCTAGATTATGACAACCTAGACTGGAGAGATTTTGACATGGGAACACAAACCCAGCAAATGTTTGAGTATTGTGCAACGCCTATTCAGTTGAGTGGGTTGAGTGTGATAAAGAAGAATTCGACGCAGCTATGAAAGCTAAAAAGGTAAATATGTCATGACAGTTGTTTTTTGTAGTAAAGGTGTATAGTTATTTGTAAAACGCACTTGTAATATACTAAAACGCCTCTGATGTTTTTCATGGCAGGTTTGGATGAAAAAAATGGACAGAAACATGAAGAAGTATCTAGACATCCAAGAGGAAATGGATGATATGGTTTCACAAGCAAGAGAGAAGTATTTCCGGTCTAGGGAATTGATCGATAGATGCCAGAAATGGGACGGCATTAGAGGTAAGTCGTCAAAAGATGGCGATGAACATGTGGTCGGTCTAGGAGATGATCAAGGTTTAGAAGACTTGGGAGCGCAATTAGGTGTTGAGGATGATATGGTTGTTGAAGAAGAACAGGCGGCGGGGATGGTCCAACCCGAGACGACAAAAACATTGTTGGGATACAAACGATATGGGCATGGTAGGAAGAAGAACGCTGGAGAGCAAAGTGGACAGAATGAAAAGTTGGCTGAACAGGTAAAACGCATATGTTTTAATCCTAAAACGCAAGTATTGTTATACTGAATTTTTTACAATTATAAGTAAAACGCATTTGTAAATGTCTAAACCGCATGTGTTGTTTATTTTGTGACAGCTTGTAAATATTGAAGACAACACAGGAGTGGGGCCTGATGAAACAGTTTCAATTGTTAAGGATGTCGATGAAAATGTTGTCGGGGAGTCAGCGAAGGTGGTGGAAGATAATGTTGATGAGGCAAATGTTGATGAAGACTATGGTATAAGTGATACAGCACTTGCTATGATACAAACAATAGAGCCAGGCGTATATGGTATAAGGGATGCAATCATTAGGGATGAACAACAAGATCAAGTCGAAGAACAGGCGAATGTGGAGGAAGTTATAACCAATGTGCCTTTGCTACAAGTAGAGCCGGAAAAGGATCCAGAAACACCAAAGGATCAAATTATTGAGAAAAAAAAAGGAAAAGCGAAGGTTGATGATGTTAATGCTGGTAGGCCAGTCAGAAAGAAGAATCCGTCTTGGGCTTTAAAATCTCCTTACATCGGGAGAAAGGTTTCACTGTTTGAGCCTCTAACACAAGATGAACAGATGATGGCAGAGTACATGATGGCGCCAACAAGGGATAAAATGTAAGTGATATGTGTGAGCTTAGGTTTTAGTTTGTAAATAACTAATATTTCGTTTGTAACTTTCAGGAAAGTGGTCTACAAATCGGATGGGGGGGGGTATCGATATATAAGGCTGTCTTGGAAAGTTTCTACCCCGGTATATGGTTGCACACTAACGCAGTGGATGCATATATAGAGGTACTCAATTATGAGGAGAAAAAAGTGAAAGAAGATGGAGTGTACAAGCTTTATTGCACCACTACAATGATGGTAAAAAAAATAACTATGATTAGTTAAAACAGACAGTAAAACGCATGCTTGAATATAGTAAAACGCATGTGTTTATTTGACTGCTTGTTTTTTGATATACAGCCACCAGACTACTACAAGCAAGGGGTTGGTGAACCTGATAGGGTGAAGGTTTTTAAAAGCAATATGGAACATCTGATGCAGAAGTACAAAGTCAAATCTGTGCATGAATTTGACATCATTATAGTACCATTGCTAATAAAAAGTCATTTCTATCTTATGTGCTTTGATATAAAGAGTGGCTTCATTGAGTTGATTGACAACTCAAAGAATGAACCAGATTTTCAGGCAAGATATGAAGGGGTGCCCGAAGTCCTGGTATGTAAAATTACTAATTAATTAATAACAAAAAATATGTTATTGTTAATAACTTAACTTTGTCTTGCTTTATTGCGTGCAGAGACACACTTTCTACTTAACTTTGAGAACATTGTCTGAGAGCAGAATAGGAATCGAGAGGATTGAAGGGGGGACAATACATAGGAGAGAAATGCCATGGAGGACTGAGAATAACATAGAAGACTGCGGTATATTCGCAATACGGCACATGGAAACGTATAAAGGGAATAATGTATGGAGCGCCGGATTTGTTAATGAGTCGCCACTACAAAACAAGCAGCTAAATGCGTTGAGGTACAAGTATGTTGCAAAATTGATACTAAGCGAGCACAACATGGCAAGGGATGACGCTATTGAAGAAGCGCGCAAGTTTAGCAAAAGACCTTACAAGACTAAGATGCTTCAAAATGCACACAAGAAAATGAAGAATCGAGTAGATAGTGTTAGCTAAATGTTTTTAAAATTTGTTATGTTAGACATGAACATCTGTTTTGTTCCTTTTTTTAAAAATGAATATTTCTGTTTATTTTAGCAGTTTTGTTAAAACGCATGTGATAATGACTAAAACGCATCAAGGTTATCAAATCACTATACAAATAATAAAAAGGTAAATTTATTAAAACGCCTGCATTATTTTATAAAACGCAAGTACATTTTTATTCAAACACATTTTACATAGCAACACATACAAAAACACATGGGGTTCAAAACACATAGAAGCAAGGTTTAAAGTGATTTGAGAAATTTGATCTTCATTTCCATTGAACACCTCAAAAGTGCAATGGATTTAGTAAGCTCTTCGACAATCTTCGTATCACTTTGTTTTGCATCAATTATGAACATTAATGCCAATTCATGAAGACTAGAATCTGGCATCGCCTTGAGAATGTTGCAAACTTCATCTTTTCTGGAAATGCGTTCATGGACATTATTCAAATCATCCATCAAAACACTCTCACAAGAATAATCCTTGATGATTTGTTCTTCAATCCTCTTAATAAAAAGGGATCTTGCAGAGGATGATGATGGAGAAGACATTGTTGTTGTAAAAATATGTTTAAGGTGTAAAATCAAAATGTACATATTGATGATAATATAGAAAAAATAATATACAAAATGACAAAATAGAATCACATGGGTTACTATACAAAAATGCAGTTCATTGTTGACTGAATAAAACGCATTCAGTAATATGCTAAAACGCATGTACAAGTTTCAAAAAAAAAAAATAATAATTGGTATGACCAAACACTAAATGACATTACATATTCACATATTTTACTGTTCTTTGCATTCTTGATAATATCAAATATTAAATTTTGTGAAAAATTAAAAAAAAAGGTATGAAAATTTACAACACTGACAAACCTCTGTATTTTCATTTTATGCCAATAAATGAAAAAAAAATTATTTTATTTTGCAAATTGTTAGTAAAAATTAAATACTTGTTATAGTGTTCAACAACCAAAAATTGATTGTATTTTGCAAGTTGGTATGATGTGATTGAGTATGAATCAAAATTAAATACAGTTTATAGCATTTATTAAACTCTGTACACAAAAAGCATATAGTTAGGATAACAAAACGCATTGGTTCGATTGTAACCAGTATGAAATGCATATTGTAGTGATGTGATTGATATCTAAATAGAATTAAATGAAACATTAGTATCTTCAACTACCATATCATCAAATTTATTAACATCAAAAAATCTCTATATAATGATCGAACAAAAAACAGAGCATCACAAAACAAAAAAAAAAAACTCGTTTAAAAGAAAAACCCCAGTATACCAACAATGGATAATAACATCGAGAATGCAATCAACAATATCCAGGTGAAAACAGTGATCATGGTTGATTCTTCAACAGAGGTAAGAAATGATATCAAGTCATCTTCTTCTGTTATGTGTGTTCAACAGGATGTGCTGAGGCAGGCGGAAAAAAACCTTGATGTCCATGAAATGCTACTTGGTGAACCAAAATCAAGCTTCAGGGATGAAGCTTTAGAGCTGATCAAACAACAAGAAGCTTTTGATGATTTAATCTATCACAGGTTGAAGAACACAGAAGAAACCATCTGGTCAAACATGGAAAGTAAGAGGAAGGGGAGGGATGAAATCTTAAACAACAAAGACTGAATGTGGTTGGTGGTTTTGATCATATGGTAGTTTTGGGTGGTTTGTGAATGTGGTGGGTGGTTTGATGGTAGTTTTTTGGGTTTTATGTTAGTATGTTTTGTTTGGGTTCTATGGGTTTTATGTTAGTATGGTTTTGATCAGATGTATGCCATATGGTGATGTACTGAATGATATATATATATATATATATATACACATATAAGTGCTTGTTAGTAAAACGCATCTAATAAACAAATAAAACGCCTTCAATAAATATGATATAAAAAATGTATAATCTGTATAAAAATTTACTAAAACGCATTCACAAATCACAAAACGCACTCACTAAAAACATTATAATTCTCCAAATGTTTAAAGTATACTAAAACGCATTCATTAATATTAAAACGTAGGCATTAAAAAATACTAAAAATCAGTCCTCATCCACTTGGTCTTCAACTCCTTGATGATCAACTCCTTGGTCTTCTGCATTTTCATCTTCCTTATTCTCATCTTGTAGCTTTGTGGTTTTTAACTTGTGTTTCCGACGATCATGTCCTAACTCCCCACAAATGTTACATATTCTTTTCCTTTTACCCATACGACTTATAGCTTTTTCTTTGTTTGATTTAATTCGCTTGTGTGAACCCCGACCTTTATTTTTGATACCATTTGGCAAACGGACAATAGTATCTGCCGGCTTGTCATACCCAAGCAAACTAGAGTACCGATCATACTTCTTTTGAGTTGGTCTACTAAACCGACGTTCGTCCACCTTGTTGATCATTTCTTTCATTTGCTCGTTGACTAGCTTTAATTCCCCTAAGTCTGTGATCAAATTATTTGCAAGGTATTCACCGGCGAAAACAACTTCCCTAGCAATCTTTCTAGCTTCTTTGCTTTTGTCATCACCAAACTCATGTAACTCAAATGAATGGTTTATCTCATTCGGGACAACATCTTTTGTCCACCTCTTCAAAATGTATTTCTTCGGGAATCTTTGAATTCTAAATGACCGAAGAACTAGAAAAATATGCCTACATAGTAAACCATATTGTTCAAACCTTTTACACGTGCATAATGTAGTGACATCATCACCATCCTTCTTGAAAAGCACCTGTAAAAAAAATTTATACTGGTCTATTCAAACGCATTTGAAAAATTGTAAAACGCATGTATGTATATATATTGGATCATTAAAATGGGTAAAAAATGAAAACTACTAAAACGCATGTATAAAACAGTGGAGTAAAATCTGATGAACTGCTGATTGATACTATTGATGAAGAAGTTAACTACTGATAATGAAAGTACTGCACAACCACTGATGAGAGAAACCACTGATAATTAGTTACTGGTCAGTGGTTATCATTCATCAGTAGTTATAAGCCCATCAGTGGTTTGATCAGCAGTACTTATTAACTTAGCACTTCATCAGCAGTACTTATTAACTTCATCAGCAGTTTCATCAGTGATACTTAATAACTTCATCAGTATAAAAAAAATTTATACTGATCTATTAAAACGCATTTGAAACATTGTAAAACGCATGTATGTACATATATTGGATCATTAAAATGGGTAAAAAAATGAAAACTACTAAAACGCATGTATAAAACAAAGGAGTAAAATCTGATGAACTGCTGATTGATACTACTGATGAAGAAGTTAACTACTGATAATGAAAGTACTGCACAACCACTGATGAGAGAAACCACTGATAGTTAGTTACTCGTCAATGGTTATCATTCATCAGTAGTTATAAGCCCATCAGTGGTTTGATCATCAGTACTTATTACCTTCATCAGCAGTTTCATCTCAGCAGTACTTATTAACTTAGAACTTCATCAGCAGTACTTATTGACTTCATCAGCAGTTTCATCAGCAATACTTAATAACTTCATCAGCAGTTCATCATATTTTAATAAAATCAACAAAACGCATGTATAAAAATTGGTAAAACGCACTTACTTCTAGAAAACCTTGCCCATATGCTTTCGGGTCATCCACAAAAAGTTTCAAAAATTCACCACACCTTTGTGTCTGAACAGGTACTAAACTATCAAAGGCAGCATAAATCTCCTCTTGTATATCAAGGAATATAGACCTCGTGAAAATTTGAGATGCTTCCTTCTCGATGGGAAAACTAGTCCAAAAATCAGGAATAGTGTGCCTTGAATCATGGTCGTTTTTCCTATGATTAAACCTCTGAGCTTCCATTGAAGTCTCAAAATGGTTCAAAAACTCAACAAGCGTAAGCTGGGAATTCGCCGCTTGACAAAAAAAATGATTCTCACTCTCTGATCTAGATGTTGTCCGCATTAGACCAGACATCGGTTCATCACGGTAATATGCGGGGATCCACATTGTTCTCAAGTTAAACATATCGGTCAACCAAGTATTATCCGTAAGCTTGAAATCATTCATCACGAGATCCCATTCAAAATCAAATTTCTCGGGATCAATTGAGTCTGTCCAAACGATGTTACAAATTCGCCGCTTGAACTCATCATCACTGCATAATGTGCCACCAACCTAAAAATAAAAAAACATCATGAAGAATATAAGACTTTATAAACACAAATTTTAAGAAGAGAAACAAAAAGTAACAATTGACAGTAAAACGCAAGCATAAAGTGACAAAACGCCTTAATATAAATGATAAGTAAACAAAATCTTAACACAGACAGTAAAACGCATGCATATAGGTAGTAAAACTCATTAAGAACTTTTAGATTACTTGCCGTATCAGACACCTTTTTCATAATGTGCCACATGCACAACCTATGCCTGCTTGTATCAAATACCTTCTGAATTGCATTCTTCATTGCTGGATCTTGATCAGTGACTACAACTTTTGGTTTCTTACCAAATGATTTTACAAAAACTCCCAATAACCAGGTATACGATTCTGTTGTCTCCGAAGACAACAATCCAGCCCCGAGAGTTACATTTCTACAATGATTGTCAATTCCTGTAAAAGGAACAAAAACCATCTTGTACCTGTAAAAAAAGAAAACATGTGACAGTTTAGCATTCAAAAAATGATGATAAAGGTTATTAAAATAGGTTAAAAAATGGACATACTTGTTTGTGTTAAAAGTTGCATCGAAAGATATGACATCGCCAAACTCCATGTAGTTCCTTTTACACAAAGCATCAGCCCAAAACAGACCAGTGAGGGCATTCTTATCATCAACCGAGTACTCAAATGAATAATCAGGAAGATACTTTTTCTTATCCTTCAACCTCGAAACTATCATGTCGGCGTCATGCTCACCAATAAAAGAGTTCAAGCCACCCTTGAAGTTCTTACAATCAACTGCAGTTGCACCAACGTTCTCGAACCCGCCATATTTTGTCCTCATCACATTAAAAGCTTTAACAGGTCCCATGTTTAATGAAGACATTTCACATATCATTTCTTCCTGAATATGTGTAAGCTTTCTATTACCTGCTAACAGGTGAATATCCTCAGACGAAACCAACGGATGATTATGTCCTTCTACAAATTCTCACACCTTAAACTCTTTTCCATTTTCTGATCCAAATCTAATAAAAGCCTTACATCCTGTACGGATTGAAGGTCTTTTCCTTTGTTTAACTTTTTTATTGTCATTCACCGAACCTAATTTTTGTGGTTTCCCACCCTCTTTGTAGCAAACAACATATTTTATACGAAGAACATTCATATGAACATATGATGTGCTCTTCCTAGCTGTAAATCCAGAAGCCTTGGCATACTTCTGATAAAACTCAAATGCATGATCTATACTTGGGAAGACCATATCAACTTCTGGTTTCAATGAAGATGGAACATCAGGTATGTATATTTGAGTTTGATCATCAATTGGAACATCTTTAGTACATAGGTCTGGCATACAAAGAAGATGATAAAACACAAAAAACATAATATCACCAGATAAATCAAAACGCATGTTAAAACATATTAAAACGCATTTGAATTATATCCTAAACATAATATCACCAAATACATCAAAACGCATGATAAAACATATTAAAAACGCATTTGAATGTTATCCTAAACATAATATCAACAAACACATCAAAACGCATGTTACTAATCCTAAAACGCAAATGATTATCTTCAAATCCACAAAAAACCAAAAAATACCTTGCATCCTTCTGTGTTCAACCATGAAATCAAATCTCTCACCAATGTGTTCATCAGTGTTGTTTACATCTTCATGTATAATATCTACATAAAAGTTTTTAATGGAATGCTCAACCTCTGTTTTCATCACTAATCTAAAAAAGCTTCAAAACAGTAGAAACTAACCTTCAAAATTGAGATTATGAGGATCAACAACTTCATGTTCTTCATCGACGTTCAATTCAGGTTCATTGTTTAGATCTGAAAATACAAATTAAAAGTAAGATCACGAATAATTGAAAATAATAAAAACAGAGTACATACCGAACATGGTGAAGAACTCGGCAACTGATTATAATTTTCGTAAAAAATTGAACACAATGATCGACGATTGTATGATTTTTGAATATGGTAACAATTGATAATCGTATATTATGGAATCAGTTATGAAATTTGAAATATTGATGAACGATAAAACAAGGATTTGATATTAAACGTGATTAATTGATATGTCCAATTGACTATACTGCCCTTCTAATCTGTTAAAGAGTTATAACAGACAAGTTCCACGTGGCATCATTTTGTGGCTTCTCACACTTTGTAGGATAGGAGACTTTGTACCCTACACTTTCTCGTCATAATATTATGCAATCTCTTTTTTGAGAGATGCCACATAGGATGTGATGTGACAACTCTAGACCAATTAAAAAAAAGAAATAAATATGATTTAAATATGATTTAACATAATCTATTAAATACCTAATCTACTAAATATGTAAATATTAAAACTTTATAATTTTCTCTCTCATGTTTCCTCTCATAACTTTTAAACGTTAATATCTTTTATATACGAGATTTTTTAAAGAAAAAAATTACACCAAATTAACGAGCGTTTTATTATCTTTCCAACGAGTACCATAGTGCTATATAAAAAACGGAGAAAAAAATGACTATTTTTTGTAACCCGACAGGTATTGTGTCAGGTTTGGAATTAGTTTAAAAAAAAATTGTGAGTTTGGGTCGGGCCTGGGATTAGGTGATACCCGACTCAATTACCTTTTTTTATATTAAAATATGATAATTTATGGTAGAGATTTGTTTATAATAATAATAATAATAATAATAATAATAATAATAATAATATTCACTTTACTTAGATTTCTCAACCCGGGACGCTCCCGGAGTATAAGCTAGTATATATATATATATATATATATATATATATATATATATATATATATATTGCAAAGGGATTAATCCTACATGTCATACTCTTATGCAATCTCTCCTTTAAGAGATGCCACATAGGATGTGACGTGACAACTTTAAACCAATTAAAAAAAAGAAATAAATATGATTTAACCTCATCTATTA
Organism: Ambrosia trifida; assembly: GCA_028751855.1. Lineage (NCBI taxonomy): Eukaryota > Viridiplantae > Streptophyta > Magnoliopsida > Asterales > Asteraceae > Ambrosia > Ambrosia trifida. The sequence goes on from CM054127.1 coordinate 48,091,260, forward strand.
TAATCTTTAACTTAATCTATTAAATACATAATCTACTAAATCTAAATATTAAAACTTTATTATTTTATCTCTCGTATTTCCTCCCATAACTTTTAAACGTTAATATCTTTTATATACGAGATTTTTTAAGGAAAAAAACTTACACCAAATTAACGAGCGTTTTATTATCTTTCCAACGAGTACCATAGTGCTATATAAAAATCGGAGGAAAAAATGACTATTTTTTGTAACCCGACAGGCATTGTGTCGGGTTTGGGATTAGTTTAAAAAAAATTGTGGGTTTGGGTCGGGTCTGGGATTAGGTGATACCCGACCCGATTACCCGAAACAACATACCCAAATACCCGAACGACATACCCGATCATATACCCATGAATTTTTTAATGCATCACATAACCCTTAGACTAATGCATTCGATATTTCAATAATTAATTTTTTTTTCTTATTTCATGTTAGGTTTTTTTTAGAATGATCGATTACAAACTTCCAAATTCATTTGTAATGGCACTAGATTTATACCCTGGCGCAAAGATTCGTTTTTTTATATTTGAGTATGATAACTTATGGCAGAGATTTGTTTAAAATAATAATAATAATATATTTTATTATGTTATATTAGATATTTCAACCCGAGACACTCCCGGAATAAAAACTAGTAAATAATATAAAGATTAAATAGCGGTTCAAGTTAGCAAAAGAGGGTTGGTTCAAGTTAACAAAGGGGATGGTATATCTCAGTGGGCACTTTTGAAGTGTCCCCTTTTTAATAAGGAAAATTGGATTTTAACACCCTGAATTATTGACAATTGACCGTTGACGCACTAAACTATAAAATTGAACAACACCGCACTGTACTTTCAACTTATTGGCTTGTATCACCCTCAGACTAACCATGGTTAATTTTTGCTGATATGGCATGGTGACGTGTCCATTTTTGCTGACGTGGCATAGGGAATTAGATTTTAACACTCTGAACTATTGATTATTGGCCGTTGACGCACTAAACTACAAAATTGATGGATTTGAGCTTGGTTCAAGAGTTTCTAGTCATCATCTCTGTCTTCTGTAGTTCGATTATTTGTATTGTTCGGTCATTAGGTTCTTTGTATCATTGGACCAAGATCCATCTTTGTGGTGAATCATTTTGGACAATAATCACACTTGAAGATATTTCGTTTGTGTTTGATTTGGTTTGTGATTGATTTGTTAACCATTTATATGTGTATGTTAACAAAATGATTCACCACAAAGATATAAATGGTTAACAAATCAAACTTGTTAACCATTTATATGTGTATATTAACAAAATGATTCACCACAAACCAAATCAAACACAATCAGACTCGAAACTATTGAACCAAGCTCAAATCCATCAATTTTGTAGTTTAGTGCGTCATCGGCCAATAATCAATAGTTCAGTGTGTTAAAATCCAATTCCCCATGCTACGTCAACAAAAATGGACACGTCACCATGCCATGTCAGCAAAAATTAACCATGGTTAGTATGAGGGTGATACAGACCAATAAGTCGAAAGTACAGTGCGGTGTTGTTCAATTTTGTAGTTTAGTGCGTCAGCGGCCAATTGTCAATAGTTCACGGTGCTAAAATCCAATTTCCCTTTTAATAGTAATAGTGTTGTGGGTTTCTCGTGCTTCGCTAAGAGGACGTCTATTTCATTGAGGGTTTGATGGACATTAGAGATAACATTAGATAACTGTTGTTTATGGAAACTAATCTAAAAATACTTCTTTGAGGTTGTAGCCATGTACACGTTGCCGCGGGATGTGATGACACTTATGCGTTCCCACGAGACACTGTTTGAACTTCGTACGTATTAAGGCTAATAAAATCGAATAAATGCTTTATTGCAAATATAACTTCATTTTTAATGGATTTTATACAGTCACGTTGAGAAAACTATAATACCAAATACAACATCGGTATCGATATTAAGACATTATTAGGTTGGCTTTTCTCGATAAAGAAAAATATCACTATTCCGGTGCTGAATTGGTACTTGCTAATATGATTCAATTTTTGATAAAGAATATTAAATTTAATTTAATTTTTTAACATATAATTTAATTTTTTTAACTTATAATAACTTTCAAAGGTAACGTACTTGTAATATTTTTATTCTATTTTGTTTTGTAGCTTTAATGAGATGTGATGAGATGAAGGTCACATAAGTCTAGCGTGGATGGACAATGGGACTGATTTTTTTTTCTCATCTCGTAGTCGTCATAATTTTACGGGTTTTAAATTGTGTTTTTAATAAAATCTATGGGAGAGGGTGGTGGGCTCAAAACGTATAAGATAATCACTATTTTTCGGTAAAAATAACACAAAAAAAATATAAACCTTGGGGCAGGGTGGGCCTTGGCCAATGAAAAGATCCGGCTACAGTTGCAATGTCAGATCAAGCCCAATTTTATTTAGAAATTATACACCACCAAATTAGAAAGTGTACACCTTGGCTTACATCACACATTAATAAGAGGCTGTTATATACCCCAGAATGTGATGTCACACCCAGGGGCGGATTCAATGCTTTGCGAGGGTGGGCATGTGCCCACCGTATGTCCAACCCAAACCACTATTATACTAGCCTATGAACGTGTAACAAATACCCTTCTTAAAGTTTCAGCTATGTAATAGTTTAAGTAAAGAGAAAAGAGTGAAGTAATAGCATGAGAGTTTTTTCAGGCAGAAAAGTTAAATTTTTTGTTTCCTGGCCAACGCTACTTATTTTGTTTCTTGAAGAAGATGGATAAAGGGAAAAAAGACAATAAATCAAGTGTGGTGATGAAAAGGTCACTCACAAAGCAAAAGTAAGCCTAGCCAATCTGCCACTCTACCCTAATGAGTATCAATTTATATTTTTTATATATTATATTTCTAACGACAAGATTTATTGCCTTGTTTTTTAATATTTAATAGTATTTTGTTTTAAAAGATCATTTCCGTTGTACTTTTTTTTTTTAATTCTTGTGTTACCTTTTTGGTTCAATGTGAATGTATAATTTTTGGATTTTTGAAACTGTTTTATGTATAAAAACATGTTTTTAAGAGTATCAAAATCCATCTATTTGTATGGTTCCATCCTAATCTAAAACCCCAATTAAATATATAATTTTAGTCCTCAAATTTAAATATTGTCTCTTTGTTTTTCTCCGTTCCATTTTTATCAGACCTGTAATGTGCTCTCCGTATAAAAAAATTTTGTATCCACCACTGGTTACACCTCCAAAATGTGATGTCACATGGTATATAAAACCCATAAATCTTTTTACTATGGCTATGTAATCATGTGTCAAACAGTCTAATCACATGTCAGAGTGTGTGTTCGTCAAGCCTCAAGCCCAATTAAAAAATGTCAAAAATATCTTTTTATTTGACTTTGGAGTGGTGGATTGACTTTTGTTTACTTATGTGATCAAGGGTTCGATCCCCACTTCCAATATTTATGGTTGGATATTTTGTCAAGGGTTGGTTGCGCCTACTCTCTTTGGAGGGGTCAGGTTCGATTCTGATGGTCCCCCGGTTTTCTACTACGGTGCATTTACTCCAGAGAGACTTGCCTCTTGTGGAGGGTGCAACATGTGTCAAGTGGCAGGTGGCGGAAAATTTTCCAGATGGAAGCCTTAGTGCCCCTTATGCGCAGCCTCGAATCGCTTGTGGGCCGGCCACTCTCGCGTCAGTGTGGACCCGGTTAAGACAACATAGTTTGACCATTGTAAGGTGGCTAGGGAATTCCCTTCTGAAGGGTTGTGATGAACTCTGCCACAACATAGAAAATCACCTTAAAAAAAGTAAGCAAAGAAAAATAGGAGTTTCGGAATCGATTGAATTATATGTTAAAGCTCATGTGTTGACATAAATGCTTTTTTTAGATCACTTTTTTTTGTTTCGAGTTATACCCCAAAGGCCCAAACATAGTATTGTAAGTTATGATTTTGAATATCAACTATCACGTTGAATACTTGTCTAAATCCTTTCCGGTGACAAAGCTTGATTTTTTTTTTTTTTTTTTTTTTTTGAGGGAGTCGAAAGTCACGGGACCCTTAAAACGGTTGGGGCCGGACTTAATGCGTATAAAATTTTCAGACAAAAATGCGTAAAATTACACTAAAAAAAAAAAACGGCATGGCGTGATCCTTTCCAACTTCCAAGTCTTCCTCTCAATTGCCATTTTTTAATATGGAGGGACCTTGGAAGTTTTAGAAATAAGAAAAAAGATTTACACATGTAAAAAGTTAATTTAGTAGCAACAAATAAGAAAGGAACCCTTGAAAGAAAAGTTAATGATTTTTATTTAGATCACCAGATATTATAGTGTAGATTGGAATTTCTACAATCATTGTGTTATTATAGTATAGATTAGATTATCTTCTTTCCTTCTTTGTGTTGAATTGTTGATAATCACCTTTTGCTTTATGAGATTCCTATGATCAGCTTTCTTCTTTGACTTCGTATCACACATACGACATTCAAAACCTACTTTCTTATTTGACATCATCTATCTATCTATCTATCTATCTATACATATAATAAACCAAAGCCATTTTAATGACATGACACTTAAAGAGTCATTCTTTTTTTTGAGTGTGCCATGTGTCATCCCATGTGGCATTGAGATATTTTAGGAAAAAAAATAATTTAAAAACAAAATTGGATTTTTCACCCTCATGTTTCCTCCCATAATTTTTAAACGTTAATATCTTTAATATACGAGATTTTTTAAAGAAAAAAATTACACCAAATTAACGAGCGTTTTATTATCTTTCCAACAAGTACCATAGTGCTATATAAAAAACGGAGAAATTTTTGTGGGGTTTTGTTCATACAGGAAAAAAACACATAGTGTTCAGGTAAATCATTAATCATGTATAGACAAGTCACTAATTATGTTTAAATCAGTAAATATGATTTTTTTTTTCCAACCAGAGCCGAATAGGTTAATAGAGTTATACATTGTTTTAAGTTAGGTATCAATATTAGTATGTTAGAGTTGTACATTTGTTTAATCTTTAGGATATGTGTTAATATTAGAGTTACATTAAATTTCTACATTCATTTAGGTTAGGTGTTAGCATTGGAGTTGTACATTGTTAATTTGTTTTAGGTTAGATATTAATATTAGAGTTATACATCAGTCTATTTCATATGTAAAATTGATGTATCATATTAAATTTCTCAACCCGGGACGCTCCCGGGGTATAATCTAGTCCATCATATATTGCCATCTTTGGCCCATACACAACAATCAAAACAAAAGTTATTCAGTGGGTGAGGTTTTTGGGTCATCATCAGCCACATGAACGAGTAATTTGATTGTGGTGTAACCAGCCAAAGGCTCCAAGTCAGCGTCACAGGTAATACGCACCAAATCTTTATCTTCATCCTCGTATTTTAGAATAAGCCTTTGACCCTTTACATTCACCCTTTCTGCCACTTCCTTTTCCAGTTCCACCAACCCAGACGAAACAAGAAACGGAAACTTTATCATGTCATCTTTAAAACTCGCCTTCACCATCAACAACCCCGTGTCTGATATATGCCCCCCACTCCGTGTTGAAGACTGTTGCAAGTGTTTCTCTGACCCAAAACCGCTTCTTTTGCTACGCTTTGGCACAGGCCAACCGGATATCCCATGCTCCAGATAAAAGCGCTTCAATATATACGTACTAACTGAAAAAGAGCAAACCGGACAAAAGTTATGAGTATGTTCATTGAAATATGGAAAAGTGTACAAACAATCATAAACAAGTAAGAGAACTTGCCACCAAGGATTTTGGCGGTTTGACCTAGCGGTTTTCCAACATGTTGCTCGACTGCCTCCATTGTCAGCGAGTCTATCTTACTTCTTCTGCTTTGTTTCATCTTCTGCATGCTTACTTTGTCAGTGATAATACATTCCTGTTTATTGGGTGACTGTTCTGTCTCAATTGTCAAGGGGTTAGCCGTTGTGGTTGAGGATATTCGGATAGTATGAGGTTTTGGACTTGATGACAGATGACTAACATCCCTAGGTGGTTCAGTAACTTCTACGGGTGATATTTCACCCAATTCAAATCCAGAAGCGGCTTCAACGTTATTCTTCAATGTTTGCACCAAGTTCAGTACATGTTTGCTGCTGTCTTTGTTGTCTAAACGTAAAAAGAACTCCAACACATAGTCGTCGTCAACACCATCGCCTTCAACACTATGCAAGAAGATTGTAAAGCAGCTGCTTAACCCGCTCATTCGTGCATAGTTTACCAAAGGATACTCTTCTTCACTTAGTTCAGTTACATCTTGACAATAACATGAACCACGGTCTAACAATGCCTTCCCAACAAAACTACGGCCTTTATCCAAGTGTCGCTCTCTACACGCTTTCCTGAAATGCCACATGTCCAAATCTCCAACATGAAACGGCAAAGCAGCCGTAGACATGCAGACCTTCCCAATGCATCTGGTGTCAAAACTATTACAGGTCTTCTCTATAACTTCATTATGGGCAACAAAACTACCGGCCGACGACGACACAGTCCATGCCTGAGCAAGAGGCAGATTGTGGATGTCACACACACCTTTCAAAATATCAAAGATTTTATCCAACTTGTTTTGCCTGCTTTCAATGGGAACCTGTATGTAAAAGATCTTCCTGTATAAGAATTCCATAACAAAAAAAGAAGACTCACAGATAAACTTTCTACAACACCCAACTCACCTTTGTAGCAGGCCAATCAAACACTTGTGGGCTTGTCAGATTTTGTGTCTGCAATATGACAATAATGGAATGAGACAATGAGTTAAGGTTAGACAGCTAATCTTATTAATTTGAGAGGTAAGAATGCAAGATTAAAGACCTCCAGTGCTTTGTGAACTTGTTGAACCTCAAAGGCATAAGACATATATTTAAAGGAAGTCAAAATCTCAAACACACCAACACATGACCCTGCAGTAGAATCAAACACAGGTAAAGCCAAATACCCATGAAGATTACAACGGATCGCGCAGTCTTGTTGTTGAAAATCCTTTGTCTTGTAACTAGTTAAATCAGAAGTCCACTCTGGCAATCCTCGCCTGAGTACCCGAGCAGGAAGACTAACATCTTCTTCTTCATGATCCTTATCCACAAGAAAAGCTTTGTGCTCAGAGTCCCTTCTATACAAAAACAGTTCTTCATTAAGTACACCAAGACCAAATGGTTGATCTACAGTTGTCAGTAGCTGGTGTTTACCAACGTCACGAGGCAACCAAAACTGAACAAGAACATGTGGCTCACGGAACGTCAAGAGCTTTAGTGCAGCTCTTATCTTATTCGTGGGTCAGTTGAAGAAAACCAGATTTTGTAAACGCAGTTTGGGAAGCGGCACAATTAATTGTGGCGGAGGAAGACGAAGAAGTGAGCTCGCAACCACGAACTAGGCAAGCGGCCATAAACAGAGACCGGGAGGGTAAGTGTATAATTTTTGTTCGAATATATATAGCAACTATTTTTTTTAGAATGTATATCTCAGCCGACTCGTGGGATGAGTATTTACGGATGTCCGAAAGAACGTCACGTGACTGCTTGTATAAGTTTCCGAAAGCGTGTTGTCAAGATATACAGCAAAAAATATTTTCAAAAACCAAACTCCATTGAAATCCAGAAATTGTATGAGTTCCACCACGAAAAGCATGGTTTCCCAAGGATGCTCGGAATCATCGATTGCATGCATTGGCCGTGGTCGAATTGCTCTATTGCATGGCGTGGCATGTTTTATCGAGGCGATCTCGGCCATCCAATAATAATCTTAGAGGCTGCCGCGTCACAAGATTTATGGATTCGGCATGCATTTTTTGGTGTTCCCGGATCGAATAATGACATTAATGTAATTAATCAATCATTAGTTTTTGAGGATGATAGAAAAGGAACTGGTCCGGATTCAAAATTTACAGTTTCAGGGGTTAAGTACAAGCACGGGTATTATCTTGCGGATTTAATATACCCAACCTACTCTACACTCGTTAAAACTGTTAAGCACCCTCCCGACGAAAAAAAAAAGAAATTTGCTAAGTATCAAGAAGCGGCGCGAAAGGATATTGAACGAACATTTGGGTTCTACAAGCAAGATGACACATCATCGCAAACCCGACACGTGCTTTCACACCAAAAAACTACGTTATTGTATGTATGCTTGTATCTTGCTGCATAACATGATCATCGAAGACGAAGGCCGAGCTATTTGTGAGTACGATGAAAACGCGGTGAAGGAGAATACTATTCCGGATGGCCCAGAGCAGCAAGAGTTAAACGGATTCTCGTTATGTAACGAACACATCCATCATCATCTTCAAGCCGACTTGATCGAATATATTTGGAACAACGGACACGACGACTAGTATTTACTTTCGAAAGTTTATGTAATTTTAGGATGGTTTGTAATTTGTTTTAGAATGGTATGTAATTTTTTTATTTTTTTATTTTAGGATGCTTTTTAATTTTTTTATTAAATTTAATATTTATTTGAACATTATTTTGTTTATTTGTTACTTTTATAAAACTAATTTAAATTAATATTAAAAAAATAAAATAATAATAAATGCTTGAGACATGGAGTGTTGGTGTCTCCACACCCCACTCATGTCTCAAGATGATTAAGACATCAAAATGTTAAGGTGACATCCTACGTGGCATGGAGACATCACCTTTTTGGTGTCTCCACACCCACTAGCCTTAGGAAGCGTACAACCTGGCCCACATCACACACTAATAAGAGGCTGCCACATACCTTAAAATGTGATGTCACACTCACAGAATACGATATCAGGGGATGTTAGAAACCCATTAACCTTTTTACTATGGTTATGTAATCATATGTCAAACAGTCTAATCACATGTCAAAGTGTGTGTTCGTCAAGCCTCAAGGCTCAAGCCAAATTAAAAAATGTCAAAAATATCCTTTTGTTTGACTTTTGAGTTTTAACCTCTTTCAAATGTGTTTATGTTGTTTACTTTCTGGTAATGTGCCTTAGTAAGCAAAGAAAGAAAGGAGTTTCGGAATCGATTGAATTATATGTTAAAGCTCATGTGTTGACATAAATGCTTTTTTTAGATCACTTTTTTGTTTCGACTTATACCCCAAAGGCCCAAACATGGTATTGTAAGTTATGATTTTGAATATCAACAATCACGTTGAATACTTGGTCTAAATCCTTTCCGGTGGTGAAGCTTGAATTTTTTTTCGAGGGGGTCGAAAGTCACAGGACCCTTAAAACGGTGGGGACTGGACTTAATGCGTATAAAATTTCAATACGAAAATGCATAAAATTACACTACGAAACAAAAAAAAAAGGCGGGCCATTTTTTTAGTATGGAGGGACCTAGGAAGTTTTAGAAATAAGAAAAAAAAAGGTTTACACATGTAAAAAGTTACATTTAGGTTTGCATATAAGAAAGGAACCCTTGAAAGAAAAGTTAATGATTTGTATTTAGATAAGCAGACATTATAGTGTAGATTGGAATTTCTACAATCATCATTGTCTTGTGTTGACAATCACCTTTTGCTTTATGAGATTCATATCTACTTTCTTCTTTGACTTCGTATCACACATACAACATTCAAAACCTACTTTCTTATTTGACCCACACATACAACAAACAAATTATTCTGTGGGTGATGTTTTTGGGTCATCATCAGCCACATGAACGAGTAATTTGATTGTGGTGCAACCAACCAAAGGCTCCAAGTCAGCGTCACAGGTAATACGCACCAAATCTTTATCTTCGTCCTCGTATTTTAGAATAAGCCTTTGACCCTTTACATTCACCCTTTCTGCCACTTCCTTTTCCAGTTCCACCAACCCGGATGAAACAGTAAATGGGAACTTTATCATATTATCTTTAAAACTTGCTTTCACCATCAAAAACCCTGTGTACGAAACACGCCCCACACTCTGCGTTGAAGCCTGTTGTAACCATGATTCTTGTGACACGGGCCAACTGGACATCCCATGCTCCCGACCAAAACGCTTCAATGTAGACCTACTAACTGAAACAAAGCAAACCAGACCAAAGTTATGAGTATGTTCATTAAAATATGAAAAATGTACAATCAATCATACACAAGTAAGAGGACTTGCCACCAAGGATTTGTGCGGTTTGGTCTAGCGGTTTTCCAACATGTTGGTTTACGGCCTCCATTGTCAGCGATTCTAGCTTACGTTTTCCGCTTTGTTTCATCTTCTGAATACTTGCACTGTCAGTGATATTTTTAGGGTCCGTTTTAGCAACATTTGTGGACAATGACTCTGAATCTGATGAATCTGTCTTAATTGTCAAGGGTTTAGCCGTTGAGGTTGAGGATATTCGGATGGTATGAGGTTTTGTACTTGATGATAGATGACTAACAACCGTAGGTGGTTCAGTAACTTCTACCGGTGATATTTCACCCAATTCAAATCCAGAAGTGGCTTCAATGTAATGCTTCAATGTTTGCACCAAGTCCAGTACATGCCTGATGTCTTTGTTGCCCAACTGTAGAAAGAACTCTAACACATAGTCGCCGTCATCACCATCGCCTTCAACACTATGCAAGAAGATTGTAAAGCAGCTGGTTAACCCGCTCATTCGTGCATAGTGTACCAAAGGATACTCTTCTTCACTTAGTTCAGTTACATCTGGACAATAACATGAACCACGGTCTAACAATGCCTTCCCAACAAAACCACGTCCTTTATCCAAGTGTCGCTCTCTACACGCTTTCCTGAAATGCCACATGCTCAAATCTCCAACATGAAACGGCAAAGCAGCCGTGGACATGCAGACCTTCCCAATGCATCTGGTGTCAAAACTATTACAGGTCTTCTCTATAACTTCATTATGGGCAACAAAACTACCGGCCGACGACGACACGGTCCATGCCTGAGCAAGAGGCAAATTGTGGATGTCACACACACCTTTCAAAATATCAAAGATTTTATCCAACTCGTTTTGTCTGCAACCACTGAGAACCTGTATATAAAGAACTTCCTATATAAGAATTCCAAAACAAAAAGAAGATTTAACGAGAAACTTTCTACAAGTCCCAACTCACCTTTGAAGCAGGCCAATCAAATACTTGTGGGCTTGAAATATTTTGTGTCTGCAATATGACAATAATAGAATGAGGCAATGAGTTAAGATTAGACAGTTTATCTATCTTATTTGAGAGGTAAGAATGTAATATTAAAGACCTTGAGTGCTTTGTGAACTTGTTGAACCTCAAAGGCATAAGACATATATTTAAAGGAAGTCAAAATCTCAAGCACACCAACACATGACCCTGCAGTAGAATCAAACACAGGTAAAGCCAAATACCCATGAAGATTACAACGGATCGCGCAGTCTTGTTGTTGAAAATCCTTTGTCTTGTAACTAGTTAAATCAGAAGTCCACTCTGGCAATCCTCGCCTGAGTACCCGAGCAGGAGGACTAACATCTTCTTCTTCATGATCCTTATCCACAAGAAAAGCTTTATGCTCAGAGTCCCTTCTATACGAACACAGTTCTTCATCAACTACACCAAGACCAAATGGTTGATCTACAGTTGTCAGTAACTGGTGTTTGCCAACGTCACAAGCCGACCAAAACTGAACAAGAACATGTTGCTCCCTGAACGTTAAGAGCTTTAGTGCAGCTCTTATCTTATTCGTTATTTCCCGGTGGTGATACGAGTAAGGCCTATCCGCCTGCAGCTCGAAATCTACACACGGATTTTATTTGCAAGTTAGACTTAATTCGAATAGATAACGTAAAAGTAAATAGGAAAATAGGGAAGCGAAGAGATACATGAGTTTATTGATTGAGATGAATCAGATTGAGAGGGTTCATGTAACGGGTCTTCATATCCAGAAACCCAAAGAGGGGTCAAGTATCTGGACTCACCAGACAGTTGAACTGTTGGTTGTTCTAGAGAGATCTTGTTCCACAGCATTTCCGATTAGTACCTAATCCTTATAAAAAAATAGGAACCATAACTTAATGATACATCTCCATATGAAGACTCAACAGATTATGTATTTTTAAATGAATATACCATGTAATGAAAAAGACCAAATAGAAATAAAATAAAATCAGAGGAGATTAAACTCACTGGTAGTATGAAAAGGTTTTGGAAAGGTGTCGAGAGATTTATATGATTCATGCTTGTGACGAAGGGTATAAAAAGAAGTGGTGAGAATGTAGATTCCAGGAAACCACATAGACATCATAATCATAACTGAATAATAAAATAAAGTTTCAACTTTCCCTCCAACGGAAAAAGGTCAGACCCGATTTTGTGGACCTTTTGTCCGACCCATATCCACTTTGCAAACCCGATCACTTTTTTCTTTCCCTTTTCGTATTTCACTTTTTACGCGATGGCAGGCCTACATGCATTTCAAGAGAGACGGGCGGCCCCTTTAAAAATATATGTTTATGTTATGTTCCCAAGTTTTATTTAACGAATGAAAAAAAAAAAGATTTGGAAAGATGTCAAGAAAAATTGTGTTCCACGATTTTTTTAAGGAGAGAAAAGGAAGGAAATTGACAGAAAACTACGTCTTATTTCCTTCATTTCCAATTTGGAAGGAATTTTTATTTAACATAAAACACTTGATTTTCTTTTCATTACCTTCAAACTCGAGAACACTAGTTAATTAAATCTTTCATTTTCACTCCCTCTCTTTTCACTCCTTAATTCTCTTTCTCTTCTTTTCCTTCTTTTATTAAACTCGGGAATAGAGCATAATTTGAGGCATTACTTGATAAGATGATATACTATTGTTTAAAATTCCTACAACTTGATGTTTAAGATGCCAAAGAATCTTAACTTAAACGTATCTATTAAAAAGTCATTATATGTTCGGGTTTGTATTCGGGTTTTGGATTTCGGGTTTTGGATTTCGGGTTTTTCAGGTCAGACTGTTCAGTTTTTTTGTTGGAAAAAAGTGACCCGATAACCAATCCATTTAAGGTTCGGGTTGGTCGGGTTCAGGTTTTTAGGGTATTGTTTAAATCGGTCGGTGGATTCAAATTCAAGTCGGGGTCAACAGCTTGGTCGAACCAAGCCTCCGCATTTTCAGAATCCCCCTGGTGAATGACCTGTTATCGGGTTTTGGATAAAAATGAACAGCCCTATATGATGGTATGCACAAGGCCTGACATTACTTATGTTGTCAGTCTTGTTAGTAGAGTATGTGGTTAAATTGAAGGGGTAAAAGAGGCATTATGGCTAAAAGGATTTGTACCTGAACTGGGAATAGAGATTGTTGATGCAACAGTGTTTTGTGATACAATACAATTGTCTAAGAACAATATGTTTGTTGGGTGTCGAATCCAACAAATAAATGTAATAAATATTTATACTTAGTATAAGTGAAAGTAGAGTTCGTGTCCTCAGGGATACAAATCAATTGATTATACCAAAAGCGTTTCTTTCGCACAAATACGATTATATAAAAAGGGGGTTGGTGTATTTTAAATTATAGTAAAAATAAAACCAAAATTAATAAAACGAAAGACTAGAAAACGTTAATTAAATTGTGAGATGAATTCAAATATTAAAACTAATTCCAACACTAAGGCAATTTCTTGATTTGACCCGAACTTATGATCATTAAAAATTATGGTGCAATGATCCTTTAATTAAACGGTTTGTATAAATACTAGACGTCACGCCGTTCGGACATCCACTCTAACCCGCTACTCCAACTCACGCCGTTCGGATCTTAGTGTGTAGGTTGCAATGACAAAAGTATCGATTATAACCAAACACTCACACCGTTCGGAATGCTTAGTTACATTGTTTAATTGTATAACGAATTTAAATTCATAGACAAACTCAAACCGTTATTTGCTCCTTCTATCCAATATATAAAGCTAATTAAGGTGTTATAAATTGATGAACTTTATTAGATTGATTAACAAAATGACCATTTTTATTAACCAACTAATATGTTACCTAAAGGCATAAAATCAAGAATCAACCAAACAAACCATTCAAAAATTAGATCTCATAATAGTTTCATATAAGTTTTCGAATCAAAACTAAAAAAACATATCAAAGTGCCGGAATTAAAAGGTTCTATCCGGTTATATCAATCAAAGTAAATACAAAACAAGGGTTGGGTTATTCTACAAAGGTTACAAAAAATGAGAAGAGTGAAAAGTCACTGGAAAATGACATGTGTCCAAATAATTAACAAGTGGGAGGGGTAATTTTGTCAAAAACATATGCACATGCAAGTCACATGCTATTTCCACCTTCCTTTTTAAATGCCCGTAACTTTTTTATATGTCATCCTTTTTTAAAAAAAAATTACACCATAAAATTGAGCGTCTTTTTATCTTTAATATGAGTACCATATTGTTATACTTTTGAAAAAAAAAATTCAAAACCCACTTGCGTAAGACACAATGGAGTGTAAAACACAATGAACACCAATTAAATATAGGGTATAAAACACAATCAAGAGTGTAGTAAAACACAATGGACGACATACTAAAGACACAATGAATAGAAGACTAAAACACAATGAATACTTTTGAAAAAAAAAAAAGAAGTTGAAAACCCACCTGCGTAAGACACAATAAATGACATACGAAAGACACAATGAATATTTTTGAAAAAAAAGTTAGAAACCCAATTGTGTAAAACACAACGGACGACATAATAAGGACACAATGAACAGAAGATTAAAACACAATGAATACTTTTGGAAAAAAAAGTTGAAAACCCAGTTGCGTAAGACACAATGGAGATAACGTAAAACACAATGAGTACCAATTAAATATGCAATGAACAATAGGGTATAAAACACAATGAGCAGTCTAATAAAACACAATGGACGACATATAAAAGACACAATGAACAGAAGACTAAAACACAATGAATAATAGACTTAAACACAATGAACAACATAGTAAAACACAATGTACACCTAAATACAAAACTCATTTGCGTAAAACACAATGAAAAGCATACTAAAAACACAATGGACAAAGTTAAATCATGTGTAGACTAATAAAACATAAATAACATATTTATAAAACACAATGAACGAGCATAAGACACAACGGAGAAGAAAACCCATTTAGCACGAATTTTTTTTCAATTTTAATGTAGCAATGTGGTACTCATATTAAAGATAAAAAAATGCTCGTTAATATGGTGAATTTTTTTTTTTGAAAAAAAATGTCGTATGAAAAAGTTATAGACGTTTTAAAATGATGGGGGATTGACATGTGCATTGCATATGGAGAGAGAAAGTCAACAAATGTGGTTTTCCTTTTATGCCCTTCCTCTAATTCATTATTTATTTTTTTCAAACAAACTAATTTCAACCCTTCAAATATATACAATCCTTCTCACCCTTCCTAAAAAAAGTGTCTTGTGTATTTGATCCTAACCCTACAAAATAAAACATTAAAATAAAGCTTACGAAAGGAAAGAAAACTAATTGTCTTTAATGCCCAAAAACAAATTAAAAAGGGTCGTTCTAATTAAACCCCCCAACTTCTAAATCAACCCCTTAACCCAGGCGCCTCGCTTGAGGCGCCTGAGAGTTTGATTAACCTTGATTAAACGTAAAGCCTGATATTCTCTCGAAATAATTACCCAGGCGCCTCGCTTTGGCCTAAGCGAGGCGCCTGGTCCCATCAGATTTTGGCTATAAATTCATTCGATTTCATTATAAACTCGTTAGATTTCAATTCTTTGTCCACAACATATATAACATGTCGTATTACGACTTAATTTTCGGTGATTCTTATGACTCTAATAATAATAATGTCGAGGAGGGGTTGTCATATAATGTCGAGCAGGGTCCGTCATATAATGTCGGGCAGGGTCGGTCTAGTAATGTCGAGGAGGGTCAGTCTGGCATTCGTTACCGTGACAATGCGGTACAACTGGACTTGAATACACAGTGGAAGGACCCGTATGAATTTGAAGACGAGCCTAGTCAACCTGCCTACGGTTATACTTACGACGCTAACGGTGGTGATGACACATCTGAAGAACAAGACTGTACGCACTATGAAGACAGCGCTGTCGATGAGAAGCGGGTAGAAGATCAGGAGGAAGGACCTAACCCGATCAACCTTTGGTTCGAGACTAACCGGACATTTTCGACACGCGTTGAGTTGGTCGATTGGGTACATGATACGGGAATGGCAAATGGTAACGTCATAGTTATAAAAAGATCGAAGAAAAGAGGAGAACAGTTCGTGAAGGTATATATTTCAGTCACTATTGTTTTTAAGATATTAACAAATGCGTATTTTATAAATTGTTATTTAAAAAGCAACAATAAACTTAACTTATAAATTAGTTACTAAAAACACATGTTTTATCGTTGGTCAAGGTTAATTCCCTACGGGTGCACCAGTGGTTTTCGGGTCACACACCTTTAGGATTACGTTTCTCCTTTGCTAAGAGTATTGTTAATTTTTAATTAATAAACTTTCTTATAATTATTTATTTAAAAAAATTATAAAAAAAAACTTATTTTCTAATAAACTTATTTTTGTTAAGGTTGTATTTCAATGCACTCTTGGGGGGAGCATAAGAGTGTGGCTTTGGTGAGGAAGACGGGTAGCAAAAAAATTGGCTGCCCGTTTAAGTTGACAGGGGTGTTTGAAACTCGGACACGGGTTTGGAGGTTAAAGGTGAAAAACCCGACGCATAACCACACTCCCTTTGAACACTTAGAGGGTCACTCGTATGCCAGAAGGCTTTATGTGGATGACAGACAACTGGTCGGGGAGATGACAGAGAATGATGTTCCCAAGCGTAGCATCTGGAGAATGATCCTTTCAAAGAACCTGGAGAGAAAGACTACCCTGAAAGATATACACAATGCGGCTCAGATGATGAATGCTGGAAAGGGAGTCATTCCCAAAGGTGCAATGGAGCACCTCGAATACTTTCTGACGGAGAGAGGATTCACCTACTACACGCGTGCGGATGAAACCACGAAGGCTCTCACGGATATTTTCTTCGTTCACAAACATTCACATACTATGTGGTACGCATTCCCGCATGTGCTGATGATTGACGCCACCTACAATACAAACATGTACAATATGGCGTTTGTTCAGGTAGTGGGTATGGCGTTTATTTCTTCTGAGAGGATTGGTAACTACATTTGGCTGTTGGAGAGGATAAAGTCTATGTTGGACAAATGTATGGAGCCGCGAGTGATTGTGACAGACGGGGACCTTGCACTGATGAACGCGTGTGATGTGGTTTTCCCAAAGGCGTACAAGTATCTATGCTGGTTTCATATCTAGCAGAATATCAACAGGAACAGCAAGAAGGAGTTCACGGATAGGGAGTGAAAGAAATTTGTTCGAATGTTTTGGTGGCTGTGTGACTCTGTGACGGAAACCCTATACGAATACAATTTGGGGCAATTTCAGTCATATCTGGAAAAGATGGATCGTCTAGGTAAGTAGTTTTACATAATTACATACGTACTTGTTTACATACACACGCCTAACAAGTTTTGGTTATATTTTTCAGACTTTTTTGCTACACGAAGAATAACTGGTTGGACCGGTTCTGTCAAAAGTTTGTGTTTGCGTGGACTAACCAAACGCTGAACTTCCGCCAGACCACTACCAACAGAGTTGAGGGCATGCATGCCAAAATTAAAAGTTACCTTCCAAGCAATCGCAACTCGTTGTCGACAATTGTGAAGTCCGTTGATCAAATGGTGGATAAGCAATATAGAGACATTAAAAAAGGTTTTGAAGAAAGCCTAAGAAAAACAATGAACCACCACAAGAAGCAGCCATTGCTTGATAAGTTACTTCGGAAGGTTAGCAAACATGCTCTTCAGTTGATACACGAAGAGATCGACCGTCTTCAAACGTCCATGCGCCGTTACAATAACACTTGTGGATGCCAGCTTTATAATAGTTGTGCTTTGCCATGTGCCTGTCGTCTCGAGCAGTTACAACTTAATGGTAATTACTACTAGTGTCCATATGATTTTACTACATAATTTATTACATGATTTAACTTTATAACATATGTTATTTTTTCAGGTCAGGAAATCCATTTGTTCTCGATAGACGTGTTCTGGAGGAAGCTTGACTTCAAACCTGCGAAGACTGGTTGCGAGGATATAAATGTAGATAAGGTGTGGGCAGAATTAAAGGAAACGATTGATACAAAACCAGTTTTTACCCAATTAAACTACCTGGACAAATTTGCACAAATCGTCACAGGCAACTACTCCCCCAATAAACCGCCTGTTGTGCAAAAGAAAACCCGTGGTCGTCCAACCAAGAAGTAGCAAGAACACAAGAGAGAACAATCTGAAAGAAAGAGCTTGCATATGCCGGTTGAAGAAAGTGGGTCCGACGAGGAGTTTGAATTTCCCCGGCACAGCTCATTCGTACCATCACAGGAGGACATCGTACGACCTTCCCAGTCCCAGCCATGCCCTCCTTACGAGCTTCACCGTCACAGCTCTTACATACCGTCATCGTCCCAGGGGGCAGCATTTGGTATAAATTCAATTTCCCAAAGCTTCCGCGGACAAAAAAGTCAGAGAACTTAGTAAGGAAATATGGGGATAGAATTCCATCTGTGTTTCATCCATATATATCTAAAATAACGGATGTGAGACCTGATGGTCATTGCGGTTTTCGAGCGGCAGTTGTGGGGTTAGGGATAGGTAAAAATGAACATATGTTTGTCCGATCCCAAATGCTACTCGAGTTGCGCAATAACGAAGCCTTGTGGAGGTCAATGTTTGATCCGGATAACGAAGGACGTTATCAGCGTCTCTGCGATACCATTTCTTTTAAAGGGGTGGGGGATGCCCCAGAAGAGAATTGGATGACGACGCCGGAAGCGGGGTTTCTCATTGCACAGAGATATGGAGTTGTTTTTCATACACTCGACATTAGAGGTTCTAATACAGTTTTCCCTCTATTTTTAGGCCCAAGTTGTTCTCTACCGCCTATTCAGACGGTAGCAGTTTGCTTCGTGGACCGACATTACATCAACATAAAGCTTGAAGGATCATATCCAATGCCTCCCCCGAATAGAGCTTGGACTGCTTTTAGAAATGAGGGTGGTGCGGAATGGGAAACTATGTTTGAAGATCAAATCAATATGTACAAAGAATTAGTTTTCCCGAAACAGGACACCAATCAAAGTCCTGAAGTACAAGATTTAGGTTAGATATGTGAAATTTGTAAAAATATTTAAACACTGTTTACGTTCTTAAAAATCGTATTGGTTATGTTTATGTCTTTTAACGGGCTTGTCGGGTCGGATTGTTTCGGTTCGTTAACGGGCCGGTCGAGTCGGAACAGTCCGGTTCGTTCACGTGTCGGTCGGGTCTGACTGTTTTCGTTCGTAAACGTGTCGGTCATAATAATAATAATAATAATAATAATAATAATAATAATAATAATAATAATAATATTAGTAATAATAATAATAATAATAATAAATACAATAATAATAATAATAATAATAATAATAATAATAATAATAATCGTAATAATCGTTCACGTGCCGGTCGAGTCGAAACAGTCCGGTTCGTTCACGTGCCGGTCGGGTCGGATTGTTTCGGTTCGTAAACGGGCCGGTCGAGTCGGAACAGTCCGGATCGTTCACGTGTCGGTCGGGTCTGACTGTTTTCGTTCGTAAACGTGTCGGTCATAATAATAATAATAATAATAATAATAATAATAATAATAATAATAATAATAATAATAATAATAATAATAATAATAATAATAATATTAGTAATAATAATAATAATAATAAATACAATAATAATAATAATAATAATAATAATAATAATAATAATAATAATAATAATCGTAATAATCGTTCACGTGCCGGTCGAGTCGAGACAGTCCGGTTCGTTCACGTGCCGGTCGGGTCGGATTGTTTCGGTTCGTTAACGGGCCGGTCGGGTCGGAACAGTCCGGATCGTTCACGTGTCGGTCGGGTCTGACTGTTTTCGTTCGTAAACGTGTCGGTCATAATAATAATAATAATAATAATAATAATAATAATAATAATAATAATAATAATAATAATAATAAATACATTAATAATAATAATAATAATCGTAATAAAAATCCGGCATCTACTGTATAGTCCGTCCATGATGTACAACGATTTATGAATGTTCTTAAAAGTCGGATGTTTGTACCAAAAACCACAAACGTACAATTAAACCTACCAAAACACGTTAAACAGAGACTGGAACTCCAGGATATCGATTAGACACGCGAAATTTTAATTAATATAAAAAAAAGGTATCGACTGTTTAGTCCGTGTATGACATATAACAATTTATGAATGTTCTTCAAACTCGGATGTTTTTACCGAAATCCACAAATACGCAACAAACGAACCGAAACAATCTGCCCAAAACTATTTTAAATGAATTAAAACAATAATTTAAAAAAAATAAAAACTAACCAGACGTCTCGCTTAGGTCAAAGCGAGGCGGCTGGCTTGGACGGTTAGTCTAAGCAGGCGTCTCGCTTAGGCCTAAGCGAGGCGGCTGGCTTGGACGGTTAGTCTAACCAAGCGCCTCGCTTAGGCCTAAGCGAAACGCCTGTTTTTGGGTTTAAAAGCCAAAGCGAGGCATCAGATCTGCCTCGCTTGGCTCTCTCCACACACACACACACACACACACACACACACATCGCCCTTCCTCCGCCGCTCCTCCGTCGTCTTCCAAAGCCAAGATCCACCGCCTCCTTCCTCCGCCGCTCCTCCGTCGTCATCCGAAGCCAAAAAGGTTAGTGTTCTTCTTCCTCCGTCGTCGTCCTCCGTCGTTGGGTGGTCGTCGTTGGGTGGTTCCGGTTGGGGATCTGTCGGGGAAGACGACCAAAGCGTCTCGTTTTGGCCTCGGCGAGACGCTTTGGTATTGTTATTATTATTATTATTGTTGTTATTATTATTATTATTATTATTATTATTATTTCGATTATTATTATTGTTTTTAGTATTATTATTAGGATTATTATAATTATTATTATTATCATTATTATGATTATTATTATTATTAGTTTTATTATTATTAATATTATTATTATTATTATTACGATTATTATTATTATTATTACGATTATTATTATTATTATTAATATTATTATTATTACGATTATTATTATTATTATTACTAATATTATTATTATTATTACGATTATTATTAATAGTCTTATTATTACGATTATTATTATTATTATTACGATTATTATTATTATTATTATTGTTACTAATATTATTTTTATTATTATTATTATTACTAATATTATTATTATTATTACGATTATTATTATTATTATTATTATTATTACTAATATTATTATTATTACTAATATTATTATTATTATTATTACTAATATTATTATTATTATTATTACGATTATTATTATTATTATTATTATTATTATTACGAAACCGAAAACTATTTATTATTATTGTTAATAATAAAATTATTATTATTTATTATTATTATTATTACTGTTATTATCATTAGTAATTAAAAATTATTGTTTACATAGATATGGAGCCAGGTTTTTCAGATGCAAGTTTTGGTGGTGGAGATGACGCTGGGTCGTCTGCACCGGGGCCTCCGCCGAAGAGGAGTCGACGGGCTACACCACCGGACCCCTTACTGGACCACCCGTACCAGCACTTTGAGGAGGGGTTTAACGATGCGCAGCGCAACTGCACGAAGCTGCGTCCTATGGATGTCGACCCTCAGATGTACATCAGTTGGTCACTTCTGGAGAGGGTCGACGAAACCGGGAGGGCGAACGACTTTGTGGGGTTTGATACTCCATGGCGTCGTCTCTTTGACATAGCCAAGCTGCCTTCTTACCAGGCTTTGACGATAGAGTTTCTGTCGTCGTTCGTGGTACTGGATCCGTCCCAGAACCCGAACCCGGCTGAGACTTTTCGCCCCATCCAATTTCGGTTGGCGAGGCGTTGGCAGCAGCTGACCTATGAGGCATGTTATTTCAATTATCTGTCATTTTATTATTATGTTACCAAAGTTGTTAATATTTACAATTATTTTTTTGCTGGAGTTTGCTGTTGCTTCGGGTTTGTACACAGCCCCGGAGACTGAGTCTGCGTTGTACCGGGACGCTCTCCATACGGTGGATAGGCCGACCCTGGTCAAATTTTGGAGGTTCATCTCCAAATCGCACTTTGGTAAGAATTTTGCGAAGGCGACGTCGATTAGGGACCCCCTGTGCTATTACTTTCAGCAAGCGATCGCCACCTCTATCGCAGCACGGGGGAACAGTCGGGAGAAGGTCAACCAGAGTGACCTTTTCTTTTTGTACTGTTTGATTATGCGGCAGCCGTGCAACCTAGCCGCGTCCCTGGTCGAGTACTTTAAGTGTTGCCACATGCGCCAGGCTCGCTCACATCTCCATGACGGGGCGTTCATCACTTACATCGCGCGTCATCTGGGGATCTCGCCAGATACTGACCCTCAGTTGTCGCCCTCGATCCCATCGGTAGAGCTCGGTGACGCCAATGCCCGGAGCATGGGGATCCTCTTCGAGGTCTCGAAGGGTGTGCAGCGGTTTCGAGCTATCGGAACCAAGAAGGCTTTTGAGCAGGCCCCCTTCCTACTTTCGATGGTATACCGCCCTACACTGAGGTGCGTCCGGGACATCCTCTCCTGGTGGACATGGCGGGTCACGACGACGAGGCTGAAGACGATGACGCCCCCCACCTCCTCCGCCGCCACCACAGCAGCAGTACCCCCGTCATATATATGATGACCTCACTCCTGCTGCGCGTTTCGTGGCAGAGGACATCGATCGCCGCATCGGTGAGCTCCGAGAGGTTTAGGAGTGGATGGTCGACTCGATGCAGGCGATGGCCTCGCATTGGCAGGTACAGTTACGCACACCACCACACCGTGGACCAGCACAGGGGGCCCCACCACCACCGCCGCAGTAGACTTTTTTTACTTGTATTTTTTTTTGTATGGACAAACTTATTATTATTATTATTATTATTATTATTATTATTATTATTATTATTATTATTATTATTATTATTATTATTATTATGCACTTGATCTTTTGTTTATATATATATGTGTTGTCTGTTTTGAATGTTTAATTGTCTAATAAATATTAAACCCATAAATAATAAATGAACTAACACCAAATTATAAATTGCAAGCCAGTAAAAACAATGAGATCAAAACAGTAAATATCCGATTATAAACGTTAAAAGATCACTCAACCCTTTCAATCCCAAACCAAATAAAACTTGCATGTTATGAACCAAAACGACGTCACCTTGACCATCAACCACTATATTCGTATTAAGTTTCGCTAATTCGTTCAATCTTTCTCGACAAGGTATTCTCCGTGAATAGTTAATCCACTCACATTGACAATCGAACACTTTATTAATAGGTTAAAGTTAAGATTACTTGATTAATTATAGTTTGATTAGGGTTATCACGTTGTATTTTAAATTAAAAAAATAATTAACCTAATGTAAAAACTTAATTAAATTAAATAAAAAAAGTTAAAAAAAGGGTAAAATAAAAACACTTCAAAACAAACACAAAAAACACCCAAAACCCTCCCAACACCAAAAACCGTCCAGGTTCATCCCCCTTAATCCAGGCGCCTCGCTTTGGGCAAAGCGAGGCGCTTGGAACACGTTTTTCAAACTCCCATGCAACCTCGTATTCAGGCTGACATTGATTTGACTGAAGCGCCTCGCTTTGGCCTAAGCGAGGCGCTTCAAATAGGGGTTGAAATAGAAAGTTGGGGGGTGCCAATAGACGGACCCATTAAAAATGCCAAAGTTTCTTCGTCCCCGCGATCATGTGCCGTCAGAATTAGGGGTGTTCAAAACCGGATATCCGAAATTTTCGGATAGCTGATTTCACTATCCGAATCCGTATCCGAAATTTCGGATATCCGAAATTCGGGTATCCAAAATTTCGGATATCTGATCGGATAGTGAATCGGATATCCGAATATCCGATTTTATTATAATATATTTTAATTTATATGTTTTATATATAAATTTCCGGATAGTTTCGGATATTTTCGGATATATTTTCGGATAATTTTTGGATAATTTTCGGATATTTTCGGATATTTGGATATTTCGGATATCCGATAAAAAAATTTTATAAGTTTTCGGATATTTTCGGATATCCGAATATCCGAAAATTTTCAAAATCACTATCCGAATCCGATAATTCGGATATCCGAATTTTGGATATCCGAAGTTTCGGATATCCGGTTTTTCGGGTAGTTTCGAATTCGGATATCGGATATTTCGGATCGAATTTTCGGATTCGGATATTTTTGAACACCCCTAGTCAGAATAATAAAAATGCCAAAGAAGTGTCAGGCCCTTTTTGTTCAACTCACTCACGCCTCCTTTTTCTCTAAATTTGTTATCTTCCTTTTTTTTCCTTTTCATTTAAAATTCTTTTTTTTTTCAATTACTTTGTTCAATTCAACCCCTCTAATTCTTTCCATGCTGCTTGAAGCCTAAACTTATTTTCAAGAACGTCAGTGAAGTCCATGTAAATTGCAGTCTCGCCTCGTCAATGCTCGCCATTGCATATTTCAATTCTCCACACCTACAAAATTAACCAAAAACAAACCAAAGTAGATTCCGCCCACCAAAACATGCATTTAACGAAAAATGATGCAATATGTACAACCTAAATGCATAAAAACGCTCAAACTAGTTATAAAAAGATGATAGAATATGCCTAAAAATGCAACTAACAATGTTTCATGATAGAACCAAGCAAATCAAGTTCAAGTTGCATTTCATAAGGGACATTGTGAATGCAAGTGAAGTCAAGGTTGAAAAGGTGGATACAGAATATACTTTTGTAGACATGTTTACTAAAACATTTTTTGGACCTAAATTTGATTTCTATGTGATTTCTTTGGGAGTTGGATAATATGGATCCAATAAATTAGAGCTCACTTAATCAAAGTCAACAAATACTGAACTTAACGATTTAGATGTATTAAGCTGGAAATAAAGGAGTGGCCAAAGTTCAGGGACTATTTCTGCATTCTGCCAAATGGAAACTTTGGTTGCTATAGACGGTTACCCAGCTTCTAGGTCAATAACTTTGGTTTTTAAATAAGGTTAGATAACCAACTGTAGTAGCCTAACTTCTGACTGTATTTACCAATGCTCACTGAACCATCAAAATCAAAGAACCGGCCGGTTTTTTGTAAAGCTAACGATCTGATGTGACCGGACCGGTGAATTAGGCGAACCCCGGTCGGACCAGCCGGTCCGATCCGGTCTTCAAAACCTTGGTATATACTCTAATATAAACCATCAAAAATGAGTCTTCCACTCTTCACATACTCCAATTTAATAATGTTGTTACCACCTAAAGTATCAAGAGCCGACTTCAAGTTAGGGATGAGCAGACGGTCCCGAAAACCGATCCCGAACCGAAAAAATACCGATCCTGTACCGAACCGATACCGAACCGAGGGTTTTCGGTATCGGTATCGGTACCCACATCAGAGGTTTTCGGTTTCGGTATTATCCGTACCGATACCGAACCAATACCGATACCGTACCGGTATAATCGGTATCGGTATTGGTTTTTTGGACTTTTCGGTATCAGTATTTTCGGGATCGGTATCGGTTCGGTACCGATACCGTCCCGAGCTCATCCCTACTTCAAGTCGTCATCACAACAGATGACTATCAAATCATCGTCTTCGTCAATGTATTTAGACGAAGCCCTTGACCCTCTAATTGAAACCTTTTTGCAACTTTGTTTTCCAATGTTGACATTTCATCAAAACGAGAAAATATGAACCGTTGAGTAGACATATTGAAAGTTACGTTCGCTATCACAAGGTTGCTCTTTTCTACAAAATCGGTGAAGTTATCGCTAATTATCTCTACACTCACATAGTTAGATTCCAAAGTATCTCCCACAACCGACCATGAATCTGATGAATCCATCTTGTTTACATACAAATCCGTACCTGCCCACAACTTCTATGATCACTCGGCGCCTAATACAAATCCAAAGGCCGCCTCAATACGCTGCTTCAAAGTTTAAAACCAAGTTCTGTTCATGTCTTCCGTCTTTAATGCGTGAATTGTGAACCAAGGTAACAAAACAGCACATTCCATTTGAAGAAAAAAAAATCATAAATTCACCATTACAATTCAATATCGTTATGTTGTAAGTAACAGCAGCTACCAACTAGAAGATTTAAACAATGTCACTCTAATTTAAGATTTACAAACATATATAGGGTATGTTTGGCAAAACTAGCTGGAGGCTGGTAGCTGCAAGCTGCAAGCTGATAGCTAGAAGCTGGTAGCTGGAAGCTTTTTAAATATATTTTGGTGTTTGGCAGAGTAGCTGGAGTTTTTAATAAAATGTATAAAATGACCAAAATGGGTATAATTAAAAGCTTGCAAAGAAAGTTTTTATTTTATTTTTAAAATAGAATGGATATTTATGTCATTTACTACTTAAAAGCTTGTAGCTAGTAGAGCTTTTTCTCTAACCTAAAAGCTTCCAGCCTCTTCAACCAAACAAGACTTTTTATTAAGTAGGAGCTTTTTCTTAAAAGCTCCTTGCTAAACATACCCATAGAGTTCAATTACAAACGTATTCAACTACCATATATAGTTTAAAATAATTTTTAGAGAATATTCAAAATAACATATTCAACCAACATATGGACAATGTTGCTACGAATGTGAAAGGAATATTACCATTGGTTTAGGAAAATATTGTACTCGCAGCTATTTTCATAGGATATGGCCAAGAGATTGCAACGTCATGTTAGATCATGAATTGGATAAGATTAGACCAGGGCCGGTCCTGAAAATTCAGGTGCCCGGGCCGAGCTGCAAAAATTGTGCCCCTTAGCCTTACCTTTAGGTCTTAACGAAATAAATAATGTAAACTATTTTTTAAGTTACGATTAAAGTAATATCAAATTGATGGATCAAATTTTATTTCCCACTTAGGTTGTAGTCTAACAAATCCTCTTGGGGGAGGTTGAGAGTTCGAATCTCACAAAGGGTGAAATTATAAAGGGGTGAAAGTTTAGCAATTAAAAAAAATTGTTTTATAACAAAAATAAAAATTAAAAAGGAAGTCAAAACCAACCGGTAAAAAGGCAAAAAAAACTAAGTGTGAACCTTCTTCATTTCATCTTCTTCATCATCTCTAGTCCTACACTCATTAATAAATCTGCAATTTTTTTTCTCAAACCATTTTATCTTCTTCTTTAATTCTTAACCTCTCTCAACATTTCTTTACTTTATATTTTATATAAACTACTCTTCACTTTGATTAATACTTGATTAATAATTTTGGGGCTCAAACATACAAAAATACATCGAATTAAGTACGTCACTATTAAGAAAACTTGGATTGCCGAAGGGTTAATGTGCCCCCAAGAAATTGGGCCCGGGCCGAGAGTCCTCCCTGCACCCCTTAAGGGCCGGCCATGGATTAGACTATCTTCAATGCTAAGGGGGCCCTTAGGTGCCCTTACCCGTCTAGTCAGCTGCCACGTCATATCCTTACAAATCCTTGTAAATCCTTAAAAATCCTTAGAAATCCTTAAAATTCCCCAATTTTATCTCCAACCATACAAACATCCTTACATATCCTTATATTTTCCACATCATCACCCATTTTTTCTTTAAAATATACTAAAATTACTTAGAAATAAAATATACAGCAATTAATTTAAAAACAAATATGTAGACATTATATGCACATTAATTATTACTATAAATTCTAAATAGAACATATAATGGATACAACTTTCATGACTGGTTTTACTCTCTTTTCAAGCAAACAATTCCATCGTACTTCTCCAAACCAAACTTGCAATTTCTTTGAACTTTAAGTGTATTAATTTGCAATTTCTTCTTCACAATTTGTTAGATGTTAATCTTGATTCATTATTATTAAACATGTGTTATGTTATATTTGAACTTATGTTAGGATTTATTATGATTATTATCCTAAGTTTAGTCACCCTTTATGTGAACCTTATGTCACATATTAGCGAAGGGTTATGTTGGTGTAAGTCAAGGGTCGCGTCCGGTTTAGTCACACCGGTTAGATTGTATATAAGGGTCAAACATTGTGGTTTATTATTGTGTTGAAAGATTAAGTTTATAAAACTTCCTTTCATAACTTCCCTCCATATTTCCCTCCCTCTTTATCTTCAATCGCATATCATCAAACCAAAGCAAATCAATCCAGAATTCATACATTCAAAACACAATTGTTTCGATCTTCAAGCTTTTACTGCCCAGCCGTCGTCTTCATCTCGATCTTGATCTGCAAGCCAGACACATAACAAAATTAACGATATCGATTACTGTACATCTTTCGTCTTCAGCTCGACAGAAGAACAAACGAGCTCCGGAAGATCACCCAAGGTGGAACCATTTAATGTATTTAGTTTTATTTTTTATTTTTTATCTGAAACTCGGCTCAATAACCAAGGAAACCCACGTCCAAAGTTACGGGCTTCTCTTATCGGGCGACGATCGGACATTGGCCTCCAACGCGGAAACAACTAAGGGCGTCGCTGACGTGGATTTCGGACGTGATAACTTGGGCGCATTAAAGCCAGTCTTAAAGGCTTTTTTTTTTTTTTTTTTTTTTTTTAAGTGGCTTAAAATATTAGTTTGGTGAATTAAAGGATGAAAGTGACCAATAACGGCTTTTGAAGATTAATACACTTCTATAAGGGATGTAAAACTTAAAACTGATAGTGGTCAACAAACTCATTTAGGTGGCGTTTAAGACAAAGGGTTGGGTTATTTGGGTGACGGACATGCCACCCGGTTTCCTGTTTTGATAAAGGGCTTTGGGAAGCCATTGAAAACATAGTTGTTTGTCGGAGCCCGTTCTTCGATGACCTCGAGTGGCGTTTGGCATCCCTGGCGATGCGTTTGCTTGCAGGCCTTCGAACGCCTAAATGACTCTCTTCCAGACTTTGATATTAGCGATTTCACTAATAAGGACACTACCCCATCTAAGCCTCATAAAATTTTGGTGAATGCCCTGTTTGGCGAAATCGGTCGGAGCCTGGGAGAAGTTTTCGGGTTATCCCCCGCCAGAAGGCGGTTATTGAATGCTTGCAGGTTCCTCATGCTCAGGGTTTTCTGACCTTCATCCCGATTGAGGGTTTGTGCCAAAGCATGTCCGCAGTCGAATACAAGACCATCCTCAAGTACCATTTGATGGTCTCTACATACCCTGAAGACGAAACTTGTCATTTATGTCGCAAGGTCTGCCTGGATAAGTTTGGGGAGCACGCGGTTCACTGCAAGGAGTTGTCTGGTTTCAAATACCGACATGACTCTGTCTAAGGATATAAAACTTACAAAAAATGACAAACCATATACTAAATAAGAACACAAATTTTTACACCTAATTTCACCTAACATTATTTGTAAGGATTTAAAATCATGTTATCATTATGAGAGACAAACATTATACCTTCTAAATTTCATCTAATATACATTTACAAGAATTTAAACTTATATTACTATATAGTTTTTTCGTATATATATGACTAATAAGAAAACTGTACAGCAAATTTATAGATATTATATATGTACAATCAAAAGAAATGAGTATATTCTACTTATTTTTGGCCGGTGATAACAATTATAACCAAATGGAATGATGCCCTTCAACTTAATATAATTATATAAAAAATTAATTAAATTATATTGCAGAACATCAATTTGGTTACAAGTTATACCGGAGCATGGAACATGGATCATGTGTTGTTTTGTGTTGTGTTGGGACAAGGAAGCAAGAAAAAACAAGCATATCAGAGCATTTTTCCTATACCCTTATAAACACTTTTCAGTTGGTTTAAAGTATTGCGTTTTACACTTTTTAGTTATTGTCATTACATGGTGTGTTTTACGATATATGTGTAGCGCATTGTGTTTTACCAGATCTAGCAATTTCAACCCATCTAGTTGAGTTTGGGTTGTTTTGGGTTTAAAATTTGACCTTGTGGATTAAAATGGGTTTAGTATAATTTTTAAGGGGGTTAGGATAGGTAATTTTAATTGTAGGAAATAAGTATGTGGGTCAGGATGGTTCATTGCTTGTGATAGTGTATTATTGTGGTGAATATTATGCAAGTAACAACATTATAAACTTTTTTTTTTTCATTTTTATATAAAAAAAACTAGCAGTGTTCATAGATGTGACAGGTACTTCCATGTTTTTTCCCAAACATGCTCAGGCCTAGATAAGGTATTAGACAACAACATCGTCGCAAACAAATTACGAAGAGAGTATCCTGAACCAGTATAATGAGCTTCCTCGATAGCTTCTACATATTCTTTGTCATCGTCTAAGAGGCCAAGAGCATAACATGCATCACAAAATGTTGGTAAAACTTTTCCATTGACCGTTCTTATCTCCTCAAATGATCTAGGGCCTTTTACTTTATTGAGAAGAACTCTCAAGAAATACGCCTCGCCCATGGATGGAGTAACCATGTGAACACGACCAATTGACTTACCTATCTTTCGAAAGTCCCATTTTTTTTCTTCTGTTTTCCAAACAAATTTACTTGGGATTTCAATGTAACTTAGTTCACGTGCCACAACCTCACTTTGGTTTAGTTCCATCCATTTTAGAAACATTGTTGAAGACACTGTTGGTTTGTCGAGAACGTTTTGAAGATGAAATGGAAGCCTTATAACTGGAGGGTATCTATAATGCACTTCATTTTTAAATATCCTCCATGAAGCTTCGCATGCAGAAAGGAACCTACAATCAAAATGTTTTTTGATTTCATCTTTTTGAACCACTTCTTGACCTTCTCCATCATCTTCTACAAAAGCAACTTTAGCCCTATCAGGTCCTTTATTAATGTATTTGAATAAATACTTAATTGAAGCAGCCTGGTTATACCATTCAACATTGATATGTGCTTGGTAACGCTTTAAAAGTTTTGCGTTATAAGGAACCACATTTCTGTTGTCTAACTTAGCAGTTCCTTTTTCAACAAATAGCCCTGAGTCTCTCCTTCTATAAACCGGATATCCATTTGAATCTAACGTTGATGCAGAAGAAAACTTCTTTGGAAATTTCTTGGAGCACTTACCGTCAAACATGCACGGACAGTTGGGATATTCACGTCCGCAGGGTCCATGAATCATAAAGTCACTCACAAGACTAAACAACTCCGGATCTACTTTCTTATCAGGGATTTCAGCAGAAACAAAACGATCAACATGGTCAATCGTGGGAAGCTTACTGTCATCTTTGAGAAACAGACAGATGTGAGCGTGGGGTAGACCACGTTTTTGAAACTCTATAGTATAAACCGCTGTAATATTAAGTTAAAAAATGTAGTTAGAAACTTAATAAATATAAACATGATAGTAATTATATAAACAAATAAATATTTTATAAGTATAAGTGAATTACAATGATAATCTATAAATACGTATTGAAACTTAATTTTTTTCGTAAATAATTTACCTGCTGAAGTCTTGCCCAATAATGCTTTTTCATGTAAATCTTTCATGATTGAGTCTAGCTTAACTTTGAATAGTCTAGCTAAAATGTCTGGCCTATCTTCTGGATTTGTCTTCTTGTCCTTAAGAAACCTTCTAATTTCAGGCCATTTGGGATTGCATGTGATTGTAATAAAAAAATCAGGGTATCCATGCCTTTTACAAATAGCCATTGCATCAAGATAATTTTCCCTCATGTAACGTGCACCACCAGTAAAAGAAGAGGGTAAAATTACAGGCGTCCCTACTTTTGACAAATCAGTAGGTCCATTTTGGTTCAACGTTTGAAGATTGGTATAAGTCTCGCACCTAAGTTTATGTTGCTGGAAACGGACATAAAATAAGCGCTCACTCTCTATCATGGTATAAACGTCAACCAAAAACGTCGCCTTGCATTCAAAATCAACGAGAACTTACCAACTCTGTCTTGAATATGATATGCAAAATACTCTCTCATTGAACACTTTGAGTCTACTTTCTTTTTAGATTTCCTTTCTTCCCTGTGTGGTATATCAACCCTATAACAATCTTCTCCAAAGGGAATAAGCAATGGATACTGGAGAGCTAGATATGACGGATGAAGTTCACTTATACGCTGAAGACCCTCTGATCTTGACTCGACAACAATATCTCTATTGTTAAGCTGGTCATCATCGTTTGACAAAATAAGAGCGGCAATTTCTGATGAAGTGGGTAAGTTGTATGTTCGGCCGTCTTTAGATCTCCTACCAATAAGACGTAATTTAAGGTTAACTTCAGGATTTTCTTGAAATCGATCACGTACAATCCTATAGCTTTTCACAAGCTGATTATTTGAGTCTAACATCGACTTCAAGTACTGAATGATTTCAATGTCATGTTCGTGAGAAATATCCTTAGACTCTCCTTTTTCATTATTGAAAAGATCAAAAAAAAAATTGAGAAAAATTAATATTTACCTAAACAGCTAAAAAATAAGTAACAAACTGAAGAATATTACCTATAAATGGTTTCCCTGTTTGAGACTTCATTTTCAGTGTCATATATATATAACTGAGAAAATTTCGGTTTAGAACCATCTTTAGGAATAAGACCACTCAAGGTGTGATAATTTTCACCACTTATTCTGTATATGAAGGGATCCTTTCCTCTATTGATATTCGAGTCAACCTTGGCTCCCATTGAAGTAAAACAAAACATAGAATTGAAGGGGCGAATGTGTTTTAAGAAATATTTGCTTTTCGATTCTGTGTTTTTGAAAAGATTCTGATAATCTAAACTGCTCTCTTTGAAATCTGGAAGTTGTACCTTTCCATAAAAACAACATAGCATGTAAGTTGTTCTTCCAGAAACCTTAAGGCCTTTACCAGCTTCTGATCTCCACAATTTTGCGTTACACATCTCACATACAACCGTTTGATCACCGTGATCCAGATAATCTGGCAAATAGAAACCAATAAAATAATTAACGCATAAAAGAAATCAATATAGTTGTAACTGTTTTGTAAATTTAATATTTACCTTTAGAGACACCCTTATATTGCAAGTCTTTAGTTGGTTGAGGGTTGACAGCTTCTTCGTCAGACAAACTAACCATGCGAACAGGTGAGATGCAACGTCGATTACTTCTTAATGTATTCATGGTTTCTGTTTGAGCAGAAGATGATGCAAGTGAAACTGTATCAACATTAGTGAGTCCACCTGAAATTAATATTAACTATTTCAAACTTTATATTAAAAAATTAAAAATTTTGAAAATTAATAGACACATAGCAAGTTGTACCAGATGTGGTTGGATAAGTAGGAGTTGTAACATTAGATTGGTTTTGAGTTCCAGTAACAGAATTTACTTTATGTCTTTTTGCATCAAGTTGTAATTTTCTGAACTTTCGAAACTCTACAGAATGTTGTGTTGTGAGTTCAGGCACTGAAACAATAGATAAAAATAAAATAAGTTTGGACAGAAGTATGATAAAAACTTAAGTAAGATAGAATTATAATACCGTTTGTAATATTGGACAAAGGAGTGCGTTCTGTAGAACCTGTTGATACATAAAGTAAATAAAAAAAATGGGTTAAAGTAAAAAAATTGACATAAAGTGAAAAAATTAACGCTTAAAATTATTAAATGTTACAAACAATTATTACCGAAAAAGATGCGTTAAAAGGGTTGTTGAAGGTTGTTGTAACGGATGATATATCGATTGAAACCAAACTATTTTTGAATTGTGAGGGATTTGTATTTTCACATTGCTTAACACTCTTTCTCTTAGCATCCATTTGCATATTTCTAGATTTTCGAGACTCCGATGCAATGTTCATGTTGACTTCAAACGTATAAAGAACATATAAAGTAATATTAGTTTATATAATAAAGTGAATAACAAAGTAGTTATTTCTTATAAGATGGAATATGTTATTTAAATAAATAAAAATACCATTTGAGACAGTAGACAAAGGCGTTGGTTGCAATTGACCTATAAAAAATACAGAAACAAATAAAATTTACTTTAATCATAAATAGGGATTGGAAGTTGAAACTTTATATATAGATATAAATTAAAAAGTGTTATTCGTTTACCGGGTGTAAAAACATTTAATGTAGTTTGGAAGGTTGAGCTTTGCGGAATAGAATGGTTGGAACATTGAATTGAGTCACGGTTGAATATTCTAGGTGGCGGTAAATGTTGTAGTACATTATTATGATTAGTGACCTTGCATCTCTTTGCATCCAAGTGTAATTTTCTAATTCGGCGACACTCGGCCGCGTTCTTAATTTTTTGTTCATCAGACAAAGCTGTGAAAAAAAAATTAATTACTTTACGTCTTTTTGCATCAAGTTGTAATTTTCTGAACTTTCGAAACTCTACAGAATGTTGTGTTGTGAGTTCAGGCACTGAAACAATAGATAAAAATAAAATAAGTTTGGACAGAAGTATGATAAAAACTTAAGTAAGATAGAATTATAATACCGTTTGTAATATTGGACAAAGGAGTGCGTTCTGTAGAACCTGTTGATACATAAAGTAAATAAAAAAAATGGGTTAAAGTAAAAAAATTGACATAAAGTGAAAAAATTAACGCTTAAAATTATTAAATGTTACAAACAATTATTACCGAAAAAAGATGCGTTAAAAGGGTTGTTGAAGGTTGTTGTAACGGATGATATATCGATTGAAACCAAACTATTTTTGAATTGTGAGGGATTTGTATTTTCACATTGCTTAACACTCTTTCTCTTAGCATCCATTTGCATATTTCTAGATTTTCGAGACTCCGATGCAATGTTCATGTTGACTTCAAACGTATAAAGAACATATAAAGTAATATTAGTTTATATAATAAAGTGAATAACAAAGTAGTTATTTCTTATAAGATGGAATATGTTATTTAAATAAATAAAAATACCATTTGAGACAGTAGACAAAGGCGTTGGTTGCAATTGACCTATAAAAAATACAGAAACAAATAAAATTTACTTTAATCATAAATAGGGATTGGAACTTGAAACTTTATATATAGATATAAATTAAAAAGTGTTATTCGTTTACCGGGTGTAAAAACATTTAATGTAGTTTGGAAGGTTGAGCTTTGCGGAATAGAATGGTTGGAACATTGAATTGAGTCACGGTTGAATATTCTAGGTGGCGGTAAATGTTGTAGTACATTATTATGATTAGTGACCTTGCATCTCTTTGCATCCAAGTGTAATTTTCTAATTCGGCGACACTCGGCCGCGTTCTTAATTTTTTGTTCATCAGACAAAGCTGTGAAAAAAAAATTAATTACTTACATAAAACTAAGATAATGTAAATAAAGATGTCAATAATATGAAATTTGTGTACCGTTTGAGATATTAGATAACTGCGTTCGTTTGTCATCACCTTATACAAAAATTGAAAACTTAAATGAGACAACACAAATAATAGAAATATAAAAACATTGTAGATAGAATAAAAAAATTACCTTTTGAAGTATTAGACAGTCTTTTACGTCCCATTTCAACTAAAAGGAAGAAATTTCTAAATAAAATGTTTAATAACAGTAATACATATAAAGATTCAAAGATACATAATAATAAACTAACGATAGATTTTTCCCTAGTTAGGCTACCAATAGTGAAGTATTATTGAGAAATATGGATTCAAGAAAAATAAACATACATCACGATGATCATGTTTTAATAAAATAATTGATATTGAAATAAAAGAAGGACATACATTCAAGTTGTACGATAGAAGATTTGAGCAAGAATAAAAACAGCTAAGGAGAACTCTTGAAGGTTTGATTGATTTGATTTCTTGGTTTGATTTTTTGTTTGAAAGTAGTATGGTTTTTATAGACTTAGAATTAAATTAGTAATTAATAATGATAATTAATATGTTTAATTACATACCATTATTAAAGAAGACTAAAAATTTGAATTTTTGGTGTAATTTGAATTTAAAATTTAAAAATTTTGAATCTTTTCGAAAATTAATTTTTTGATTTTTTTTAATTAGAATTTTAGTAACTGTTTGGTATAATTACTTACCATTATTAAATATTTCTACACATTTGAATGTTTGGTGCAATTAAAACTTAAAATTGAATTTTTTTAAATAATTCGTATTTAAAACTGAACGAATTTTTTAAACTCGAATTTTGCTGAGTCGTTAATTACAATAAATGTGTTTAAATTGAAGGTTATTATTGCAACTTTATAATTTGAAGGTAATAAATTCATTTGATTACTTTGAAATTGTATATTAAACTACTAAAAATAAATTTTTTAAGTATAAAGTTATCAATGAAATTTAATAATAATTTTTGTAAAATTGTTTGATTAATATTATTGAGTGTATTACATTTTTTTTTGTAAAAAAACTACAAATGTTGTATTTGTAAACATTGAACATTAGGGTTAGATCATAAAAACGCATTAGACAATGTAAAATTTTCACCAACTTGATAAAAAGAAACATAAAATGCAACCACATGTTTTATATATGTAAAAATAGTCTCAAAAAACCAAACAAACCATAAACAAAAGGAAATTATCTAAAAAACCCAACCAAGCATAAAAAACGAAATTGTCCAACAAAACCAAACGAAGCATAAATGTTTAAAGAAATTGTTCATTGTTCATATTTCTCAACCTTAGGAACCAAAAGGGGGATCTCAGGTGATTTCTTTGCAGCTTTTGTTGTAGATTCACTTGCATCATCATCATCAAGGTCATACACTTTGTCCAGGCTACGCTTCACTTCCTCATCATCACGTACAGCACCAACTCTAGAAGATGACTCTGGAGTATTGTTATCTCCAACAGAATCCTACAATATTAAAAGAAATGTAAAATTTGTTAGAATAAACTACATTAAAAAGTTAAATAGAATATATGATTAAATAAGTCAAAGAACAACCTTCAAAGACAATGCATTCTGTGTTGAAGATTCATCTATATCAATGTTTTCAAAAACAGGTTGATCGAGCTGGAAAAAAATATACATGTAATACTTCAAAGGAAACGTTGATAATAAAAACAAAAAAAAATTAATAAGAACAATAATAAAAATGTACTAATGATTCATAAGAGTAATAATAAAGGAATATTTCAATGATAATAATAACCTGAATGTCTGGGAACCTTTGTTCCAGCGAAGCAACTATTGAAGAATCATCGATAAGTTTGCGTATACCATAACCATCCATATGCTTATCAATGTTAAATTGGCCAATTTTAATTTTGAAAGAAAACTTTTTATCTTCAAATGAAGCAAATTCAGCAGGAGTTATTTTCTCTGACTGGTCAGAAACCTAGATAAAAATTTTCATAAGTAACATTAGGTATAATAAGATATATTGTTTAAGGCAGAAAAAAAAATTACCTTCTTGGATTTTTCCAGCAGCTGCATCGCTGACATGCCCAACATTTTTTTTCGATTCTCGATCAAACAATGTGAGTGATGTTATTCCAGTACAATCTTGTACCTTAATTGGAATTCTAAACCTAAAGGAAGTAATAACAACAAATTATTTACTAAATAATATCGTAAAATTTTGATTTATGTTTATGAAAAATAATTCTTACACAGGTTCAGCAGATACAATATGCTTGGGACAGTCATTGTTGGTGCAAACCAAAACTTGCTTAAATGAATTAACATCTTTTTCATCCTCATCATCAGGTAACATGAGAGTTGGCTCAACCTTGCGATTACATGCCTCACAACCTAGGTAATACCAATCATCGTTGGCATCCACACCCTTCACTGTACCAACAACAATGACTTGTTTGTTGACCTGCAAAATAAAATAATATTAATGTCAAAATTTAATAAAAAAATAATTCCACACAAAATGACTAATAGTGTATACATTAAAATACATAAGTGATAATCTTTTGAATGGAATATAAACATTCATATTAGATTATTATAAGTCGAAACTGATATACCTCTGTTATTAACGGAAGATCACGAATAGTGCTGAAATGGGTATTGTTCAGAAATTCATCTGCCAAATTCATGCTTCCAGAAGATCCGAGAGATCGTTGAGCAGAAGAGGATTCGGTAGCAATAAACTTTTCAATATAACTGTTAAAAGTCAAATAAGACTATCAGTTAGGTATATATAACAAAAAATATATGTATATATATTATAACAGCAAGATAGATAAATATCTTACCTTTTCTTAAAAGTAAGAATATCATCAATGGCTTCGTTGATAAACAGCCGAGTGATATTAAATCCATTTTGCACAGTTATATTCCCTATAATAGATTAAAAATAACAAACGGTTATATATATTAAAAAAGTAAAAATATGTACAATCTAAAAAAACATTAATAAAGGACAAACCTTTGTAATTGTTAAAACTACCAAACTGAACAACCAGAACCACATGGACTTCCGCTTCATTATGCTTGATGTACTCAAACATCTGGTCAGAATACTTATCCCACAAAGTACAACTAATTTTGACACCACTACATAAAAATACATTGTTTATTAAATGGAAAACATTCAAATATGGCTTCCTACCTATTGATAGTACACACCTAAATTAACATAATGTTATAGATGATGAAATAATAAACAATTTAATTGAAAAGATGAACCACATACTCTAGATCAATCAACACAAGACTCATCTTGTTCTTCTACCCAGATTTAGTTTCTGTTGGCTGTGGTGAAGTCCATTCATCAACAAACCCAATGAAATCTAAAAGATAAAAAGTTAACTAAAATAGTATAAACGAATAAAACCAAACGTATATAAAAGTTTACAGTGAGTAAACAAACCAATTCTATTTTCTGCAGACAGGTTACCAGATTTAATTGTCTCAAATGAAGAAAAATTAAAACCATAAGGGTTGCCTTGAAAATTTTTACATTTGGTTATATTAGTTTCAAAAGTAAATGACAGTATGTCACTCTTAGCAAAGTGTTTAGTAAATTTGTTATCTGCTAGTTGTGGTCTAAATATATAGTAAGCTTCATTTTCTTTTAAAAAATTTACGTGTTTCTTCATATAGCGAGTCCACACCATCGCTTGCATTTTAGAACCCTGTTAAAACATTAAAAAAACAACGAAGTATAATCAGAAATAATATAACAACACTTGTATAAACAATAAATGAAAACCGAACTGATGATAGAAAATCTAACCTGTTCATCCATAACAACCATATCAATTGCAAGAGTTTCCCCTGGTATCTTCCGATTTGCTCTCTTCCATATTCTAAGTACCCTCACTTTGATTGTATAATCACTAAGCCGCCAAGTAATGTCATTTAGAAACGTGACATTGTTTGGATCCATGATCCTGCAATTTTATACTATGTAACACAAAACAGAGTTAATGCTACATTGTTTGTATTATAGTTTTTGACTTTAATTTTTTTTATTAAATGCGTTTACTTTTTAAAATAATCGAAAATTTGCCATGTTTACTATGATTTAATATGTTAAAAAAAGGAAATCTATAAAATAAAAAAATGAAATACCGTTTTTTCAATATACAACCAATTAGTTTGATATTTTCAAGCAGAACGATTATTATTTTATGATTGTAAACCTTTTTATTTAACCGTTTTATTGTGCTTTTTCTAATAATGATTTATGAAAAACTAAAGTTGTTAGAATTGTACTTAATAATATGATATAAATCTATGAGTTTTAAGTTTGAAATTCTTTGTGCAAAAAATGTTATTTATACTTTTTAAGTTTGAAATAACATAAAAAATTTTTTTTTAGAAAGATACAAATTTAAAAGTTCATACTTAATTTAAAAGTTGACTAAAATTAATAATTGACTTGACTAAATTAAAAGTTGACCAAATTAAAAGTTGACTAAATTAACATTTAAATTTTAGACTACTGCTAGGAACATAATATTCATGATCATTATCAACAAACCATAGCAGGATATTCGGTTTAAAAGACATAACATACCAAAAAAACACACAGTTTACTACATCAGCAGTAAAAGGTGCAAAAGTATGTGACCACTAATCGTTAATCATGTTCAAAAAACCTACCACCACTAAGGTGCAAAAAGTTACCAACCAAAGATGTTAATGTTCACCAAAAAACTACCACCACAACCATAACTAATTACCATCAACCCTAACTACTTTAGTTAGCTGGAACAGACCTTGTTTGTTGAAAAAAAGGAAATGCATCTGATCACCAGACTGCAGCTCCTTATCAGCAGCAAAGACTGACATACCTCTGATGTTGTAACGGTAACTTCTTCCCGAACCTTCAATACCAACAGAAACTCCCCAAGTTCAACCCTCACAATTTTTAATAGTCAAATCCCTCTTCCTGTTCAAACCATTATCCCTTGCCCAATCTACCTTCATACGCTATAAAAATAAAAACAATTTGCATTTTAATAAAAAGGTACATATACATAAATCGCTATTTAATATACGGAATTGAATAGATAAGACTTACAAAATGCTTGACAACGGTGAAAACAACTAGAACGCCAACATCATCGACAGTGTCACACCACACCAATGGCGGAAACACGTGGCGCGACGGTTCAAGCGTATAAAGTCAAGGTTAACGCAAATCATAAGTAATTAAGAAAACGGGTCATTTATTTAGGCGTCAAAACCATGTTTAAAGATTACACATAATCTAAGTTGTTTTTAACATAATAAAGGAGGTTTCTCAAATATATCCCATATACTTGGGAAATAAAGGTGAAACCCCGCAAAAACGCCCGACGCCCGCATAAGAGATTCCGATGACCCAGCTCGCCATGCCCGTCTCCGTTTAGTTACCTGAAAGATATGTTTAAAATTTCGTCAATATATAAATATTGGTGAGTTCACAGGTTTTTAGTTTCCAAAACTTAAACACTTGGGAAATACCATGTTATGACAATATATAGGAGTTGCAAGTTCCTACAATTCTACTTGAGCCTATAATCAAACCAAGACAAATAATAATAATGCCCCGCTCTAAGTCGTGACTCGGTATCCTACGACTTAATTTCAGAATACGTGCACCCCAGGCATACGCCGATGCGTAATCGACGCTATTGATTAGGGGTGGGCCTTGTCAGGCACCAATAGTACTATTCAAATATTCCTTCGGTTTCATTTCCCTGAATAAATGATTATAGAAGAGAGGTCTCAACCCCGAGTGGCGATCACATCTCAAGTAATTATTCCGTCAAACACTTTCCCTAACATATCTTTCCCCCGAAAACATAAAATAGTTTAAAATGGGGCCGTGAGACTCACCTGAATCTGTGTCTGGCTCACAAGGGAAAATAGCAAATGGGTGGTCTCGCACCTACAAACGTCCTAGACGTATAAGTCACAATTCCTGTAGTGCATGTGCCTTGGCAAGTTGTACACCCAACTCCCCGACCACGAGTTATTCCAATTCCCGTTTAATTTAACGCGTATTCTAGGTTCGTTGGCGTTGGATTACCCTATTCTTACAAGTTATATATTATTCTTGTCAATATTTCCTTAACTTGTTTGTTATTATCCTCGACTCGACTTCACTTAACGTATAATTATTTTCCCATTCAAATAATTATACTTAAGATCGCATCGTTCGATATAATGTATTTTTAACACCCGACCCGACTCACTTTGCCGCATATTTATTTTTCCATTCAAATAAATATGCTAAGGTCTTGTCGTTCGGTAGTATATTCTTAACACTCGATTCGACTCGCCATGCCGTAT
Organism: Ambrosia trifida; assembly: GCA_028751855.1. NCBI lineage: Eukaryota > Viridiplantae > Streptophyta > Magnoliopsida > Asterales > Asteraceae > Ambrosia > Ambrosia trifida. Next base: position 48,133,016 of record CM054127.1, read on the forward strand.
ATTTATTTTCCCATTCAAATAAATATACTAGGACCTCGTCGGCTCGGCGTACACACACACACACACACATATATATATATATATATATATATATATATATATATATTTGTCTACTCGTCTCGGTTTTCCTTCCCACATATCTACTTTCCCATTAAGTAGATATACTAGAATTTCGCCGAGACGAGCATACATATGTATATATATATATATATAAACGTGTGGTCTTTCTTGTTAAGTCCATACGATTGCTTAACGTCCTAATCATTTACGTTATGTTTTTCTCCCACGAATAATTTCTCCAACACTTAGGAAAGTGTTAAATAACTTTTCACCCATGTTATATATATATTTTACTTCCTAAAATATATATTTTTCTTATCTTGCCGCAATGGCATTTTTCTCTTGTTTTGTCCGTTTATTGTTCGTTAACATGTCCAAGTCCGATATCTTAACTTGTATTGTTAATTTTTCCAAGTTTTCCCAATATGTGTTTTATAGAAATATTATTCGTATTTCAAATTCCTAACACACATTACTTGGAAAGTTTAAAAATATGTTTGTATTTTTAACTCAACTTGTTAACTTATATACAAAAATGTTTCCAACACTTTTATATTCCCATTTATATAAAAGTGTTCATTTTTGTATAAGTTTCTCAAGTTTTTACTTTTGTTTAACATTTTTATAAAAATCTCTATTTTTATAAAATCATTATGTTAATACAAGTCCATATTTTTATAACTTCCATTTTTATAAAAATACCCTTTTTGTACAAAATACATGAGTAGTTTACTAGTGTTTACCAAAACTATCCTTGGAAAATCATTATGTATGCTTTTGACACCAAACTTTCCATTATTGCATTTTTGGACTAATAGTTTCTAAAATATTCATTTTAGTCCCTAACTTTCAAGTTTACAACATTAGTCCCTTAACTTACAAATGTTGCATTTTTCCACCCTAACTTCCAAAGTTAGATTTTTTCTCCCAATTTAGTGGACTTTGAAGATTCATCTTTTTAATGTTAGGTTATTTTTACATCATATCACTTTTAATAGTCTTATATTCCATAAATAAGTCTACTAGTATGTGTGTTTTGTGTATTTGTCCATCATAATCAAATTTCACCCATCTAAGTGAGTAGACTTTAATTTTGTAACTTCTACATTTATGATTTCCTAACACATTCCATCTTATATTATACTTTAGATGATCATTTTATGATGATTAAAACTATCTTTTAACATATTCAAGTTTCTTTCACAAATCATATTCAAATCATCACCCTACATGGTGTATGTGTAGATTTTATAATTTTTAAGAAACACTACATTATTATCATCAAATCCATGATCCATTTACATGTCTTTAATCATCCATTTTACTCATGTAAAATCTATTAAAGCTTATGTTTCAAAACCACATTTTAACCCTTCATGTACAACTTGCTTCTAAGAACACATACATGAATATTAATGATCAAAGCAAGGTTAAGAAGCTTACTACTAGCACAAGGCTAGGGAAGACAAGAACCTTGGATTTGAGAGGGGTTTAGTGTGTTCTTCCAAGTGGTTAAGCTCCAAGCTCTTGAAACACACAATGGGGTTTTGACGGATGGATGTTTGGAAGTGATTTGTATTTGTTAAACTTGAAAGAATTATGTGTGTGGGTGGGGGTATTCCTACGGCCAAAGAGAAGAAAAGAGAAGGAGGTTGTTTTGCTTTCAAGTATGCATGCTATTATCTTTATATTATCCCTTTAATATCTCCCAAGATCACACATAATCTATCAAGGATTTGCAAGGATTGTAAAGTACTATGAAGATCTTTGGAAAGTATGTTGGATGGATGGATGGCCGTGGGTTTTTGGATAGATGGAGAAGTTTGTGATCTTGCAAAGATATCTTATAATCATACTTAATATCTTAGTAAGATATGTAATCTTTGGAAGCATGCATACATGTGTACTTGTAGATCTTTAGGTGGCTTGTTTTCTTGTGGTTTTGGCCGAAAATTTGGGACACAAAAGCAAGGATTAGCTTGCCTTTTGTACTTCCTAGTCTTACATGATCTATCCATGCATGCTCCATACATGATTACTTTTGGATCTTAGTGATATGTTTTAGACAAAAAAAAAAAAAGAAAAGGAAGTTTATAAGGGGTTTAGGCCGGCCCCTTGTGGGTATAGGTGGGGTCCACCACACAAATTATTTACCAATATTAAGTTAAGTTTAATCCCTCGTCGTTCGGGTGTCGTTCGGGTATTTTTCGGGTTTTAACCGCGCGTCATTCGGACATTAAAAATACCTTTAATAACCCTTAAACATAGCCTAATTTAAGCGTTGATTGGTTATTTAGGCTCTTGTCGGGTGAAATTATAAGTTATACGCGTACCGGGTGCGGTACGCGCACTTTATTCGTTACCGGGAGATTTGTATGGAGAGTTTTCACTTATGGCTTTGGAGTTCCAAAACCCATTATATTTTGTGAAAATACCCTTTATTTTATATCCTGGGTGTCCGGGATCCTTTTCGTTTATTTAATTTTTACCGGGTAATCGCCAACGTCCATGCCGGATAAGTTTATTCGCACATGATCCTATCATGTTTCGTCATTAAACGTACGCATTCCTATGCATTATTTGGAAATTGCTATCTCCTAAGGCCTTGATAAATAATCAACACATAATTTCATTTAATTACGTTAATCATATATTAGTTAATTAGTACGGAATTACCTTATTTTTGCCGGTTGTTACACTCTCCCCCCGTTAAGAGAATTCCGTCCCGGAATTCACTTCGAGTTCTCCGGTATAGGTGTCTTCTCGAATAGGGCGGTATATTTTTGCTTCATCCGGTCCAGTTTTTCCCACGTGAACTCTGGTCCACGCTTAGCATTCCAGCGCACTTTGACCAATCTGATCTTGCTGCGCCTCAGTTTCTGGACCTTCCAATCGGTCACCTCGATTGGTTCTTCGACAAAGTGTGACTTGTCGTCAATGTGAATTTCGTCCGCAGGGATGATGAGAGTTTCGTCGGATAGGCACTTTTTCAAATTTGACACGTGAAACGTGTCATGTATTCCACTAAGCTCTTGAGGCAACTTGAGCTTGTATGCCACCGGGCCTACCCTGGACAAGATTTCGAACGGTCCAACATATCGTGGGTTCAGCTTTCCGCGCTTTCCAAAGCGCGCGACACCTTTCCAAGGTGACACTTTTAGTAGGACCCTGTCTCCGACTTGAAATTCTAAAGGTTTTCGCCTCATATCAGCGTAGCTTTTCTGTCGGTCACGGGCCGCTTTGAGACGTTCCTTTATCAAAAATACCTTGTCTGTCGTCTCTTGAACAATTTCGGGCCCGCTAAGTTGTTTTTCTCCAACTTCAGCCCAACATAGTGGAGATCTACACTTGCGTCCATATAGAGCTTCAAAAGGTGCAGCTTGAATGCTCGTATGGTAACTGTTGTTATATGAAAATTCCACCAAAGGCAAGTGTGCATCCCAATTACCACCGAAATCAATCGCACATGCCCGTAACATATCTTCTAAGGTCTGGAGGGTTCGTTCACTTTGACCATCAGTTTGGGGATGATACGCGGTACTCATGTCAAGGCGAGTACCGAGGGCTTCATTCAAACTTTCCCAAAACCTTGAGGTGAAACGACTATCTCGATCGGAGATGATGGAGATAGGTACACCATGCTTCGACACCACCTCCTTAATGTACAAACGGGTCAGTTTCTCCAACTTGTCCGTTTCGCGAATTGGAAGGAAGTGTGCGGATTTTGTCAAACGATCAACAATTACCCAAATCATGTCATGGCCGCTTGTTGTTTTGGGTAACTTGGTAATGAAATCCATGGAAATTTGCTCCCATTTCCATTCAGGTATCTCCGGTTGCTGGAGCAAGCCGGAGGGTCTCTGATGCTCGGCCTTGACCTTTGCGCAAGTTAAACATCGCGCAACATAAGCCGCTATATCTCTTTTGAAATTTGGCCACCAATAAAGTTCCTTCAAATCGTGGAACATCTTGTCTGCGCCAGGGTGAACCGAGTATCTAGAACTGTGAGCTTCGGCCAGTACTAGCTCACGCAACCCACCATACACTGGAACCCAAATTCTATTCATGAAATACAGGGTCTGGTCCGCCTTTGGTTCCAGCGAATCAACCATCTTTCGCAATCTTTCACCTTTGACATTCTCGGGTTTAAGGGCGTTAATTTGAGCTTCACGAATTCGATCAGTCAGATTCGTGTGGATAGTTAGACCCAAAGCTCGGACACGCAACAGCTTAACCCGTTCCTTGCGACTTAAGGCGTCGGCCACAACGTTCGCCTTACCGGGATGGTACTTTATCTCACAATCGTAATCGTTTAATAATTCAACCCATCGCCGTTGCCGCATGTTCAAATCCTTCTGATCAAAGATGTGTTGCAAACTCTTATGATCAGTGAAGATCGTGCACTTGGTCCCATATAAATAATGCCTCCATATCTTGAGAGCGAATACCACTGCACCCAATTCCAAATCGTGTGTAGTGTAGTTTTTCTCATGGATTTTTAGTTGTCTGGAAGCATATGCTATCACCTTTTCTCGTTGCATTAACACGCAACCCAAGCCTTGATGAGAGGCGTCACAGTAAACCACAAAATCTTCCGTACCATCGGGGAGTGATAATATCGGTGCGCCACATAACTTGTCTTTTAGCAATTGAAACGCTGCTTCTTGCTTTTCTGTCCACTCAAACTTCTTATCCTTTTGGGTTAGCATGGTTAAAGACTGTGCTATCTTTGAAAAGTTCTAGATGAACCTTCTGTAGTAACCCGCAAGGCCATGAAACTGTCGTACTTCGGTAGGAGTTCTAGGGGCGTCCGAATTTTTAATTGCCTCGATCTTGGCGGGATCGACATGTATGCCCTTTTCATTCACCACGTGGCCTAGGAAATGAACCTCTCGAATCCAAAAGTCACACTTTGAGAACTTAGCATAGAGTTTTTCTTTGCGTAGTACTTCAAGGATTAATCGGAGGTGATTCTCGTGGTCTTCTTTAGTGCGCGAATAGATCAAAATATCATCAATAAAAACGATGACGAATTTATCCAAGTACGGCTTACACACGCGATTCATCAAGTCCATGAAAACTGCCGGTGCGTTGGTTAAGCCGAACGGTATTACCAAAAATTCATAGTGCCCGTATCGGGTTCTGAAAGCCGTTTTTGGTACATCCTCTTCTTGGATACGCAACTGGTGATAGCCGGACCTTAGATCAATCTTGGAGTAGAAGCTGGATCCTTGGAGTTGATCAAATAAATCGTCGATCCTGGGGAGAGGATAGCGATTTTTAATGGTTAGCTTGTTCAGCTCCCGATAGTCAATGCACATGCGAAAAGTGCCATCCTTCTTTTTCACGAATAAGACGGGAGCTCCCCAAGGTGAGAAACTCGGTCTTATGAAACCTTTGTCCAACAATTCTTGCAGTTGGCTGGATAGTTCCTGCATCTCAGATGGAGCTAAGCGGTATGGCGATCGTGCTACGGGAGCAGCTCCAGGAACAAGGTCGATGCGGAACTCGACTTGTCGAGGTGGTGGCAACCCCGGCAAATCTTCTGGGAATACATCAGGAAAATATCTAGCTATCGGAATGTCTTCCAACTTCCGCTCGTCGGCTTTCTTATCCACAACATGTGCCAAGAATGCGACAAGGCCTTTCCTTAAACACTTTCGAGCCTTCATGCTTGTAATAATTCTTAATGGCGTCCCACGCCTTTCCCCTTGAATTGAAAGAGTTTCGCCGTTTGCGAGAGGAACTTGAATTATTTTATCGTTGCAAACAACGATGGCACGAAGTGCGGATAACCAGTCCATGCCGACGACTATGTCAAAACTACCGCACAACCGGCAAGAGATCAATCCCAAATTCGTGCCCACAGAGATCCAACTTACAATCTTTCGCTACTTCTCTTGTTTCAATAGTTTTACCATTAGCCAATTCTATAGAGTAGGGTGTATCTAGTTTACTAGTTTTTAGCCCAAGTAATCTTTTAAACTCAATGGATACGAAGCTAAAATCGGCACCAGTATCAAATAATACAGAAGCATAATGGCCATTAAGAGGGAACGTACCAGTGACCACGTTGGGGTCCTGTCGTGGATCACCGGCTCCAATCACAAATGCCCACCCACGGGCTTGGTTGTTGAGCTTGGGGCAATCCCTCTTCCAATGGTCAAGCGACCCGCACGCGAAGCAGGGTCTTGCTCCTCCATTCTTCGGTGCTCCCGACCTACAATCTTCTGTCTTGTGCCCCGAGCGGTGGCACTTCCCACAAATTATCCCGTTGTTTTTCCCCTGATTACCTTGTTTCCCACCATTTCCACGTCCTGTGGCTACATACCCCTTCCCTTCTTGTTCGCACCACCCGATGATCCATCCTTCTTCCCTTCACTACGCTTACGTTTCCCAAACCTTGGTTTATTCCCCTGATCACTCGACCCAACTGCTGAACTTGTCCCCAGATTTTTACCCTCCACGCTGCCGGACTCAGAAATTTTCAATCCCGACACCTTCCGGATTAACGTGCCCATTCGAATGGCGTCTTCGGTGAGGCTCAGAGCGAGGTCGATAGCCTCGCGCATGGTCGTGGGCTTGGAAGAGGTGACCATGCTGCGTATCTGTGGCGCCAGCCCGAATAGGTACCGTTCTATCTTCTTGCTCTCCGGGGTAACCAAGCGATGTACTAGTCGGGAGAGGTCATGGAATCTGGACGTGTACCCAGCCACGTCTGCTCCAACCATGGTAAGGTTCCAGAATTCGGTTTCTAGTTTCTGTACCTCACTCGTCGGGCAGTATTCGGCGATCATGAGTTCCTTTAACTCCAACCATGGTAAGGAGTAAGTAGCATCATCTCCCAGTGACTGTACTTGGCTGTTCCACCAAGTTAGCGCTTGATCCAGGAACAAGTTCGTGGAGTACATAACTGTTTGCCGAGGGGTACAGCCACTGATGCGGATCACCGCCTCGGTCTTCTCGAACCATTTAACCAGTCCGACGGATCCCTCTGTGCCGCTAAAATTGATCGGTTTGCAGTCTAGAAAGGCCTTGAAAGTGCAGCCACGCTCTCGCGAGGCCGTTTCTGCAATAATAAGGTAGCATGTTATTATGGGATAGGAGTTTCATGATAATCTCCCATCGCTTTGCATTTATTCATAAACCTCTTACCAGTAGGGGAGGTCTCACGTCGGTCGCTCCCAGTCCTGTCCCGCGATCGTTCAGAGCGGGCGGCTTCGTGTTCCGCGATGGCTCGGGCTATACGCTCCGAGACTAGTATTTCGAGTTCAGCGGGTGTTGTGGGCAACCCGTCGTTGCCACTGTTGCTCCGGGTAGCCGGTGCCATTTTTCTTCAATAATAATTATTAAAGGTTAATTTGACGAACATTTATATGAATATTGTCATACACAAAGCATAAGTAGCAACTCATCACATGAACATAATAATCAACACAACATCACCACGCAATCACACAATCACAATATATAGAGTAAGTAATAATAATCGTAGATAATCACAGTTATACAACAACATATTTCACCATCATAACAATAAGATTTTTCATTAATTTCAATAGTACGAGTAAAATGCTTTGTTTACAATAACAAAATAGGGGATAACATCCCTCATACATCGTTTTGAAATAATAAAAACATCATGTCATATGCCGGCACACCCGCACGGCTGGGTAAAATGCAAACGAGTGTTATAACCCGTGCTACGCTACCATACTACTACTACTACTATATACATCTGCAAGTGATCCTTCAAGCGTCCCTGGAATGTCTCTACTGTGGTGGTGGTGGTGGTGGTAGATACTGATACTGGGGGGCGTACATGCTAATGGACATACTGATCGTCATAATGCGCTCATACAGGAACTGGCGGTGCGCGAAATGCGCGTCGCCTGTAATCCCGCAATGCGCGTCCATGCGCAGTAGCTCCTCGGCGTAATGCGCCAGTGCATCTCTGGCATCAATAATCCGGGCCCACATAAGTCGGGCCTGCTGCTCCATCTGGTTCACGGTGCGCTGCACCGTGTCGGTGAGAGTCTGAAAATCTCTCTCCAATGAAATCGCTGAGGACCAAGCCGGTCCGGACAATAGTGCTATCCCGTGGGGCTGTGATGGCCCGGGTATGTCGGGGTATGTCGGCTGGGATGGGCCGACCGGGTCTGGCATCGGTAAGGGGGTGAATGGCTGGGCAAAACCCAGTAGCCCGGGGGTAAAGTGGGGTGGCATCTGGTATGGGTCTCCTGCATCCAGAGGGTATGGTGCAGGTGGTGTCATCATAAAGGGGCCCCCGGCACCTAAAGGGTAGGGTGCGGGTAGGGGTATGGTAAGCATCTCGGGGCGGGGTGGCAGCATAGGTAGAGTGGGGATGGACAATGTCATGGGTGCGGTGGGAGGTGCTACGAGCTCGGCCAAGGGGCCATAAGGGGCTGGGTAATAGTGGCCCACTCCGGGGTGGACACCACGACGGTAGGGGTAGGGGGCTCGCAGTAGCGAACGCCGTCATGCCCGCCTTGCGTAGCTCAGAGCTACGGGCGGAGCTACTCTGTAAAATGTGTCCTGCTGAAGCTAGCCCATCCTGCGGTACGGGCTCAGGTAGTGCGGGAAGGGCCGCAGGTGCAGCAGGGGCGTCCTCTAGCATTGGAGCAACGAGCTCTTCCTGGTCGGCTGGGGGTAGGGGTATAGCTATGTGATCCACAGATGCAACCGACTTGTCATCCGAGTCGTCTGAGATCCACTCGTTTCGTCCTCGGACCTGAGGCACAAGCCTCATGCCCGGAGGGACGGGAATGCGGGGAATCTGTACTGGCTCACGATCGACGTCAGCCAGTCGATCGTAGGGGGTCTCTATGGTCTCAGACTGGGTGGGGGCGGGTCTCGAAGGACCGGCGCAGCCTGCAGGGAAATCCCTGGCGGCTCTAATAGGGTGTGGGGGTAGTGGTGCGGCAGGTAGTGGTATGAGGGGCAAGTCGGCCTATGGTGCCTCCGGTATGTCTGCCACGGCGGTCATGTCGTCCCCAGCGGGGGCCCACTCTGGGTCCTCGCTGGGATCCGTCTCCTCGGAACTGTCGCCGACTGAGCCTCCGACGGCGGCGTCTACCTCCATATCATCCTCCTCTGGGTCGAGTATGACTACCTCGACCGGTGGTGGTGGTAAAATCTGAACGCTACTGTCGTAGCTCGGTGCGGCGCTTTCGGCGTCTGACATCCCTGGCAAAAGAACCGTACTAATATGTATGAGTTATTAATTAGATAGTTAAGGCGTACATTAACAGTAACCTTCCTAACTTCTAATACTATGTAATGCATATCAATACCCATGGCTAGCTCGGTCGGAATCTCCTCATACCCAATGCTTCTTTGAAAAATTACTTTCTTGCGTTTCGTATATATTTATATATTTTTGAAAACTTTATCTTTTGAACCAAATTTGGTTATAGTCTAGTTTTTAAAGAAAAATATACTAGTTCGCTATAACCTTGGCTCTGATACCACTTTCTGTCACACCACGCCAATGGCGGAAACACGTGGCGCGACGGTTCAAGCGTATAAAGTCAAGGTTAACGCAAATCATAAGTAATTAAGAAAACGGGTCATTTATTTAGGCGTCGAAACCATGTTTAAAGATTACACATAATCTAAGTTGTTTTTAACATAATAAAGGAGGTTTCTCAAATATATCCCATATACTTGGGAAATAAAGGTGAAACCCCGCAAAAACGCCCGACGCCCGCATAAGAGATTCCGATGACCCAGCTCGCCATGCCCATCTCCGTTTAGTTACCTGAAAGATATGTTTAAAATTTCGTCAATATATAAATATTGGTGAGTTCACAGGTTTTTAGTTTCCAAAACTTAAACACTTGGGAAATACCATGTTATGACAATATATAGGAGTTGCAAGTTCCTATAATTCTACTTGAGCCTATAATCAAACCAAGACAAATAATAATAATGCCCCGCTCTAAGTCGTGACTCGGTATCCTACGACTTAATTTCAGAATACGTGCACCCCAGGCATACGCCGATGCGTAATCGACGCTATCGATTAAGGGTGGGCCTTGTCAGGCACCAATAGTACTATTCAAATATTCCTTCGGTTTCATTTCCCTGAATAAATGATTATAGAAGAGAGGTCTCAACCCCGAGTGGCGATCACATCTCAAGTAGTTATTCCGTCAAACACTTTCCCTAACATATCTTTCCCCCGAAAACATAAAATAGTTTAAAATGGGGCTGTGAGACTCACCTGAATCTGTGTCTGGCTCACAAGGGAAAATAGCAAATGGGTGGTCTCGCACCTACAAACGTCCTAGACGTATAAGTCACAATTCCTGTAGTGCATGTGCCTTGGCAAGTTGTACACCCAACTCCCCGACCACGAGTTATTCCAATTCCCGTTTAATTTAACGCGTATCCTAGGTTCGTTGGCGTTGGATTACCCTATTCTTACAAGTTATATATTATTCTTGTCAATATTTCCTTAACTTGTTTGTTATTATCCTCGACTCGACTTCACTTAACGTATAATTATTTTCCCATTCAAATAATTATACTTAAGATCGCATCGTTCGATATAATGTATTTTTAACACCCGACCCAACTCACTTTGCCGCATATTTATTTTCCCATTCAAATAAATATGCTAAGGTCTTGTCGTTCGGTAGTATATTCTTAACACTCGATTCGACTCGCCATGCCGTATATTTATTTTCCCATTCAAATAAATATACTAGGACCTCGTCGGCTCGGCGTACACACATATATATATATATATTTTGTCTACTCGTCTCGGTTTTCCTTCCCACATATCTACTTTCCCATTAAGTAGATATACTAGAATTTCGCCGAGACGAGCATACATATGTATATATATATATATATATATATATATATATAAACGTGTGGTCTTTCTTGTTAAGTCCATACGTTTGCTTAACGTCCTAATCATTTACGTTATGTTTTTCTCCCACGAATAATTTCTCCAACACTTAGGAAAGTGTTAAATAACTTTTCACCCATGTTATATATATATTTTACTTCCTAAAATATATTTTTTTCTTATCTTGCCGCAATGGCATTTTTCTCTTGTTTTGTCCGTTTATTGTTCGTTAACATGTCCAAGTCCGATATCTTAACTTGTATTGTTAATTTTTCCAAGTTTTCCCAATATGTGTTTTATAGAAATATTATTCGTATTTCAAATTCCTAACACACATTACTTGGAAAGTTTAAAAATATGTTTGTATTTTTAACTCAACTTGTTAACTTATATACAAAAATGTTTCCAACACTTTTATATTCCCATTTATATAAAAGTGTTCATTTTTGTATAAGTTTCTCAAGTTTTTACTTTTGTTTAACATTTTTATAAAAATCTCTATTTTTATAAAATCATTATGTTAATACAAGTCCATATTTTTATAACTTCCATTTTTATAAAAATACCCTTTTTATACAAAATACATGAGTAGTTTACTAGTGTTTACCAAAACTATCCTTGGAAAATCATTATGTATGCTTTTGACACCAAACTTTCCATTATTGCATTTTTGGACTAATAGTTTCTAAAATATTCATTTTAGTCCCTAACTTTCAAGTTTACAACATTAGTCCCTTAACTTACAAATGTTGCATTTTTCCACCCTAACTTCCAAAGTTAGATTTTTTCTCCCAATTTAGTGGACTTTGAAGATTCATCTTTTTAATGTTAGGTTATTTTTACATCATATCACTTTTAATAGTCTTATATTCCATAAATAAGTCTACTAGTATGTGTGTTTTGTGTATTTGTCCATCATAACCAAATTTCACCCATCTAAGTGAGTAGACTTTAATTTTGTAACTTCTACATTTATGATTTCCTAACACATTCCATCTTATATTATACTTTAGATGATCATTTTATGATGATTAAAACTATCTTTTAACATATTCAAGTTTCTTTCACAAATCATATTCAAATCATCACCCTACATGGTGTATGTGTAGATTTTATAATTTTTAAGAAACACTACATTATTATCATCAAATCCATGATCCATTTACATGTCTTTAATCATCCATTTTACTCATGTAAAATCTATTAAAGCTTATGTTTCAAAACCACATTTTAACCCTTCATTTACAACTTGCTTCTAAGAACACATACATGAATATTAATGATCAAAGCAAGGTTAAGAAGCTTACTACTAGCACAAGGCTAGGGAAGACAAGAACCTTGGATTTGAGAGGGGTTTAGTGTGTTCTTCCAAGTGGTTAAGCTCCAAGCTCTTGAAACACACAATGGGGTTTTGACGGATGGATGTTTGGAAGTGATTTGTATTTGTTAAACTTGAAAGAATGATGTGTGTGGGTGGGGGTATTCCTACGGCCAAAGAGAAGAAAAGAGAAGGAGGTTGTTTTGCTTTCAAGTATGCATGCTATTATCTTTATATTATCCCTTTAATATCTCCCAAGATCACACATAATCTATCAAGGATTTGCAAGGACTGTAAAGTACTATGAAGATCTTTGGAAAGTATGTTGGATGGATGGATGGCCGTGGGTTTTTGGATAGATGGAGAAGTTTGTGATCTTGCAAAGATATCTTATAATCATACTTAATATCTTAGTAAGATATGTAATCTTTGGAAGCATGCATACATGTGTACTTGTAGATCTTTAGGTGGCTTGTTTTCTTGTGGTTTTGGCCGAAAATTTGGGACACAAAAGCAAGGATTAGCTTGCTTTTTGTACTTCCTAGTCTTACATGATCTATCCATGCATGCTCCATACATGATTACTTTTGGATCTTAGTGATATGTTTTAGACAAAAAAAAAAAAAAAGAAAAGGAAGTTTATAAGGGGTTTAGGCCGGCCCCTTGTGGGTATAGGTGGGGTCCACCACACAAATTATTTACCAATATTAAGTTAAGTTTAATCCCTCGTCGTTCGGGTGTCGTTCGGGTATTTTTCGGGTTTTAACCGCGCGTCATTCGGACATTAAAAATACCTTTAATAACCCTTAAACATAGCCTAATTTAAGCGTTGATTGGTTATTTAGGCTCTTGTCGGGTGAAATTATAAGTTATACGCGTACCGGGTGCGGTACGCGCACGTTATTCGTTACCGGGAGATTTGTATGGAGAGTTTTCACTTATGGCTTTGGAGTTCCAAAACCCATTATATTTTGTGAAAATACCCTTTATTTTATATCCTGGGTGTCCGGGATCCTTTTCGTTTATTTAATTTTTACCGGGTAATCGCCAACGTCCATGCCGGATAAGTTTATTCGCACATGATCCTATCATGTTTCGTCATTAAACGTACGCATTCCTATGCATTATTTGGAAATTGCTATTGCCTAAGGCCTTGATAAATAATCAACACATAATTGCATTTAATTACATTAATCATATATTAGTTAATTAGTACGGAATTACCTTATTTTTGCCGGTTGTTACAGACAGCCTCTTCCTCCTCGTCATCATCAGATTCATCAACCTCTTCCTCCATATCATCTCCTACACTCATCTCTTCAGTATCATTATCGGAAACAAAAACGATTTCCTCATCCTTATTTTCATCATCCTCGACCTTGTAATTGTATTCCCAAAGCTCTAGAGGAAGAGTAAGCTTGTTTTTCTTAAAAAAGGACACCTCATACGATTTCTATTTTATTAACAAAGAAAAAAAATGAAAACATACAAATTAATAAAAAAATAAAAAGCATATTGTATTGCGATTTACATTAGGATAAATAAGACAACAACTTTTTAGAAATCGACAAACAAACCTCATTGTAAATTTCAAACACAATTAGATGATCGCTTGTTATCTGAAACGTCTTCTTCATATAAGGCCATCATTTAGTTATGTAAAGCGCACCACAATCTTTTTCAAGCTTGATTTGGAAAGCATGTTCTGAAGCAAAGATACACAAGTATTGGAAAATAATATGTCAACATGTTGATATCAGCGAATCAAAGGCAACTGAAGCAACTGTATAGAAACAATTTATACATGATATTATTTCTAAACAATTTTCATGATAAATCATTCAACCCTAATTAATCTATACATGACATGTACCTATGTCTTCGCACAAATATCAAATCAGTTTAGAAATTTGGATTTGAAAACATGACCTGGAAATGAGCTGCACAAAATTGAATCCGTTGGAATGGCTTTATTGTGTAATCCATGAAAAACAAAGCAACTGATATGCTGAAAAGTGGTAAAACAATGTTTTCAAAGTTAATACGTTTTACTCTATTTTATGTCTTATATAATGTAGTAAACTCAGAGTAGAAAACGCATACCAGACGTCTTTCATCAGTCAGTGGGTCGTCCAACCTGCAGTAGAAAAATTTACCAGGGGCAGCTACAACATCCTGATGAAAGGTGATCATTCTGAAACAGTTGATAATCTCCTCGTATTCGAAAACAAAGTTGCAATCAGACGGGTAATTTAGTGTTTTAATCATGTGCTTCCATCCATTGAAAAAGAACCACCCTCCAGCAATCTGCATCACTTTAACATCAAAGATTTTCTCATCCAATGTGTGAATTCTGGTTTTCCTAGTTGGGTAGTTGTACTGCTTAACCCATTCATTATACTGGGAAGGTAAGCCCTACACATAAAAACAAAAAACAGTCATATGTAAATATAATGAATCTGTATCAAATGACATCTAGGATAGTCGACTGACTCCAAGAAATATAAAAGTATTAAATAACAAAGATTGTTACATTGCTTACCAAACATACACGGTCGTTGCTTTCAGACTTGACCCAAAATCCGTAAACCATTATTACTAAATCCTTTGAAAAACCTGTATTACACTACTAGAAAATTAGGCTTTTGTCACCACATTTTTGGTTACATAACGGTAGCAATTGCTCTGTAGCCACCATTTTGCAACCGAGAATGCGGTAGCAAAAACACACGTCTCTGTTGCCCTAATGTCACCAAATAGCTACCACTTTTGTATTTTGCTACCATATTTTTGTCACCACAAAAACGGTTAAAATATTTGCCACCGCTCCTACAATATTTTAGTAAGGTCATTTGCTACCGTTTTGATACCATTTATCACCGATATTGCCACCATTTAGACACCATTTTTATTGAAAATTTACACTTTTTTTTTTAACCATTTTGGTACCATTTAGTCTGCAACCATTTAGTCACCTCTTTCATTGAGAATTTACTACTATTTAGCCACCATTTTCATTGAAAATTTGCTACCATTTAACCACTACTTTCAATGAAAAATTGCTACCATTTAGCCACCACTTTCATTGAAAATTTGCAACCATTTAGCCACCATTTTCATTGAAAATTTGCTACCATTTAACCATCACTTTCATTAAAAATTTGCTACCATTTAGCTTTTCTACAGGGTTTTTTTCCTTCTTTATTAATTCAATTACATTTCAAGAAAATTATATTATATAAAACAGTCAAATAATACAAAATCTCAAATTATATAAAACAAATTTGATACAGTTTTTCCAACTTTAAAATCATATAAAAGACTCCAATAGAAACACAAAAAAACATCAAATAACCGAAATTATCCATTAAAAACTTCAAAATATTCATGTCTAAGTGTTTATAGCCTATTTTCCACCCATAGCTGTTAACCTAGCTTCAAATTCTCACATTCTATTGTTCATAGCCTTTTTTTTTTGCATTATATTTTTCTTTTTCAGCCACCAAGCTCGCAATTATTCCTTCGAACCTTTCTTTATCTTTATCTTTTTCCTTAACAAGCTCTTTAATAACCAAATTCAACTTTTCAATCTACAAAACAAGCAATGAATAGAATTAAGAAGTCAGAATTAATAAAAATTAATAACGAGTCAAGTAAGTTACACAATAACGTAATTCAATTGTGAGTTACAATTCTAGTGCTAGAAGTCAAATTTGAATTAAGGAGTTTCCATATATGTAGGCCTAGGATTTGGAAAGTAATCAATTCTGCAACAAACACAATCGAATTAACCCGACCCATAAACAATATCCGCAAATCAATCCCTCCACCAAAATGATCAAACTTTTTCAATCCAAGAACATTCATAGAACTTGATGCAAATTATGAACAACAAGCAAGTTCTCAAAAATTATTGCAGTCAAACAAATCTTGGATTATCATAACCATATTCGGCCAAACCATATTCTGTTGAAGAAATGTATTCGGCTGATTGGTGTAATACAAATAGTGACATATGTAAAGAAGAAAAAGACAATGAACATACAATCCTATGATAGTGTTAATGCAAAGAATCATGCTTATCTCACTAGAAATTGGCACAAGATCAATTAACTGAAAATGAGTCTAGCATAAGATTAATCACCAATCAACACAATTAATTCAAGTACACAAAGACATCAACAAAAGTTTAGAAACAATACCCAAATGTGTTCAAACCCTAAATATCAAGAGCCTACATCCCAGTGTAATACAAATAAATTAGCCAAGCATAGCCATGATGTTCATCTTCAAGTTTGTGTCTTCAATCTTCAAAAATGCTTCAAGAGTCTTGGGAGAATTGTGTGTGTGATTGTTTTGTTAATGATGATGAATGATATATAGAGAATGAGTCAAAAGTCCATCTAAAAACGTCCCTTCCTTCATAAATTCGTCATTAAAATGTTTTCCACCATCATTGACTTGAAAAAAGGAAATGTTTGACCAATTTTTGACTTTAGCGTATCCAACGCCACTTTTGGCGTAGGCTACGCTAGGCTGAATTTGTCTGAGCTGTTGTCTGCTGCCCTACGCAGGCAAATGTGTCCTTCCCTACGCCACTGGCGTAGAATACGCCAGTTTTGGCGTATCCTACGCAAAAACCCCCCACCTTCTTCAGTTTTTGATTTTCCAGCTCACGTAAGCTTCCGTTTCTTACCCGAGCAACTCCAAAACGTCATATTTGCCTCCTTTAGTCATCAAATCCTAAAATAACATAATAATATCAAAGCAACACCATTTGACGACTTAACACTCCTTAAAACTCATTTATAGATGCTTTTATACACATCTTTTAACTAACCCATCAGTCTACCTAATCATCATTGGGCCTAACTGACCATCGTTGGAAATAACTAACCATCATTGAGCTTACTGACCATCATTGGATCTAACGGACCATTATTAGTTTAATTAACCATCATTGGATCTAATTGACCATTATTGGATCTAATTGATGATCATTGGTTCTAATTAACCATCGTTGTGCCTATTGACCATCATCGGGTCTAATTCACCATCATTGGGTCTAAGTGACAATGATTGGATCTAGCTGACCATCATTGGGCCTAACTGACCATCATTGGATCCAATTGACGGTCATTGGTTTAATTAACCATCATTGGATCTAATTAACTATCATTGGATCTAATTGACGATCATTGGTTCTAATTAACCATTATTAAATCTAATTGACCACCATTGGATCTAATTGACGATCATTGGTTCTCATTGACAATCATTGGGCCTAATTGACCATCATCGGGTCTAAATGACCATCATTGGGTCTAAGTGACAATGATTGGATCTACCTAACCATCATTGGGCCTAACCGACCATCATTGGATCTAATTAGTCGTCATTGGGTGTAACTGGCCATCATTGGATCTAACTGACCATCATTGGGCCTAACTAACCATTACTGGATCCAACTGACCATCAGTGGTGTAATTAACCATCATTGGATCCAATTGACCATCATTGGTGTAATGAACCGTCATTGGATCTAATTTACCATCATTGGATCAAATTGACGATCGTTGGTTCTAATTGACCATCAACGGGCCTAATTGACCAACATCGGATCTAATTGACCATTATTGGGTCTAAATGACCTTCATTGGGTCTAAGTGACACTGATCGAATCTAACTGACCGTCTTTGGGCCTAACTGACCATCATTAGATCTAATTGACGATAAAATATTTATAGTTATTAGATTTTTTTCTTTCATTAAGTGTGGCTTCTAAATGACACATTTTTTTTTCGTAAAGTGTGGCTAAAGGTTTCCAAAAGATGTGTTTTTGGTCACATGAATAAAAAAATTCACAAGATGTGTTTTTGTTTCTTTCATTTGTTTTTTTTTTTTTTTATAAATTATTATTTTTTAAGTCTTTCTTATTATTTTTCTCACGAATTTACCAACAAAAATAAATGGTGTCAAAATTTGCAACCGATTAGTTACCTTATCTTATAATACATATTTTGGTATAAAATCGGTTGCTAAATTTGCTATCATTTTGCTAGGTAGCATATTTTGGTGACAGTAGCCATGATTTATCGTGGCTAATATGGTAGCAATTTATTCTCAAAATGGGTCCCTAAATTTGCTACCGCTAAGGTGGTCACAATTCAATAAGTTTGTTCTTTTTTTTTAAATTATTATTTTTTACGTCTTTCTTATTATTTTTCTCACGAATTTACCACCAAAAATAAACATTGTCAAAATTTGCAACCGATTAGCTACCTTATCTTATAATACATATTTTGGTGTAAAATCGGTTGCTAAATTTGCTACCATTTTTCTAGGTAGCAACTTTTGGTGACAATAGCCCAATTTTCTAGTAGTGTTAGTAAACAAACATGTAGCTGAAACATAAGAAATGCTAATCAAACAACAATCTATACAACTAACAAAACCTAAACATGAATAATTATAAAAGATGAAATATATTCTAACAAATACCTATATGATTAGAATCTGAAAATCAGTAAAAGGAAAAGATATTAAGTCTAAATAATCACAAACCAAAAACATAAAACCTAATGTATAGCTAAACATTTAATCGGCAAAATTTAACATTCTGTGCTTTCACTTGCACGATGATTTTGTCCATACAAATCACATACTTAAATCAATAAACAGTTAGAAACATGGGATTTGATGTATACATATGAACCCTATTTTCAGTAATCTAAAGCTGAAAAGAAAAAAAAAGATTAACCATAAATAAGTTTTAAAACAGATCAAAATAACATAAAGGATTCAAATCACGTATAAAAACAGATTAACCCTAAATAAATTTTAAAACATCATTCGAACCCTAAAACAGCAATAGCACAATGTAAAACATGAATATAAATAAATCAAACACTAAAACACGATTGATTAAAATATAATTGTAGAGATTACCTTGTAGAAGATATAAACACAATGATGTATCATATAAACCCTAAAAAAATAATCAAACATCACGTATCATACACGAAGCATACAACATGAACCCTAATCCCAAATATTAATAAAACTGACCAATAATTAATGTAAACACAAGTATTATAACAAACCAATTGAACTCAATAAAAACTGACATAAAAAACTTTAATCGACAATGAATCAACAAAAAACACCAAAATTAAGAGATGAAGAAAAAGAGGGTATTTGGACTGAAATCGGCGATCGCCTCTCTGCTAGGGTTGGGTTAAAGGAGGCGACGATTGGGATTCTGTCAAGAGTGTTATGTCCGCGTGTTTTGATTAGGTTTATATATTTTCTGTTATTTTTTTTTTAAAGAAAATTTTTATAAAATCTCACAATTGGACACTTGGCACAAATTGATTGGTTATGTAATTGGAGGATCAATGTGGGAGGGACAAGTGTACACATTGAGTTTCATATATTAGTTGTATAGATATAGATTATTATTTTAGTTTTTCTAGAGCCTTTTACTGTATATATTTTTTGTCAAAAAAATTTCATACAGTGGATATAGAAAACACATTGCTATATATAATAAAAACTCTTACAAATGTGTACCACCTTGTTTTTATCTAAATACAATTTTTTTCGTGTTCATAAACAAGGAATTTCAAATCATCCAAAGAACAAAATAGTTAGGAAAGTAACATAGGATAATCTTTAAACAATGACCACTTTCCATTATTCTCCATGTGTGTTGCCGGTCTGATACTCCAGTGTCAAAATCTATTACAATCCCTCAATTCAAAAGTTCTTGTTCCGTCAATGATTATGGTTCATGTTGTGAAGATTCAAAAAGCCGGACGTACCTCTTGTGAGAGGTTGAAGACGACTGGCTTGATCAGACCTCTAAGTATTTAACCTGCAAAACTTAACAAACCATTAGGCTCGTCACAAAGGGGGCAGGGGGGCCTCTCTGTGACCACCCTCCGGCGTGAGGATAAGTATTTGTTTTGGAGAAGAAAAGAGAATAAAGAGAGAGAGAGAGAGAGGGAGGTTCGGAGTATTTTAGAACGTGTCTTACTTGTACTTTTGAAGGGGTATTTATACTAGTCAGAATAGTAGTACTACCCTTCGGTCAGGTGTACTAACTTTCGGAACTAGTGACCTCCGGTCACTTATTCTGAGCACATGTCATGGTGAGCCACGTCTAATAGGGTTGTAGTTCGGACGTGAGGTTTTATACCTCTTCATGTTGGCTTATTTAAAATTGACTGGTTTAATTTCAAACATGTTTAAAAGAGCAAATTACCTAACCGGTGCTTTTCATTGTTTTTATTCCTAATTTTTAAAATAGTGGCCGAGGTCCGCGCGTTATTTGCGTTCTCATGTAAACATCAAGCATATAAACTTACAACTACGTCATCCTGAATTTTAAAGAATTATATTACATAATATGATTTTATTTTCTTAATTTCTTGTTTTCATTTCTAAGGGTTCCTCAGTTTCCTGTTGGGTCCCTTGGTTGTATATGTGATTTTTAAGTTGAATGCCAGCAAACATAGGTAATTTTGAGGTTAGTAGGTGACATATTTTCATAGAATGCATTACACTTTGATGACTTTAACCGTATTATTTTGACTTTGTATGGAGATTGTTAAGATTTTTTTTTAAATTGTAGTTAGACAATGGATGGTGCTGGTTATGGGTGGTTCTTAGGTGGCAATCCATTAATAGGTTGCGGTGCCTGCTATCATTAATAGATGGTGATAGTTCGTTAGTGTAAAAAATAATCAATATTTTAGTGATTCTTAAACCAGAAGAAGTGGTATGGTCAAGG
Organism: Ambrosia trifida; assembly: GCA_028751855.1. NCBI lineage: Eukaryota > Viridiplantae > Streptophyta > Magnoliopsida > Asterales > Asteraceae > Ambrosia > Ambrosia trifida. The sequence goes on from CM054127.1 coordinate 48,154,067, forward strand.
GTGGAGCGTTTATTTAGATGTATCTTTTCCTTAAAAATGGTTTAGTAGTTTTCGGTAATACATCATGTGCTTGCAATACACATGATGTATTACCGAAAACTACTAAACCATTTTTGTCATTGCAAAGTTTCGGAATAAGACATAGGAGGTTGTGAACACTCTCTGTAAAGTTTTGGAATAGGACATAGGAGGTTGTGAACACTGAACACTCTCTGTTTGTCTAATTTACACACCGTATGGCTAGTTATATATTTTAGACAACAAAATTAAAGTAAGGATGATGACTTCTAGTTCGTTCCACCATACTTAAACCGTATGGCTCGAATGACCCCCATACTTATAGTGTATCTAGGAAAGAATACAAAATCAACGAGTTGGTCAAAAGGGAAGTGGACCCCACCTTCTTCCGCTCTTCTTCTCCTTCACCAACAACAGAACCATTAAGGATCGTTAAGTGTTAACTAAGGGTATTCAACGAATCATATAACGAAATTCGAATTTATCGAATCGAACTTTTCGAAAGCTTAAGTTGTGGTTCTTAGGGTCAAGCCAAGCCCTTACCCGCCTGAATGGAATTCATATTTTTTTTTTAACCTAAATTCGTATTCGACAATATTTTTATTTATTCGATTAGTACTAGAACCTCGAATTCGAATAAATTCAAATGCACCATAAATAATAAATTGTTTTGCCTTTAATTTAAAAACTAGAGTAAATTACTATTTGGATCCCTGTGTTTTGGTGGTTTTAACTACTTGAATCCAAAATCAAAATGTTTAACTATCTAAGCACCTGATTTTTCAAATTGTAACAATCTGAGTCCAGTTTACTAACTTTGTTAGATTTTCTCAGTTAGTTTTTAGAAAATGACTAAAATACCCTTATTTATATTTCATTGTTATTATGTGTATATATATATATATATATACTAGCAGAAACCCGCGCGTTGCGGCGGGGCTGCACTGTGTTTGGATGTTGCTTTTGGCCAATCAGGTTGTTGGTGTTGTACATTATACAAACATACTGATAATGTGTACTATATGATCGGAGGGCGAACAATTAAGGTGAATTATACAAACACACTATATGTATTAGAATAACACGTTAAGTTGTAATAAATATCATGCGGTGTAAAATTAACCCATAGTTTGAAACAATAGACGACACCATAGAGTTTTCTAAATACAAAACCCTTTAATTTCGTAGTATTTACGAAAATGCCATCGTAATAGTTTTATTATTAAAAACAAAATAAAAAACCTTTAGTTTCGAGGTAATTACGAAAATGTCATCGCAATACTTTTATTTTGATGAGAGTGGTATTTTGCTTTGATGCATATGGTGCTGATGCTTTGTGGTGTAAATCTTTTTTTTTTTTTTAATGGAATGAAAAGTTAATCTTAATTATGCTAGTTTATATTTTATTGTTATTGTTTCTATTGTTTTTCATCGGGAAATATTAGTATTCAAATAATATAACATATTAGAAAAAATTAAAATTAAAATATAGTGTAAAACATAATTATATATTGTTATCATTGCTTACAGAATAATGCATATCATACAAGATATGTTAAAGTTCCCTATCTACATACAAAATACTCAATATCGTTACAGACACGTAGACAAAAATAACTAAATACATTTGACGTGGTTCTAAATGTGTGGCTCGCTTGTACTCCAAGTCCCCTATATCAGATAGCTTAGTTATAGCAAGGGAGTTCGAAACAAGCACACCCGTGAAAATATCCTATCAACAACAATAAAGGGCTCCTCCTTGCCCTACGTCCGTCCCTAGAACTCGTCGGCATCCACCACTACTACCGCATCGACCTACATCCTTTCTGCCCAACAGAAGGATGTTCCAGCAGCAACATGACGTAGATTTGGGAGGTGGATGTTCACTTGCATATCATAAAATACCAAACCGAAATTACATTTTACACGTATTATACAACGTGCAAATGTAACAACGATCCGAGTATTTCTACGCAGATATAACAACGATCCAAACCTTTGATAACTTTATAAGAAAAATGTAACGGATATGTGAGTGAGGACATAATGATATAAAAAAAAATAAAAAAAAATCATACATACTTTGAATACTTCCCAAAACAACCCAGATTTATAGCAAAAAGAATATAAAAAATGTGGTTGGTGGAGCTCATATTTATACCCAAAATTTGAAACGGGAAAAAAAATGTAAATAAAAAAAAATTGACAAGCTAAAGACGTCTCCGACAAAGTAAGCCGAGCCGTTTGGTAGCCAGCTCGAGCCATGAGCCGTGAAGAGCTGGAACCGTCTCCCACGTCTTCGGAGTGGTCATGTCGTCTCAAAAGACGTTTCGGAAGAGTATCGGACACGTGACAACCTTTCAGCGGTTCTTTTTGCCAGGCGTCTTTGGAGTCGGCTCAGGGCCTCGGGAAGTGGGAACCGTCTCACCCGAGACGCTTCCGCTGGCTATTTTGGTAAATTGACCCGGTTAATGGCCATTTCCGTGATTTTCCCAACTTTTTATATTGTTATATATTTTGACCTTTTTAGATGACGATCTCAACTTTTTTTAACAAGGTAAAACCGTGACTTGTGTCACGGAGGAAAACAACTTGGTGGTCCCATCATAATGTATGCATAATGAGAAAAAGGGTGGGTGGTCCCAACCAAAACTCTTTGTTTTTATTATAAAAAAATAGTGATGGGTGTGATGGAATGAGGTATCACAAGGTGATTGGGTGCGATGGTTTTATTGATAATTGTAAACACCACCACATGAGGACTCAAGTAGCTCCACTGCTTCAGTCGCAAAGAAACCAAACGTATCAAAAGCGAATGGTATAAACACACAAATGAGAAACTGTATCTACCTACTAATGGTTGTGTTGTAAGAATCGCTAGGCGCCACTCGGTCGGTGAGGTACCGACTAGCTATTTATCGGGATTAGTAGAGATTAATCGGATTTTGATTTTATATTTTCAGTTTTATACATAGTTTTTTTAAGTAGACATGTTTTAACCCTATCCTCGACACATATCTTTTAAGTATATAGGATTAATCGTCAGAATTTACAGGTTTTTGTCTGAATCTGACCGAAATATACATGAGTTGTGGACCAATTAATTACTAAAAAAAAAACTAAACGAAAAAAGTTGTTAGATCTTAACTGGTGAGAAACATGAGTGCGAAACGTCTGTTCTCCAATTGAAACACAAGCAAGCCACTTGTCCTTTATTTCCATCTCCGCCTAAATAAATAAATATAAATAACTAGATTATACCCCGGGAGCGTCCCGGGTTGAAAAATTTAATATGATACATCAATTTTACATATGAAATAGACTGATGTATAACTCTAATATTAATATCTAACCTAAAACAAATTAACAATGTACAACTCCAATGCTAACACCTAACCTAAAAAACATAACCTAAAAGAATGTAGAACTTTAATGTAACTCTAATATTAACACATATCCTAAAGACTACACAAATGTACAACTCTAACATACTAATATTGATACCTAACTTAAAACAACGTATAACTCTATTAACTTATTCGGCTCTGGTTGAATTTTTTTTCATATTTACTTATTTAAACATAATTAGTGACTTGTCTATACACGACTAATGATTTACCTGAACACTTTGTGTTTTTTTTCCTGTATGAACAAAACCCCACAAAAAAATTTATCCGTTTTTTATATAACACTATGGTACTCGTTGGAAAGATAATAAAACGCTCGTTAATTTGGTGTAATTTTTTTCTTTAAAAAATCTCGTATATTAAAGATATTAACGTTTAAAAATTATGAGAGGAAACATGAGGGTGAAAAATCTAATTTTGTTTTTAAATTATTTTTTTCCTAAAATATCTCAATGCCACATGGAATGACACATGGCACACTAAAGGAAGAGAATGCCTCTTTGAGTGCCATGTCATTAAAATGACTTTGGTTTATTATATGTATATAGATAGATAGATATAGATAGATAACGGAAATAATATCTTAAATAAAACCAAACGACAGCAGCAATGCAGTACAGAAATAGAATAAAATAAAATAAAAGAGGCTTACACTAAGGAGAGTGAGCAAGGCAATGCCGGCGAGATCGTGGTGAGTGATGGGAGGCGGTGGCGTGACGGTGGAAATAAAGGATTTGAGTCGGAATAAGGCGGCTCATTCCAATGTACATCAGGCAACGTTAAAAACATGGTTATTAGAATGAGAGGATTGTGATGTTGCTTTTTAGAGAGTTAAATTATTATTAGTTTAGAAAGAGAGCCGACTGAGTGCTGAGAAAGAATTTGGGATTTATCTCAAAAGGGGAACATCACCAACTACCTAATGAGCAGGTCACCATAGTGCATATAAGAGTTGTACATTCCAAACAACCAAGCTGCAGCCACTTATACAAACAGCTACAGATTCGGTGCTCTCACAAAGCTCATTTGCTTTTTAATATTAATAATTCTTGTATGTAAAAGGTGAGTTTTCTTTTCTAAATTTTCATATTTTACTTTCAAGTTCCATCTCCTCCAACTTCCGGTGGTTTCTCTAGCTAATTAACCTCCACATATATCATCACAAGTCGTTGTCTTTTCCCGATCAACAAAAACGAGGGTTGACATGGCTCAGGTTCGGTAAAAACTTGGCTAAAAGGAGACGATTAATGTCAATTCCAGACACAGATCTGACGGTTCCGATGCAGACTGCTTAGCCCCGTTGATAACTTTTCATCTCCGGTCCGGTCTCCTTCCACGGTTTCCCGGTCCGCCGGCCAAACCACCGATCCAATGCACAACCGGTCCTCGCCATCGACCCGGACCGGCGAAGGGTCCGTTTCCCGGCCCGACCGGTCCGGGTCTGAAAACACTGCATCACACTCAAACACCCATACATTAGGTGTTAAGAATAATAAACACACTTAAAACCAAAGAAAACTATATGAATTAGTGGAACCGACACACACAAGAATCGATGAAAGATAATTTCCACCAAAATTTAGATGAAAATGCAACTAGAATTAACCTGAAAATTGGATGACAAACTTGTGCACAATTGTGAAAAAAAAAAACCCTAGCACGTACTAGATATAATGGCTGAACCACGTGCTTAGAAACTGTTGAACAATTACAATAGTTATATTTAAACCCCCCACCTTCTATTTTAATCCCCTCCAAGCGCCTCGTTTAGGCCTAAGCGAGGCGCTTGGAGGGGGTAATTTATTTTGGTAGTTTTTTTATGTTTTGAGTTGTTTTTTTTAATTTAATAATTATAAAAAGTTAAAAAAATTTAAAAAACAAAGTAATAACCCTCAACATTGTCAATGACTTAAACTTGACATCATCAACCACGTAAAGTCAATGAATGCGGTATGCGCGTTAAATTTCATTAAATGCGGCAACACAGTCAAGTCCTCGTCTGATAACAACTGAAAAGTAGCCGGTGCAAGTTATGTTGTAGCTTCCAAAACACGACGTCGTTGTTGCTCATATGTTATTATCTCTTCTCTTATTCTCTGTTTCTCTAGTTCTCGATGGATTATTGCTCTCATATTATGGATCAGAGAGATTTAAGCTAATTAAACTCATATCTCAAGCCGATGCAAGTTATGTTGTAGCATCCTTGATCATCTTCTTGTAATTACTTTTCAGTTGTTATCCGAGAGATATCGGTCAATGATGAAGACAACCTGAAAGTGGATACCATGGATCAGAGAGATTCAAGCTAATTAAACTCATATCTCAAGCCGGTGCAAGTTATGTTGTAGCATCCTTGATCATCTTCTTGTTCAACACACACCAGCTTTTTCATCACAGTTTCCAACCACTAATACCAGATTGATGATACTCAATTTCGGTTGATATCCACTATCAGGTTGTCTTCATCGTTGACCGCTATCTCTCGGATAACAACTGAAAAGTTGTCTTCAATGATTCTAAAAAACTTGAAAGTAATTACACCGGCTTGAGATATGAGTTTGATTATTATCGTATTTGCAACTTAGTTCCTTTCTCTCGAAAAACAATCCGATTGTTAAAAGTATCAAGACTATGAAATTAGTAAAACAACTGAATTTTACTTGCTTGCATGAAAAGTTATTTTTAAATGTTTGGACTACACTCATACAAACCACTTTGCGATTAATGCTCTAGTTTTTGTTGTTTTTGATGTGGAAACGGTTTTTCTTTATCCATGGTATGTGCATCATCAAGGTACTTTAAAGGATCCATGTTTGAGGGAAAATGAAGAGTGGGATGTTAATGTGATTGGTTTATAGTGTATATATATGATTATTTAAAGAGTGGGAAATGTGCCTAGCGAGTTACGTGCATTATCTAGTATTGAAACTTGCGATTAAATAATATATTAATACATCAATGGACTACACTCACGGTATGTGCATCACGTATTTTCATTCTTTCCTTGATTTGCAATATTTGAAAATTATTATTTCTTGACATGCTTGGTAACACCTTGATCTGCAATATTTGAAAATTATCATTTTTTGACATGCTTGGTAACACCTTGATCTACAATATTTGAAAATTATCATTTCTTGACATGCTTGGTAACACCTTGATCTGTAATATCTGAAAATTATCATTTCTCGAAAAGTAATTAAAAACACTTAAAATGAATTAAAAACAATTGTTGCGAGTTAGGTTTAGTCGGAGGACCACGTACAATTATTCATCAAAGTTGTACAAAGCTGGATGTTTGTACTGGAAAACCAAAACGAGCAATAAACGAAGCGAAACGGGGAGATATAATTTTCTTGGCTTGGAAACAACTTAAAAGAACCAAAAATGAATTAAAATTATTTTTTGGTGATTAACAGATAATTTTAAAGAATTAAAAGAAATTCAATTTTTGATCAAAGCGAGGCGTTTTGTCATTTTTCTAAAAAAAATTGAATTTCTTTTAATTCTTTAAAATTATCTGTTAATCACCAAAAAATTATTTTAATTCATTTTTGGTTCTTTTAAGTTGTTTCCAAGCCAAGAAAATTATATCTCCCCGTTTCGCTTCGTTTATTGCTCGTTTTGGTTTTCCAGTACAAACATCCAGCTTTGTACAACTTTGATGAATCATTGTACGTGGTCCTCCGACTAAACCTAACTCGCAACAATTGTTTTTAATTCATTTTTAAGTGTTTTTAATTACTTTTCGAGAAATGATAATTTTCAGATATTACAGATCAAGGTGTTACCAAGCATGTCAAGAAATGATAATTTTCAAATAACAAAGATGAAACCGATTAAATTAATGTTCTTTATATATGAATAGTGACCCTCTGGCAAACCTGCGTAAAGGACTACAAAGAAGATGATCAAAGATGCTACAACATAACTTGCACCGGCTTGAGATATGAGTCTAATTAGCTTGAATCTCTCTGATCCATGGTATCCACTTTCAGGCTGTCTTCAACGTTGACCGCTATCTCTCGGATAACAACTCAAAAGTTGTCTCATTAATTCCAATTCCAATTCCAATTCCACCGGTGCAATCAGAATCTGAAGAGAAGCTATCATCTCAGAGAGATATCTGTCAACGATGATGGCGCAGAGGTTAGCGGTAACTTTAAATTTTGAATGATCGTCGGTTTTCTCTCTATATACCAATCCATAGTAGCGATCATTACAGTTATTTGGAATGTTTCTGATCATTGTCAGAGGGTCACTATTCATACATAAAGAGATAAAGGCTGTACACGAGTATAATCAAACAAGGGTTGCCCGGAGTTTGATTAGCTTGAATCTCGTTTTGGTTTTCCAGTAAAAACATCAAGCTTTGTACAACTTTGAGGAATCATTGTACGTGGCCCTCAAATACTTTCACATTATATATTAAATACTTTCACATTATATTATCAGTTTAACATTCGAAATACTTTAACCGAACATTAACTAACCATTATTACTCTTTCTATCTTATATAGTCTTCTCCAATTCCTATATAATATTCCTTAACTTTCTCTCTTCCCCTTCTCTAACCCTCCATGCAAATCATCCAAACAACATGGAACCAGATACAAAACAAGCATATATGGGAAGTCAAAACTCTATGACAAGTTGGTCAATCTATGATCCCAATTCTGTCAAAGAAGATGTATTCACCATTTCAAACGATTTGCCTCCTTTTGAATTCAGGTAGTACTAGTTAAGGGATTGTCAAAGACCGATCGAACATCTTTTTGTTTGTTTGTTTGCTTGAATGTCTATGGAAACAACAATGGATTTGTCAAAAGCAAGTGTGAAGATCAAGATCAAGAAGAACAGTACGGTCAACGATGAAGTTGTGTTGTATGTATAAAATAGTGAATAATTGTAGTGTGTTCGGTGCAGTCGACGAACATCATTCAAAATTTCAACTTCCCGTTCAGGTGCTTAAGTCCACCTTGCACCAACTTGAGATATGAGTTTAATTAGCTTAAATCTCTCTGATCCATGATATGAGAGCAATAATCCATCGAGAACTTGAGAAATAGAGAATAAGAGAAGAGATAATAACATATGAGCTACAACATAACTTGCACCGACTTGAGATATGAGTTTAATTAGCTTGAATCTCTCTGATCCATGGAATCCGGTTGTTTTCAGGTTGTCTTCATCGTTGACCGCTATCTCTCGGATAACAACTGAAAAGTTGTCTTATTAATTCCAAAACCTAAAGAGAAGATATCATCTCAGTGAGATTGATAACTTCTCTATGGAAGTTGCTACAATAGTTAAACAAAAGCTGAAATTGAACAGTTATTTGGAATGTTTCTGATCATTACAGTTATGCCTTTTTTGGTGAAATGAACTTGAAGAAATGTTTGGTGGATCTATCATGAGTTAAACAAAAGCTGAAATTGGACGGTTATTTGGAATGTTCCTGATCATTACTTTTCATGCAAGCAAGTAAAATTCAGTTGTTGGACAGTGAGATTGATAACTGGACAGGTTAGCCAAACCATACGAGGGTGGCAGGAAAAAGTTGACATTTTAATCCAAAGGAAATTCAGGTTAGCCAGACGTTTGTCAAAATAACATTTTTTATAATAATTATATTACAAAAAAACAAAAAACTAACTCAAAAGACCCAAAAAAAAAAAATTTTTTGATCTGAAGCGCCTCGCTTAGGCCTAAGCAAGGCGCTTCGAATTAAAAATCAGCTTTTTCTGCCCCCTCGTACTGACCTCCTCGGAATGAGTTCAAAGCGCCTCGCTTAGGCCTAAGCGAGTCGCTTTAAGGGGGTGAAAATAGAAGGTGGGGGGTGCCAATAGACGGAGCCTTACAATATCGATCCTTTGACTATGCCGAGTTTTGAACAAGTCGCTTTAACGTGCTACGACGCACAGTGGTTAAATAAGTTTGAATTAGAAAACATATGTACATATTATTCGAAATTTTAATTAACTTATTATAAACTTACTAGTAGAATTTCATGGAACCTTTATTATAAACTAGGTTTAACACCCGCGCTTTGCCGCGGGGCAAGCCGATTTTAACAAAATTTATACGAACCAATCTCACGTATTGCGACGGTTCGGTTGAACTACCTGGTACAACCGGTTTAACCATCCGACAAACCCGGTTGAACCGTCCGGTATGACCGGTTAAACCAATATTCCTAACCATTCATACCGGCCGATTAAACCGGTTGAATCACCTAATACAACCGGTTGAACCACCCGACATACACGGTTGAACCGTCCGGTATGGCCGGTTGAAGCAATATTCCTAACCTATTTCAAAGCTTACTACATATGTTCAACCGGTTGCACCACCTGATATAACCGGTTGAACCGTCCGGTATATTCAGTTGAACAAATATTTCTAACCTATTTCTAAGCCTACTACATATAAAGATAAAAAAACATATAAAGACAAAACTTACAAAAAGACAAAAAAAACCTATATAATAATAATTTAAACTAATGGCATAACTGTAAATACCTTGAAAAATTTGTCCTATTCGTATACTGTACATAAGATTGACAAGAATTGTTATATTAATAATTTATTTTATATCGTGAATTTACATAAAAACAAGTGAATTTTATTTTATGAAAATATAAAGTTTAACTTCAGCAAATATAAAGTTTAACTTCACTAGTGGAAAGAATGAGAGGAAGTTGAAGGAAATGGAAGGAGGGAAAGTTATCAATTAAAATGTTTTGTTATTTACTATTTTATCCTTCCATTTAATCTAATATAACACCCAACAAGGGTATTGTTGTAAAATTAAATCTTTCTTTTCTCTTCCTTTCAACTCGGGAACACATAAAATTTTTATTTTATTTCCTTTCCTTCGAACTCGGGAACACAAAATAAAGTTATATATTTCTTTTCCTTCCCATTCTTTTCTGTCCTAAATCTCCTTTCTCTTCTTTTCTTTCCGGTAGAAAACTTGGGAACACAGCGTAAATCTTCAGGTATGTTCGTCGTCTTAATGAGTCCAATTCCTAAGAGATTAATATTTCGTTGCAGCAAAAAAAAAAAAAAAATCAAATTTGTATGTCACTCAACAAGATTGGCGCCAGATGATGTGAAACAATGATAAGGAAAGGAAGCGGAGAGAAAGGGAAACAGTTTTGTGTTCCAGAGTTTTATTAAAGGAAAGAAGTGGAGAGAAGAGGAAGGAAAATTATCCCAAATAACAATCATTCTAAATTGGAAGGAAGCGGAAGGAAGGGAGAGTAAATTTTTTTTAAAGTATATCATTACTAATATACCCTCTCATTTAATCTATAATAAAATCTTACAAGGGTATAATTGTAAAATATACGTTTATTTTCTCTTCCTTTCAACTCGGGAACACATAAAATCTTTAGTTTCTTTTCTTTTCAACTCGGGAACACGAAATAAAATTATATATTTTCCTTTCTTTTCTCTCTTAATATCCCTTTCTCTTCTTTTATTTTATTTAGTAAACTCGGGAACACAGCGTTAGTCTCTCTATCAAAACCTTGAAACCGCCTCTTTCTCTCAGATCCCTCCACACATCCTGTCTCTCATGAGTGGTAACGGCTTCCTCGTCATACCGGCCTCAACGGAATACTTATCTTCATCGGCCAAACGGATGAAGTCGTTAAAATTCTCTTAAATAAATTTCCTTCCAAATTGAAAGGAAGAGAAAGGAAGAAAAAAAATGTAGGGTTTATCATTTACCACTTTACCATTACAGTTATCCTATAATAAAGTCCAATAAATGTATTAGTGTAAAATATACGTTTCGTTTCTCTTCCTTTCAGTTCAAGAACATAAAAAATCTTTAATTTCTTTTTTTTTCCTTCCAACTCGGAAACACAAAATAAAATTATATATTTTGATTTCTTTCTCTTTTTTCTCTCCTAATATCCGTTTCTGTTCTTTTCTTTTATTTAGTAAACTCAAAATAAGTGTCTAAGGAGGAGAATTTATAACAAACAAAAAAAATTTGAAAATGACCCCACATTTTTATTTCACTTTTGAGTTTTTAAATTGTTGAACACTTGAGCCGCCCATGAAAGAAAGAGTATGCATCCTATTGGGTTTAGAACTGGTTTTGACTTTGTGTCAAACGTGGTTGAAACTGGGTTTTAGTTGGAAATGGTTAATGAGGAGGAAAGGAACAGTTTGGTTTTTTCCTGGTTCGGTTTAAGGTTAACCGGTTTCAGTGTATAGGTCGGGTCGGGTCGGTTCTTATCAAATTGGTTTCAGCGTTGGTTCTGATTCTGGAACCAGTTATTTTTTTTGCCTCTATTTGTATGTGGTAACCAATTTTGTTGGTGAGCTTTTGTTTTTTAATTCACATCTATGAACACTGCTATTTTTTTTTTTATATAAAAATGAAAAAATGGTTTATAATGTTGTTACTTGCATAATATTCACCACAATAATACACTATAACAAGCAATGAACCATCCTGACTCACATACTTATTTCCTACAATTAAAATTACCCATCCTAACCCCCTTAAAAATTATACTAAACCCATTTTAATCCACAAGGTCAAATTTTAAACCCAAAACAACCCAAACTCAATTAGATGGGTTGAAATTGCTAGATGTGGTAAAACACAATGCGCTACACATATATCGTAAAACACACCATGTAATGACAATAACTAAAAAGTGTAAAACGCAATACTTTAAACCAACTGAAAAGTGTTTATAAGGGTATAGGAAAAATGCTCTGATATGCTTGTTTTTTCTTGTTTCCTTGTCCCAACACAACACAAAACAACACATGATCCATGTTCCATGCTCCGGTATTACTTGTAACCAAATTGATGTTCTGCAATATAATTTAATTAATTTTTTATATAATTATATTAAGTTGAAGGGCATCATTCCATTATTCTATATAACAATTTGAATAAATTCTTAACTACAGTATATATTTTGACTCTCATTTAAAACTTAATTGCAAAACTGCCATTATTATACTTTTCATTTATGGAAAATGGATTTAAATACTCCAACTATAGCCTATTGGCGGATAATACTTTCAACTATCACTTTGGCCATTAGCACTCCAAACTTTCAACTTGTTTACTTTCATGTGCTTCTTTTAGGTATTTTTTACTTTTTTTTTAACATTCAAACGGGACCACTTTTATTCATTCGCCAAAAATTACACCGCAACATCACCCGAGAGGTATTTGTATTTTGTGTTCTATGGTTTTTTTTTTTTTTAATGAAAATGGTTTAGGTATTTGGTTCGTGGAGTTTGTATGTTTCTTTTTAGCCCTTTGCTTTTTTCTTTAATCTCTAGGTTAAAGTATTTCTATTTTAAATTCGAGTTTGTTTATCTGTTACGTCAACACGCGGTATAAGTTCGCGTTTGTATTTGCTCACATTTTACGTCACGTGACGGTATAAATTCGTATTTTTTTACAATTTGTTCTGGTTTTGATTGTCGTTGGTTACTACTTAGCATGGTTTACGAACCTCACACCCGCAACGCGGGTGTTCAACACTAGTTTGGTTATAATTGTTATCACCGGCCAAAAATAAGTAGAATATACTCATTTCTTTTGATTGTACATATATAATATTTATAAATTTGCTGTACAGTTTTCTTATTAGTCATATATATACGAAAAAACTATATAGTAATATAAGTTTAAATTCTTGTAAATGTAACATTAGATGAAATTTAGAAGGTATAATGTTTGTCTCTCATAATGATAACATGATTTTAAATCCTTACAAATAATGTTAGGCATTGTGGTATTATTATAATACATCGTAATAGGACACATGATATTTAAGTCATAAAACATCATTATTATAGGACGACTATTCGCTAGAGTTTTATTATAACATAACTTAATAGGACACTTAACACTTGGGTCCTATAACTTTAACCTTTATAGGACGCTTAATCATAGTGGTGTTATCATAATACATCGTAATAGGACACTTGATATTTGAGTCATAAAACATAAGCTTTATAAGATGATTATTCGCTAGAGTTTTATTATAACATAATTTAACAAGACACTTGACACTTGGGTTTTATAACTTTAACCTTTATAGTGGTGGTGGAAGGTGGTGGGTGGTGGTAGGGGACGGCAGACGGTGGTGGCGGTAGGTAGTAGGTGGTGGTGGTAGACGGTGGGTGGTGGTGGACGGTGGTTGTGCTGGTGCTGGATGATGGTGATGGTAGACGGTGGGTGATGGTGGATGGTGGTGGTGTTAGTGGTGGAAGGTGGTGGTAGACAATGGTGGTAGGCGGTGGGTGGTGTTGAAGGTGGACGGTGGGTGGTGGTGTTTAACCCTCTCCAAACATTAGAATATCTTAGAAGTGGCTGGGCCAAGTTGCATCAAGAAGAGCTCGATGAACACACGCGTATACGTCCATACGTGTCACATCTAACACGTATCAACCACCATACGCCTATTCTGTTCATATGGGTCACCCTCTCATACGCCTGTTTCCATACAGGTCCCCCATATGTGTCATTTGTTCATCATACGTGTACCATTAACACTTATCAAACCATACATGTTCACAGTACCATACGTGTGTCTATCCATACATCTTGGTTCATACCTGTTATTTGATACATGTCCACAGCCATACGTGTGTTTGTGATACTTGTTCCTTCATACTTGTGAGTTTTTCATACGGGTGCAATCATACGTGTTCTTCATACGTGTGGTTATATTTCATACGTGTGAAAATTTTCGAAAACTCTAAAATGGCGAACCCAAATGCAGCTGAACACTGTAAGTCAACCCCAAGTCACATGTTCGTATGTTGTTCCTTATTGTCCAATTTCTTCACCTCCACGTCAACAAAAGGTCAACATGATAGATCCATGGGCACTTTGTAACACCCCAACCGATGGCGGAAACATCGGGATGTCACGTAATGATGATTGTTCAGTAGCTCATGGTGAATAATAGATTCCATTAAATGATTTAAATGAATTACATGCAATAGTTCTAGAATTTGTACATCAAATTGAATAAAACTAAACACATATCTTCAAGCATCAATTCAAATCTTCAAGCAAATAGAACCTGAAACATGTTAAGTTGAAAAGGTTTTGGGTCAACAAAAGTTGGTGAGAATTACATAGGTTTTTGATAATTGAATAAAAATGTTGTGCAATTCATGTGTCATGTCAATCTAGTCCATATGTGAGAACATACTAGAAATAAATCGAGTGCATAATCAACCCTGATGACTGTTATAATATGATACATACCATACGCTCATGGTCCAATTGAATATGTTATACGATAACAAACACCCACGCTACCTTTGTAGGAGGCACGTATCCGGGTGGGATTGTCAGTCCAATAGATCTATCAATGTTTACCGCCGGCTTGTACGGAGTTAATGATTATGCTAGAATGGTGCTTACTCTAATCATGCTCAAGACATAATGCAACATAGAAAACACATAGACACATTGATGATTGAATTGCATAAATGATGTTGTAACATGTTTCACCCCAAAAATGGTGATAAATAGAAAAGGGGCTATGTAAAACTCACCTTGGTAAAATGTTATATCTGTTGAAAATAGTGTGTTGCCCAAATGTATCAAGTATCACCCTATAATGAGGTAATAAACATGTCTAAGTCTATCAAGTCTACAAATGTATAAGTTCTAGGGCTTCGATTTGGGGATAAGTGCTCGTTTGATTAATATTAAAAATATTCGCCAATTGTGAGAAATTTAGTAAACAAATAACCAAAACTCTTTTTATGAAATTTAAATTTAAGATGGTCACAAGAATATGTTTAAAGTATAAAAATAATTTTTACAAAATTATTTTCCTTAAAATAGATTTTTAAAATCTATTTATTACAAATTGTCAAACTCTAACTTTAATATTTAAAAATACTAAAATTAAAGAATTATTAGTTTAAAAAATTATATTTCTGTTCTAAATGATCAGAAATAATTTGTATAAAATTTTGGTGCAAAAATATTAAAAATTGGATTTATTATGATTTAATTATGATTAAAACTAACAAAAATTGATTAAAAATATTAAATAAATGATTTTTCTGAAATAAAAATCATTTCAGAAAAGTTTATTGTTATGAAAACTTAGAATAATTTTTGTGGAAATTAAATAGATCGTTTTGATATTTTTATAGATTTTTATAAATATAATAGCACAAAATTGATTTAATTATTATAAATATTAAATAAATAAATTTCAGAAAACTAAAAATTGTAGGTAAAACTTTAACATCAGATTTACCTAAAATAATTTTTATGGAATTAATAAAAGAGTTTTAGTATTTTTGAATGAATTTATAAGATATAAATAACATATATATATAATTGATAAACAAGGAGAATAAAAGGGCAAAAAGTGTGGCAGCCGGGTTTCGAACCCGCGTCTGCTGGGAATCCAAACATCAACACAACCACTTGGTCTAGACCTGTGGTTGTGTTAAGATTCAGTTTGTTTAATATATAACATATATAGAAAATCAATGTTCTTCCCCAAATCATATGGTTACGAGCCCTAGCTAATGCAATCGATCAAATCAGACATTATAAACCCGATTAAAGTTAGGGCTTTTGTTGTTTGATTGCCGACTAATAAAACCCACAAAAAAAGTAGAACTCACAGTGTTGTATTGTGCTCGTTTGCCTGGTCAAAGCCAAAAGTCAAACAGCGTGTAGAAGGATAATTATTAGAATGTTTCAGAAGCAATTGGAGGTTGAGAGAGAGATGTGAGCGAGTTGTTATGCTGTGCCAAGGTTCAATTTATATAGAGGGTCGATGGATTGGGTTAATTGGTAAGGTTGACTCACGAGTTAATGTTATCCGCGTATGACATCAATTAGTCAACGATAATTGATAATAATCGTGTAATCAAAGATGAACGAGGCCGGAAATAAAGAAATTTGCCATATTTTGAATAAATCACGCGTCAATTATGACTAATTAGGTTGGTTTTTTTTAAAAAAATTATAAACATACTGCTGCTGATGCTGTACGCGTCCACAGGGAAGGAAAAAGGAGAGTTTAAAGTGTGGTTAAATAGAATTAAAGTGGAGTTAATTTCAACAAGAGTGTGTGGATCAGATGGTGTAGCGTGTGTGTGTGAATGAAGGTGATCCGGGTTCGATCCTCGGCGGGCACACACATTTTTTTTATAAGCTGATTAGAGAGTGGGGGAACAGTGGGCCGGATCAAGTGATAGGTGATGGCTATTGGGCTTGGGCCGGACATTAGTCTGGGCTGCTTTGTTTGTGTGGGCTACAATATTCAAGGGAAAAGGAAGGGGTTTGGGTTTGATGTTGTGGGCTAGGTTAAAACAAAGCTGATTTTTTTTTTTTGACTAATAATTATTATTATTATTATTATTATATATGTATGTATATATATATATATAAGTTGTGTGATCGTGAAATAAAACTTAGGCACATTGTGAATGATAGAAGAAAATTAATATTAAAATTTGAAAAATTTTTGCGATGTTACACACTTGTCACATCAGCGAATCAGTCGCAAAGCGTCCAAATGATCCATGTGGGGGAGACGAAAACTGGAAGCCGTAACAAGGATTCGGCATATACAGTTGTAGTCAAAGCATCGGTTGAACATGCTAATAAAGGGTGTGAAGGGAGGACATGTGATAGCCGTCACCCTTATCTTTATTAAGTTATTAATGGTAGTCCTTCATGTATTCAAATGTTCCTATTTCAACCCTTGTAATTTTTATCGTCTTCAAATTCAATAAAAGAATCGAATTTATATTTATCATTTGCATTTTATATGGATCATGCCTACGTTTTAAACACATACATATATTGAAACATTATCATCCCTTAATAATAATAATAGTAATTTACCCAATCACAGGTTGGTCAAATAACCTCATCGCTTTTATTTCAATTATCGTTGCATCAATTCGTTTTACAGATCGACGTTTGTTTTTGTTTCTTTTGTAATTTCGTTTCTTTTTGTTCGTTTTGGCTGTATAGATCACTCTGGGGTATTGATGTATGCTAGTTTGGATCAATTTGAAATTAATTTCGTTTGTTTTGGTTGAAATTAGGGTTTCGTTTTGTTTATTTTAATTTTATTAAATTGATTGTTTTTTGTATTGGTTTTGGTATGTGTTTGTGATTGTTTTGAAGTTTGTATACGATCTGTATAATTATGTCATATTGGTAGGCAAATTTATAAACTTGATAATAATAATAATATGTCTTAGTTGATGTGTTTGATATAATTTTGAAGCATAAAACCGGACAAGTTTGTTTATTTATGGAAATTTTGATGAATATTTTAATTTCTGTCTTTTTTTTTCTTTTTTTATATTTATTATAATGAAAGATGCCTTAAAACTTTTGTCAATCAGTTCAATAGCGGCGCAACTTGTAGCCCGTTTACCGGTCGCCCGCTTGTAAAATTTGTTGGTTTTAATGAAACTATTTATCCCATATTATATAGATATTAACTTGAATTCTGTTAAGTTTTCAATTATTAAGTTCAAATTTTCAGCTTTTGTTCATACTGTTCTATTGTTTTATTTTTTTTAAAAAGGTTTGAACTTTGAATCATACAGGCAGACAAATTCACAGAATTGACAATTTTGTATCTCTGTCTTTAAGTTTTTAATAAAATTTTGAAGCGTTAAATCCGGAAAGCTTATATACTTATGGCACTTTGTTGAATGTTTTAGTTGTTGACATTTTTTTCAATAAAAATTGTTTCAGGACTCGCGTCGAATGCTTCATTAACTGTAATTTTTGTAAATTTTTCTACTTATAAGTTCAAATTTTGAATTCTTGATTAGTAATTGTTCTATTTATATGAAATATTCTCTTTCTCTTTCTCATTTTCTTATAAGGTTATGTTTAGTAAACAGCAAAAAGATTATTTTTTTTTGAACGATCAACAAAATATTATTATTCCACCAATGCTAGCGGGTCACTAGCAATACACCCAGGGGCGGATTTAGGAAGACCCGTACGGGTTCAGGCGAACCCATTGGGTTTTCGATTTTTAGTAGAAATATATAGAAAAATGAGCCATGAACCCATAAGAAAATTTGGCATGAACCCATTGCTATAACAGTTGAGTGGCTCAGTGGATAAGTGTCCCACCCTTTAATGTATAGGTCCTTAGTTCGAAATTTGCAATGCACGGTTTTTTTTAATTACACTATATAAATGTACAAACCTTTTGAATAGTAATGATGGCATAATTGTAATTTTTGCATCTTCTAGGGTCTTTTATTTATTTATATTATCCTATATGCCATTCTGGGTTTCTCTCTACACAAACCGTATCACTCCACCGCCTTATCTCCACTGTCATATCACCCCCAAACATGGTATCTCTCTCTCTTTCTCTCTCTATCTAAATTGCTATGACTTTCTCTAAAAAAGATGACCTGCTTCAACATTGCTGATCGTTAAAATGGTGGGTGCTTCGTGGTGTGTGGTCCTGTCATATGATCGGTTATGATGGTGGGTGCTTGGTGGTGTGTGGTGGTTCCCGTTTATGTGTCATTTTTGGCCATGACATGATCAGAGTTTAAGCGGAGAGGCCATTGGTTCAACGACGACCACCGGTTTTGGCAGAGAGACGATGGTTTTTCAAGTGTTGGTGAGCGATGAAGGACCTGGTTTAGGGTTCCGACAATGATTTCGATGGTTTACGTTGATAACGAGAAGCGGTCGGTGGTTGGTGCAATGGCGTGCGACGGTTGAACTAAATAAACCTAGGGTTCCGGCAAAGCGTCGTTCAACTGATCAAGGCTTGCATGTCTCAGATATGTGTTAATTGATGACTATCATGCCGTTCTCTACAGGTTAGATTGTAGTTTTTTGACGATTTTGTGTGGTTTTTCCTTTTATATGGTTTGTAATTGCAGTAGCTGCATGTCTCAGATATGTGTTAATTGATGACTATCATGCCGTTCTCTACAGGTTAGATTGTAGTTTTTTGACGATTTTGTGTGGTTTTTCCTTTTATATGGTTTGTAATTGCAGTAGACAGTAATAAGGAAGATTATTAGGAAATTGTCCCCACCAAAGAAGTTAAATCCAAATGTACTATTAAAAAAATTCGATTCTTTTCAGTTAAGCACAAAGTTATTATGTAACTGATATGAAAGTGAGAGTATAAATAACCAATTAGGCTACTTGATATATATTATTTGAAAAAAGAATGTGATAATTTGCATTGGTTTTCTTGGATATGACGGTTCTTGTAAATGGGTATAGTATCTATATGTGTGATTATGTGCAGCGATTATATTACCGGAAAAAGTTTGGCACCCGGAAAGGTGGGTTGGCTATGAGCAAGAAGTGTTGACTTTAAAAGGAGCTGCTTCAGCAGATGTCTCATGACAATGCAAAAGTTCGCAGAGGTATTGTTTGTTTCATAACATTTAGGGTCTCCGGATTAATTGTTAGACATCTGAATAGGCGAGTGACAAAGAAGAGAAAAATGGCTTTTCATGATCCGATTTCATGGGTTCACTTCTTCAGGGGAAGTACTTGCTTATTGAGGTTTTTGTGAAAAGCATCCTCATAGGTATGTGAAGGAATGGAAGACTGTTAGGATCTGAGTTTGTTTGTTTTGATTTTGTTTAACTAAATATGATAATAGTGAAACGAATATAGAATGAAAGTGCAGCGGAATAATAAACTGTTAATCAAAACAAGAGAGTAAATGTTTTCAGATCGAATGCTTTCATTTATCTAAAAGATTACAATCGTACAAATACTCCTCCTCAGCCTGATCACACAGTGATTGTTTGTCTGAGAGAATGTTTGTGTGTGTGATACAATAGAACAGTACAAGCACTGTTCTATTTATAGACAGACCTAAACCACTGATGACCTAAGCTGACGTCACCTAAGACAGTGACCTCTAACAGAATAACAAACATAAAACATCTGCCTATTACAAACTACTATTACATTGAAAGCACTGATAGTAAACAGCTGTTGTAAGAAAACTCTGATGGTCTTGTATCCTCTGCTGGAGCCTAAGTGCTGTTGGCTCCAGCAGTGCTTTAGTCTTCAGTACTTGAATCAGCAGTTGTTCTTCATCAGACCTTTGGTCAGCAGTTGTTCTTCATCAGTTGTTTATTCAGCAGTCCTTTGTATCAGCAGTTGTCATAGCAGTTGTTTGGATAGAACAGTTGTTAGAGTCAGCAGTCTTTTGGGAGAAGTAAGTTGTAAAGACTGTTTATTGAAAGGATCAACTGTTAGCATATTTTGGCTTTCCAATCATCTGTTCTTCTCCAGGTCAGCAGACCCAACAATCTCCCCCTAGAACAGATGATGCCAAAACTCAGCTTTATTTATTGATCTTTATTCCTCATCAGACTTTCTCTGATTTGACCTTTGAATTGTAGTTCAAAGTTCAGAGCAAACAAGTCTTCTTCATCTCTTTCAAGTTCCAGATTTAGCAATGTTTGATGATCTTCTGCACATAGACTGTAAGCATCATCCATGCTAATCTTCTGAACCCTTCCATCTGACCTGAGCAGTGTCAATTCATGGTTGTCTCTGTTGACTTTCCATTTTAGAATTTTTGAGTCAGTGGATTTGCTGAGATGAATTTTTATTCTGGATGAGTTGGGTGATGGAGGTCTTCCAATGAGTTCTCTGAGTTTCTCTGTTGTAGGATCAGAGAAAAAATGTACTTGATTGAAGAGCCCTTCCAATGACATTTCCTTTTGTTTCTTGAACTGTCTTCTTGCAGCAGTTGATAGATCAGAGGTGTCAAGTAAGCTGTCCAAGGTAAAAGTCTGTTGGGGTCTCTTCATCATTGGCTCATCAGTGTAAACAGGTTTTCTTGGTAGGCTGGGATCCTTCTTTCTGTTTTCTTCCAGACTCTTGTATGTCTCAACCAGCCTTAGCTCAGACCATCTAGAGACTGACCTCATTTCCCCATAGTTAGCATCTACTATCTCTTGTCTCATCCTTTTAAACTTCAAGGCTCTGACTGGGTCTCTGCCTTTGCCAAAATTAGGAGTAGAGACTTTAGCCTTGGGGTCTTTGGCCATTTCTTCTATTCTGAGAAGTTCTTCTCTTAATGCATGTGTGGTCCAACCATTAAACTGCTTCTTGGTTGCTTTGTAAGGCTTGGTTGCCAAAATCTGTTCAAGAAGAGAATCCCTTACCTCCTTTTCCAAGTCACCACTGAGAGGCATGGAGGACATGGAGTTGCTCAGGGTCTTAGCAAAATCCTCAATCCTTCTGAGTTTGCTAAGCTCTGCTGAATGGATGCCCTGAGCAGTCCTGTCATCCCTCCCTTTGCATTTCTCCTTAATGATGACATCCACCTGTTCACCCTTGTATTTCAGATATGTATCAATGTTGAGGGGAACAGGGAAGTTTGGGAGAGATGGGAAGGATCTGTCTGATGGTTGTTCAGTATTGTAGAAGGATTGTAATTCCCCCTTGAGTAGATCAAGTTCAAGGGGATACTGAACAACCAATGGTGTAATGGTTGGTGGTGGTCTATGGGATCTGAATTTGGATGTGTGTGGTGAGAATGATGAGATTGGAATAGCTGTGATAGGAGGAGTGGATTGTGCAGTTGAGGTGGTGTTTGGTGATGTGTGTATGTTTTCATCATGTACAACAAAGGTCGATTTTCTCTTCCTTGTGTACATGATTTTAGGGGATGGTGATTTGGTAGCAGTGGTTGGATTAACATCTGTTGGCCTTTTAGTAGGTCCAGCAGATGTTTGGGATTTGGCTGGTGATGTAGGTTTGGTGGTTGTATGTTCAGGTGTGTTTGTTGGTTTGGGTACAGTGGTTTGGGAAGCAGTGTTTTGGGTGGTTTCAGTGTTTTGGGTGGCAGTGGTTTTAGTAGCAGTGGTTTTGTCAACAGAGGTGTTTAACTTGGATGGTGGTTTTCTGACATGCTTAGCAGGCCTTTTCATCCTTTTAGAGGATCCCACATCTTCAGTTTCCTGCTGTTGTTTCTTCTTGAGGTTTACTAGTGACTCTGCTTTAACTTCCAAGGTGTCAGCTCTTTTCTGTTTGTCTTGAGCAGCCTTTTCAGCTTCTATGTTTGCAGAGTCATCTACTGCTTTGTTCTTGT
Organism: Ambrosia trifida; assembly: GCA_028751855.1. NCBI lineage: Eukaryota > Viridiplantae > Streptophyta > Magnoliopsida > Asterales > Asteraceae > Ambrosia > Ambrosia trifida. The sequence continues at coordinate 48,176,607 of CM054127.1, forward strand.
CAGTGGTTTGTTGTGGTGCTGTTGGTGTTGCTTGCTGTTGTTGTTGTGGAGCTGTTTTAGTAGACTCTGGTTTGTTGGCGGACTTGGCTTGGCCCTTTTGAGAAGGAGGACAATGTAACATCGCAAAATTTTCCCCAGAATTTTAAAAAGCCCTTATATATATATATATATATATATATATATATATATATATATATATATATATATATTTTATTACACCTTTATCATTAATATTATACAAATGTGCCTAAGTCTTTATTTATCCTAACTCACAACTTATATACATACATAAATGTATATAAATAAAAATAATAATATGATTCTAAATTCTTTTTTTTTTCACATACAAGATTTTTTTTTTAAATAAAGCCTTGAGTCAAATAGTCAAAGTCCTAGTCAAAGTCTTAGTCAAACGGTCAAAGTCTTAGTCAAATAGTCAATTCATCATAAAACCTTACTTTATGGTGTTGACCAATTTTAATGGCTAATTGACTCCAAAACTAGTATAAAAACCCACCTTTGACCCATTATACTTTGCACCTCTAAATCGATTGTTTCAATCCGATTAAACTTTCCCTCATACCTTTCTTCTATAGTCTATTACTTCTACAATTGAAGCTTTGATTATAAGCTCTTGTAATTGGCGAATTGGAAGCTTGATATTCTTTCTTTTTCGTTTTCTTCAATTTGGACTAGCTACGTTGTTGAGTCTTTGGGATTCGCCTCGCATACATTCACAACACATTATTCTATTTTTTTTACGAGACATAACATTTTGCTAAGGTGAGTTTTACATAGCCCCTTTTCTATTTATCACCATTTTTGGGGTGAAACATGTTACAACATCATTTATGCAATTCAATCATCAATGTGTCTATGTGTTTTTCTATGTTGCATTATGTCTTGAGCATGATTAGAGTAAGCACCATTCTAGCATAATCATTAACTCCGTACAAGCCGACGGTATACATTGATAGATCTATTGGACTGACAATCCCACCCGGATACGTGCCTCCTACAAAGGTAGCGTGGGTGTTTGTTATCGTATAACATATTCAATTGGACCATGAGCGTATGGTATGTATCATATTATAACAGTCATCAGGGTTGATTATGCACTCGATTTATTTCTAGTATGTTCTCACATATGGACTAGATTGACATGACACATGAATTGCACAACATTTTTATTCAATTATCAAAAAAAAACCTATGTAATTCTCACCAACTTTTGTTGACCTAAAACATTTTCAACTTAACATGTTTCAGGTTATATTTGCTTGAAGATTTGAATTGATGCTTGAAGATATGTGTATAGTTTTATTCAACTTGATGTACAAATTCTAGAACTATTGTATGTAATTCATTTAAACCATTTAATGGAATCTATTATTCACCATGAGCTACTGAACAATCATCATTACGTGACATCCCGATGTTTCCGCCATCGGTTGGGGTGTTACAGATTGGTATCAGAGCCATGGTTATAGGGAATTAGGTTATTAGAAAACTAATCTAGTCTATAACCATAGGATTATAACCAGTATTTGCTTCTTTTACTTGCCATTCTCTATCTCCCTCCTACTTCTTATCCCTACTTTCATCCTTAAAAGAAGGTTGCTCTCCACCATTGGATCTACTCTTAGACTAATAGGACAAAATCCTCAGGTTTAGCCTGAACCACCTTGAGATCTCGTCGAAGTTCTAGATTTTAATAACGAACACGTGCAATCTGGAAGGGTGAACGCCTGTATTCTGAGTCTTCTGTCTAGGCTGGCATTGCGCATATATCCCAATCAGACGAGGGACCCGGATGCCTACCTGGGAATTCTCGGGATGAGTGTTCACTTATAGGCTAAAGCATGTCTTCATATGTTATTAGAATTTAGAATCTTTGATAAGTCAACGTTTTCGTTTATTCGTTTTAATTAAATGAATAAATGATTACATTCCTTATATTACCTCATTGTCCTTCATTTAACCCATATCTTATTGAACATTCATTACCCAAATCACTTCCGTAACCGATGCCCTAAACTAAACAGAGATCAAGATCCTCCAGCTACCTAACCGCAAGTCTCACCATTTGACTATTGGTTGCTTTTATTCTATGTATTGACGCTATTTGATTCAAGTAATAAAATATTTGTCTGAGAGTTGTTACATGGTGCATGATTGTTTGAATGTGAACTAATTATATAAATCTATACAACTACAACTCATATACTGTGCTTGTTATACTTGCTTGCATAAACATGTTATCAATTTGCAACCTATGTGTATAATAAATGTTGCACTTAATAGAGGTCATCATGCCTTTTCAACAGTCGGGAGAGGCCCTACAACCTGCTCCACGACTGGTGGAGGCTATCGAACCTACTCAACGATTGGTAGAGGTCATTATGCCTTTTCAACAGTCGGGAGAGGCCCTACAACCTACTCCACGACTGGTGGAGGCTATCGGACCTGCTCAACAATCGGTGGAGATATAGAAGGACGCAAAACTTTAATGTAAGGTAAATTGGTGATTGCAGAACGTAATCATGAATTTACAGGTACGTTAAGGTAGTGTGAAATTCTATCAAGGTTTTCAGTAAATAACCAATTATAAACTCTAGTTACCTGGTAGTTCATTTAGTCTTTCTATAGTCAATCAACTCATGCATTTCTTTTAGGAGTCCTAAAACTTAAGATTCTTATTCTCCTTGCTATTTCAGATGAACCTAATCCAACCCTTAAAACTCACACATATCAAAACTCTTACCCAAATTATTCGAAACAGTTTATTCTGTTACCTATAAATTTATGTCATGCCTTAACTCGAAACTTCCCAAACCACCCTTGTCCTAATTTCTACCCAATCACCTTCAACCCTGTGTTTTCAATAAACTTCGAGACGAAGTTTCCAAAAGTAGGGGAGACTGTAACATCGCAAAATTTTCCCCAGAATTTTAAAAAGCCCTTATATATATATATATATATATATATATATATATTTTATTACACCTTTATCATTAATATTATACAAATGTGCCTAAGTCTTTATTTATCCTAACTCACAACTTATATACATACATAAATGTATATAAATAATAATAATAATAATATGATTCTAAATTCTTTTTTTTTTCACATACAAGATTTTTTTTTTAAATAAAGCCTTGAGTCAAATAGTCAAAGTCCTAGTCAAAGTCTTAGTCAAATGGTCAAAGTCTTAGTCAAATAGTCAATTCATCATAAAACCTTACTTTATGGTGTTGACCAATTTTAATGGCTAATTGACTCCAAAACTAGTATAAAAACCCACCTTTGACCCATTATACTTTGCACCTCTAAATCGATTGTTTCAATCCGATTAAACTTTCCCTCATACCTTTCTTCTATAGTCTATTACTTCTACAATTGAAGCTTTGATTATAAGCTCTTGTAATTGGCGAATTGGAAGCTTGATATTCTTTCTTTTTCGTTTTCTTCAATTTGGACTAGCTACGTTGTTGAGTCTTTGGGATTCGCCTCGCATACATTCACAACACATTATTCTATTTTTTTTACGAGACATAACATTTTGCTAAGGTGAGTTTTACATAGCCCCTTTTCTATTTATCACCATTTTTGGGGTGAAACATGTTACAACATCATTTATGCAATTCAATCATCAATGTGTCTATGTGTTTTTCTATGTTGCATTATGTCTTGAGCATGATTAGAGTAAGCACCATTCTAGCATAATCATTAACTCCGTACAAGCCGACGGTATACATTGATAGATCTATTGGACTGACAATCCCACCCGGATACGTGCCTCCTACAAAGGTAGCGTGGGTGTTTGTTATCGTATAACATATTCAATTGGACCATGAGCGTATGGTATGTATCATATTATAACAGTCATCAGGGTTGATTATGTACTCGATTTATTTCTAGTATGTTCTCACATATGGACTAGATTGACATGACACATGAATTGCACAACATTTTTATTCAATTATCAAAAAAAAAAACCTATGTAATTCTCACCAACTTTTGTTGACCCAAAACATTTTCAACTTAACATGTTTCAGGTTATATTTGCTTGAAGATTTGAATTGATGCTTGAAGATATGTGTATAGTTTTATTCAACTTGATGTACAAATTCTAGAACTATTGTATGTAATTCATTTAAACCATTTAATGGAATCTATTATTCACCATGAGCTACTGAACAATCATCATTACGTGACATCCCGATGTTTCCGCCATCGGTTGGGGTGTTACAGACAACCAAAGGGATCTAACTTTGGTAGCCTATCTCTGCCACTCTCCCCCTTTTTGGCATCATCAGCCGTGAAAGCATCATCATTTTCATCCCTGAGAATGGTGGTAGGGGCAGAGCCAGTAGTCTTCAGCAGGTGGTCCTTGATGGCTTTAATATCTGCATGGGTATCTTTGTACCTTGCATCCACCATGTTTCTGATCTCAGCCATATATGTCTCATGTGTCTGATCAGCCAGTTTTCTGTGAGCTATGATGATGGGGGGAAACGGATTTCCATAGCTCACTAGCTATATCAGCTGTTGATGGTTGACTCTTGGAAAGGTCTGCTAAGGAGCTCAGTATAAGCTTGACATCAGATTTGATGTCAGCTACAGAGGTTTCAATTGCAGAAACTCTGTCCGTCAATTCTTGGTATTTTGACCCATCTCCTAAGTTAATAGGATCATCTGAGTCCCTACCAGTGGTAGTTCTACCTGATTCAGTCCTAATAGGTGAATCAGATGCCCCTTTTTCTTGGTACTGGGGACTTCCAACTGTTTTTGGAGACACTATAGTGGCTTCAACAGTTGTTGCCTTCAAGGGAGTCTTAGCAATGTAATCACTGTCCTGATGTGAGACAGTGGTCTCTACATCAGTAGTGGCTGCTCCACTTGAAAACTCACCTAGAGTTGCATTGAACTCAGGTGGTGTAACCTCCTCTTCTGTTTGTTGGATAGCAGATTGAATGTTCTCAGGACCAGTCACTTGTGGGAGTATGCTCTCAATGATAGGTGGAAGAGAGGAACTAGGATCTTCCTGAGATTTGTCAATTGCCTCAAACAGAGGTTGCATGGTTTGTGGGACATGATGTGATGGTGAGGGTGGAGGAGTAACAAGAGAATTAGCCCTGGGAGAGGGGCTTGTGAACATTTGGCCAAGTGACTCAAATGTATCATGATGTGTGTCCCCTTGGCTTACAACATGATCCTTTTAGGAGGATTCATGAGGAGTTTGGTCAGGTGGAGGTATGTCCAACTGTTGTGAGGAAGTAACAACAGTGGTTTCAGGTTGCTTTTGTGGTGCAACAGAGGTTTCTTCTGGTACCTCATCATCCAGAAGTCTCATTTGTGGTTGAGTGGTGGTTTTTGTGGATGGATGTTTCTTTTTGGAAGTGGCTGGTGTGGGTTTCACAGCACTGGATGTAGTGCCATGATCACCAGGAGCAGTGGGCTCAACAACAGAGGTTTTGACAACAGTTGTTGTCTTTGTCCTCTTTGTTTGTGTTTTAGAAACTTTTGACACTTTAGACACTTTTTTTTGGGTGCTTCCACCCAGCATTCTAGTGAAAGTTTCATCAGTTAAGCTTTTCATTTGCATTGCCTCACCCTTTTTGAAAACTTTTTCTGGTAAGACTTTTTGTAAGATTACACTAAGAATTCTTGGGTAGATAAGAAAAGCATTCTTAGACCCAGACTTGATTGCTTTCACATTTGATACTAAGTCCATGAACAATCCCTGGGAAAGATTGAAGTCAGAGTTTGACAACACGGCATAACCCAGATATTGCATCCTTAGTGGGATTTCATTGAAGGATGTGGACTTAGCAGAGACACATAGAAGAAGGGTATGGAAGAAAAATTTCATGACTGGAGGGAAAAACTTTTTGAAAAGAGTTGATCCAGTCATCTGACCATCATACCCTCTTTCTTGGAACTCAGTGTGAAGCTCTGTTTTAGTGAAGGAGTCCTTACCTGTCAGGCCATTGAGTGAGAAGGTTGTGGAGATGATTTTAGGGGTAATGACGATACTGGTTTCTCCAATTTTGGAAATAATGGAAGTAGGCTTTTTGTCTTGGAGTAAAAACTCAGCATTCAACCAGAACTCTTGGAGAGTATCGAGATAAATGGGGGCGTCAGCGGTTAAGATGGGTAAGTATTTGGAGTTTAGAAGAATGTCGATGGTGGAATGGAATGAAACGTTGTCATCTGTTTTAACCAGATATGGGAGACAATTGTGGGTGGCTTTGGCTTGAAGATCCATTGTAATGGATTCCGAAGGTGAGGATGGATGAAATTTGATTGAGGGTTAGAGAATGAAGAAGGCGGTTTCAGTATTTTGAATACAATGAGACAGTGTAACATCTGTTGTGGTAAAACAGGGTTTTTATAGGCTCAAGGAAACCGCTGATGTGGCCAAACCTCTGCTTATATGAGCAGACGTGGCAATCATCTGATGGATGAAACATCTGGTGGAGAACAGCTGTTTTTGGCAAACAACTGATACAAACAGCTGATGGAACCAACTGTTTTTTTTTTGTATAGATATAGTATAAATATATAAGGAAACAGTTGTTTTATCTGAACAGATGTTCTGAAACAGATTTTTCAACTAACAGTTGTTTTATCTGATCAGATGTTTTGAAACAGATTTTTCAACCAACAGTGGATATGAATGAAACAGTGGTTGTTTTATCTGATCAGATGTTATAAACAGATTTTTCAACCAAACAGCTATTTGAATAAATTTTGATTTTCTGAAACATTTTATTATGATTTAAAAAAAAATTATTTGTTTAATCCATGTTTAACATACCAATTCTGGAAATCAGATTTGTAAAGGTAGATGTGTCTAAAGCTTTTGTTAACACATCTGCCAACTGATCCTCTGTTGGAACATGGTGCAGAGAAATCAAACCTTTTTCATAGCTGTCTCTGACAAAATGATGTCTTATGTCAATGTGTTTGGTAGTGGAATGAGAGACTGGATTCTTGATGATATTTTCAGCAGCTTGACTGTCCAACATGAGTGGAGTCTGTAGCGCAGTTATCCCAAAATCCAGTAGTTGATTTTGAAGCCACATGAGTTGGGTTGTACAGCTTGCAGCAACAATGTATTCAGCTTTAGCTGTTGAAGTTGAAACAGCTGCCTGCTTTTTGCTTTGCCAGGAAACTAAGGCATTCCCTAGAAATTGGCACCCTCCTGATGTGGATTTTCTTGTGGTGTGACAGCCAGCAAAGTCACTATCTGAATAACCTGAAAGCTCAATGTTTCCATTAGCAGGATACCAGATACCAAGTGTGGGAGCACCTTTGAGGTATCTGAATATCCTTTTCACAGCAATAAGGTTTGACTTTCTGGGTGAAGCCTGGGATCTTGCACAGACACAGGTAGCAAACATAATGTCTGGCCTAGATGCAGTTAAGTACAGTAAAGACCCAATCATGCATCTATAATGTGTTTGATCAACCAGTTCATCCTTGTCATCAATAGTGAGCAGCTTGACTGTACTCATGGGTGTGCTACATGGCTTACAATCATTCATCTCAAATCTGGTTAATAAATTCTTTACATATTTGTTTTGGTGAATGAATGTGCCATTTTGCAGTTGTTTCACTTGAAGACCAAGGAAACACTGAAGCTCACCCATGGCACTCATCTCAAACTCTGCTGTCATGAGTTTTCTGAACTCTTCACACATTTGGTTACATGTGGATCCAAAAATGATGTCATCCACATATATTTGAACAATCATTAAGTGTTTCCCTTTCCATTTAAGAAATAAAGTTTTGTCTATTTTACCTCTTGTGAAGCCAATGGATAAGAGAAATGTGGAAAGAGTTTCATACCAGGCCCTTGGTGCTTGTTTGAGTCCATACAAAGCTTTGTTGAGCTTGTAGACATAGTGTAACACCCCAACCGATGGCGGAAACATCGAGGTGTCACGTAGTGACGATTGTTCAATAGTTCATGGACTAAAAATGTAAATTTGAATACATTGAATTTAATAATTTATTGAAAGAAATACAACAATTACGACTAGCAATCTAAACTAAGATACAGTAATCTCAATCTAAGTCTAAGTTCCAAACGCTTGGAAGTAATCTCATAAGAACCTGAAACATGTACGAAAATGATTTGGTCAATACAAAATGTATTGGTGAGCATACTGTTTGAATAAATATAGTAGGAAAATGTTTAGCAATTCATGTGCGGTACCATTTGCAATTATGTAATAAGTAATATCCGTTCAAAACCAAGCCTATGAATAATGACTAACACATGACTAACCAAATGAATAATGAATTAACAAGACAATGACCAAGATTCTCTTAACAAAGTCTCAAGGGGGTATACCATAGTACTATTCATTGAAATGCTAGGCCGCCCAGCGGTTAATGATTTTGACAAGTCATAGACACACCAATTAACATAAAGCAAACACACATGAGAATTGCATTAAGTATAAGAAATTGAAACTTGATTAATATATAGGTACATGAGTCACCCCAAAATAGTAAAACAGTAAAAAGGGGAAAGATATAATTACCTGATAATGATTAGCTAACAATCCACCACCAGTATCAATTAATAAACAATTCCACGACACGAACCCCAAACGGGCGTAGTCCTACTCAAGTGCTACAATAATATAACACGCATAAGAACTAACCCCAGTATGTCTTTTATTGGTGATATGTTTCAGGTTTAGCGACAATTAGTTGGTATTATATGTATCACTAAACGAATTTATATGTCTATGTATTTGTAAATAAACCTACTAATTTTGAATAGATATTAGTCTTACTCGAAATTCGATGAGTGTTGGATATATATAAATATCACTTTTAAAATTGATGTATAATTATATTTCCAAATCATGGATTCCTTTATTTTACTAAATGTGAACATCACTGAAGTTGAATTTTTTTAGATTCATGAAAGCATTTCATGAGTTCATAACAAATTAACTTAACTAGGGGTATTGAACGCGGCGCGTTGCGCCTAGGTTAAATAAACTATCAAGTCACAGAGAAAATAATTTACCAAAGAACTTGTGAATACCCCTTTTGGTTAAATTGTGTGAGTTTCACATCGATGTGGAATAATAAAAACAATTCAGTTGCGGTTTTCGTATTATAACGATAAAAGTTACGATATTGTTCAGTAGAAATTAGTATAGTTCGTTAAAGATACCCACATAGTACCGGTACTTGCAAATTTGTAACATACTCGCTTGTAAATTGTAATATACTCATTGTACTCGGATTTATAATGAAACTATACATTTAAAGTTATAAATAGAGGAGGCAGAGTTATGTTTTTAATAGAATAATAAAATAAATACGCTTGTAAATTGTAATATACTCATTGTACTCGGATTTATAATGAAACTATACATTTAAAGTTGTAAATAGAGGAGGCAGAGTTATGTTTTTAATAGAATAATAAAATAAATAAATTAATAAAACAAATAAGGATCAAACTCATTACTTTTTATAAAAAAAAACATCAATTAAATTGTTATTAACTTGTATGCACATAAGTCATGTGTTTGATCGACTCCTATTTCAATTGTATTACCTATATTCTTAGGTATAATGTAGTCTTTTAACTGTTTTACACAAATAATGTAAAAACAACTTACTAAATAAGTTTCTTCGAATAATAAAACGTTCTTAATCTTGTATTTCTATGTAGTAAAAAAATTAAATCTTGTTTTGGTTGTGTAACATGGTTAATTTGGTTATGATCCAACAACCAACATGCCTTGATTAGTCAGAGCAGAATTTCCCTTTTTGATGTAAAAAATAAACATAGAAAATAAATACATTCAACATAAAGACTAAAGAGAGAACACAATCTTATTTAATTACTCTACTTTCTTATAAAGTATATAAAAATCCCATTTTATCATCTCTTGTGTGTATTATTCGTCTCCATCTAACCTCCGTTATCTTTCTCTACACATCTAGAAAACTCCACCTTCATCCCATTTTTTGAAAAAAAAAATAATTCTGGATTTTTCGTTTTCATTTGTTATGTGTGTGGCTTTCAATTCTCACATCATCACCACTTGACATAGCCATCATCACCTATGTTTAGATCTGTGAAGAACCACCCCAACCCACCCTCTCCTCTAACCATCGCCTCCTTCAAAGCCTTCACCGTCGTTCGGGTTCAACGCCAATCTCAATCAATGGCCCAACCAGGTTGTTTTACCCGCTCCTGCCTTTCGTCATCAACACACCCATATCGACCTTGGGTCCTCTTACTCTCTGTCCGTGTCTCTCTACATGACAGAAAAAAAAAACATAGGTAAGGATCTAACTCATTATTTTTTATAAAAAAAATAACGAAAGCCATCAATTAAATTGGTATTAACTCATTACTCGTATGCACATAAATCATTTTAGTGGTTTGTTGGCGAGACTTTGCCGACAGATTTGGTGGCCGGAGGGTTTATTGGCAGATTTGGTGGCGTAGCAGATGATATATAGGACTGGGATGTGGGTGGTTGTACTTGTTGGCAACATCAGTGATTCGTGGCAATTAGATTTGTAAATGGAGCGGACACGTATCATATTAGTGTGAGAAAGCATATGACAGCCGGACACGTATCATAATATTGTGATGACAAACCAGATGACAACTGTAATACCAACCATAACATTCCACGCCAGAGATATCTTAAGCAAAATGAAATAATATACCTTGATATTATATTTAATTACAAAATTACCATAAAATACTGTTCAAATCCACTTGAATATTAATATAGTCTAATTAGAACATCATATAAATATAGTATACGTATAATGTTATTATGGATGGCCATATATATTTCAAGATAAAAGTTACTAAGCAACACAGCATTTTGTAACGCCAAATTGGCCATCATCCCCGGTTTACATGATTTTATTTATAACGTCTTACTTTTAAATGTTAGTTTCGATTTAGATATTTAGATACCGGAACTAATATCAATGTATATATATTCGAATCAGAAGAGGGTCAATTTGGTACCTTAAGTGGGAAAGATGGAGCTGATCAAACGAAAAGATATGGCAGCAACTATTGGTGGTGGCGGCGAAATTTGGCTCGTGGCGGCATACCGTAATACACGGCAGTGGGTTGCGCCATATGACCGTACCTCTCGAACGGGGTAGGGGAAATGATCAGAAATCATAGAGCGAGTGGATAATGGCGTCACAATGTTTTATGTAGATTGATGGTAATTTGGTATCACCCATATCATTCAAATATGTTGGTTTCAAGTTGTAGATGTTTTTTTTTATAGCTTGGAGTTATTAGCCACATTAAATAGAATTGATGGTGGCATTGTAATACTAATTTAATTGTTAGCCAGTTACGAAACTTGAATCGGTTTCATGTATGTGATGATGTTGTTCATGGAGTTTCAAAGTTTTAATTCAAAATTTTCAAAACAGTCACTTGGTTGTTATATACTTTTCAAAAATAACCTTTCAATATGGTTTGAATTTAAAGGACCATGAACTACTATGGCTAAATCAAATAATTAAAATGTTGTTACTATACAAGATTGTTAAATCATATTTATGCCACAAATCATTTAGTATATATTGATTTTTACTTATTCGACCTTTTAAGTGTACATAAAAAAACGACATAAAAACTTGACATTCATTATTGTGGTGTTTTAGAAATTTTCGGGAATTACAATCCCTTTTAATTTACATTTTATATCAATAGTTCAACTTTGTATTGATGTCACTTTTAGGCTCCTAAAGTTATTTTTTTTATTTATTAGGAGGAATTGCAAATAAAAGAAAAAATTGATAACTAAAATTGTATAAATAATAAAAGTGAAGGTGACGGATGTCACACATAGTCAGGATGGAATGTGTCTTCAAAACCAGGTGGCTGACATACATAGACCTCCTCCTGAATTTTGCCATAAAGGAAAGCACATTTGATGTCCATCTGATACACCTTTATGTTGTGGTTGACAGCAAAGGCTAAAAAGAGTCTGATGGCTTCTAGGCTTGCTACAGGAGCAAAAGTCTCATCATAATCTATTCCTTCTTCTTGTCTGAAGCCTTGAACCACAAGCCTGGCTTTATTCTTGACAACAATACCCCTTTCATCAGTTTTGTTTTTGAAGACCCACTTTGTTCCTATAGGACAAACATCCTTAGGAAGTGGTACAAGCTCCCATACTTGTTGTCTTTTAAATTGAAGGAGTTCTTCTTGCATGGCTTCTACCCAACTGTTGTCTTTCAGTGCCTCTTGGTACTTGACAGGTTGTGTGAGGGATAAGAAACCTGCAAAAAGACAGATATTGGAGGATTGACTTCTTGTGAGCACACCCTCTCTGATGTTGCCAATGATCTGATCTGGTGGATGAGCTCTTAAGTAAATAAGATCTCCCTGATATGGAACGATGGCATTTTGAGGTGATGGACAGAGGTTTGGTGACTCTGTTGGTGTAACATCTGTTGGTACTTCTGTAGTGCCATCAGATGTTTGGAATGGTAATGGAGGAATGGGTCCAAGTGGTGTGAAACTTGACTGACTTTTGTCAACAGATGATTGACTTTTGTCAACAGATGATAGGTCAGTGGTTGTGAGGGGTGAAGCAGTGGTTTGAGGATAAGACTGGCCAACAGTGGTTGACACAGCTGTGGCAGAGTTTTGACAATTGTTTTGAACAGCTGCTTCCTCTGAGGCAGAATAGATTTTGTAGTGACTGGGGATCACAACATCTGTTCTGTAATCTTGTTGTGGAGACTGTGGAATACCTGCATTGTTAGTTTTAACAGTGATATCTTCAAATTTGAATTTATCTAAATCAAATAGTTCAGCAGGATTTGCAGGGATTTTTAGAGATGAAAGTTCATTGAACTTTACATTCAGAGTTTCTTCTATTGTCTTGGTCCTTGTGTTAAACACTTTATAGGCCTTAGCAGTAGAAGAATATCCCAGAAAATAACCACAGTCTACTTTAGCTGCAAATTTTGAAATGGAATCTTTGAGGTTTAAAATGAAACATGGGCAGCCAAAGATTTTAAAGAAAGAAATTAATGGTTTGATTTTGAACAAAATTTCATAAGCAGTTTTTTGATGTTTGGGGTTGATCAAAACTCTGTTTTGAACATAGCAAGCAGTGTTTACAGCTTCTGCCCAAAAGGACAGTGGCAAACCAGAATCTGCTAGCATAGTACTTGCAGCTTCTATAAGAGTTCTGCTTTTCCTTTCAACCACCCCATTTTGTTCTGGTGTTCTTGGGATGCTGTACTGCCTCACAATCCCTTTTGACACACAAAAGTCATCCAACTCCTTATTCTTAAACTCTGTTCCATTGTCACTCCTGAAGACTTTTACTGGCAAGTCATATTGTTTTTCAACTTTGGTGACAAAGTCCTTCAATATACCTGCAGTCTCATCCTTAGAATGTAAAAAGTAAGTCCATGTAAACCTAGAAAAATCATCAACTATGACAAGACAAAATCTCTTTCTTCTTAGACTCATGATTTTAACAGGGCCAAACAAGTCCATGTGCAACAATTGTAGACACTGACTGGTTTTGGACTCATCAATGGATTTGTAAGAGCTTTTATGTTGTTTCCCTTTTAAGCAGGAAACACAATGCTCATCACATTTAAATTCTTTTGATGGTAAACCTCTGACAAGGCTTTGTTTGGAGAGTGTGTTAATAGTGTTGAGGTTGGTGTGACCCAATCTCCTATGCCACAATTCTGTCTCCTTAGTGGAGGCAGCAGAAAACAAACAGACATTTGCCATAGGATTGTCCTTTAACATATCAACAACATACACATTGCCACTTCTATGAACAACAAGTTGTGTTTTGCTCTCTGCAATGATGGTATCAATCTTTTTCACCACTTCTAGCCCAATAATCTTACAAGTTTTCTTTGTGAAAAATGAGCCATAACCTTTGTCACTCATTTGTGAAACACTCAGAAGATTAAACTTGAGATTATCAATAAGATTGACATTTTCAAACTTGAGTTTACCAGCTTGTACAGTCCCTGAACCCAACACCTTACCTTTTGAATCATTACCAAAGGATATATCACCCCCTCCATGAGCCAAGAAGTCTAGAAGAAGGGCTCTACATCCTGTCATGTGCCTGGAGCCTCCACTATCTACATACTAAAGACTATCTAAACAAGCAGAAGCTCCCTGCACATCAGTAATGGATTAGTTTTGGTGAGTGAGTAAAGCCAGTTTGGCTTTGGATGGGTCCTCAGACCTTTCAGACTCAAGCTTTGGAAGGTGATCAGTGGTTTGGACTAGTTTTTGAATTAAGTTCAACAACTGCTGCTGACCATTTGCCAGTGCTTGGATGTCAACACTTGGGGCAGCAGTTGTTTGATCACTTCCTGACAGATGATAATACCCATATGGATTTCTGTTCACTCTTGGTTTAGAGGGTCTTTTTGGCTCCTCATAAACATGTGGCAGACTGTGACATGGTGGTTGACCATAACCTCTTGGGTATTTGCTTGTGGGTGGAGCATCTGTTACTTGGACATCTCTAGAAGCAGATGTTTCAAGCCTTTTAGTAACAGGTGTTTGGACAGGGGCGAAAGTCTGTTTGGGCTTTCCTTTTGAAGTACTAACCACAGGGTTTGCAAGAGTTTTAGCTTTGTATTCTTGTATTTTTACATCAAAATTTTTGAGATACAAACACTCTTTGGTCTTGTGATTCTTTTTCCCACATATTGAGCATGTGGCTTTGGAATCACATTCACTTGTTCCTTTGTTAATGTCATATGCTTTTAGAAGAAAACAGTTTTTAGTGACATGATTCTTCTTTTCACAGAAATCACAGAACAAGTTGACAGTCTTTTCTTTCTTCTTCCCCTTTTCAGCCTTCTTTTCAGCAGATGTTTGAGCATCTGCTGGAAGATTTTTCAGGGGAATGACTTTTTCCAGGGGAATAACTTTTGCCTGAGGAGTTGTCTTTCCATCAGGTGTTTTAAAATCAACAGGTTTAAAATTCTCAAGAGTATCACACTCATCAGACCAAGTAGGTTTAAATTCATACTTTTCAAGTTCAGTAAAAGACGAGGAACCTTCTGGTTTTTCAAGAACAATTTTCTTACCATTTGGTTCAGTGATTTTAATCTCTTGACCCTGTAGGTTTGTTGGAACTATCTCAACAGACTTTTGACTCTTTTTGTCAGTGTTTTCAAAAGCTGGAGCAGTGGTTTCAAAACCAAAACCAAACTTCACATGACTTTTGGTTTGTTTGTTGAGTAGCATCTCAAAACCTCTACATGATTCCACCCATTTCTCACATTCAACTTGGGTGGACTCAAGCTCACTTTTACAACTTTGATATTTTGCTATCATAGTTTGGAGCTGGTCTTTGGTTATGGTTGCTTCATGTTTTAATCTGCTTATTTCATACTCTTTTACAGTTAAACTTGTTTTTAAATCTTTTGAAAGTTTTTCAAATTTAACTTCATCATCCAAAATTTTCTTTCTAAGGTTTTCATTCACCTCTTTGATGTTAGCAAATGCTATTACACATTTGTCAGAACACAACTCTTTAAGAATTTGAGGAGATACCTTAGCAGCAGCCATCAATGCACAATCACACTTGCACTCACAATCATCAGATGCACCCCAGGGATCTGAGAGATTCACAACCTCTTCTTCAGGTTTTTCACCTGTAACAACTTCATCAACAACATCATCAGTCACAACATCAGATTCAGTCACCACCTCCTCAGATTCAACCTCATCAGCCATAGCCATGAAACAAAAGTTTTCTGGTTCATTTTCAGCTTTGGCAACTAATGCAAAATTTTCATCTGTTAACTCATCAGGTAGACTGCTCCAATCAACAAAGCCTTGTGTAAAGAAGCTCTGTTGACTGGTCTCTGCAGGAGCAGAGGATGAAGCAACAGTCGTTTGCACAGGTGCTTGAGCAACAAGTGTTTGCACATAGTGGATCTGAGGAACAGTGGTTTGGACATACTGGACAGGAACAGTGTTTGAGGACTGTGCAAAATGAGCAGTGTTTTGCACATTTGGTCCAGGGGCATTATAGGAATTCTGATAAGTGTTGGTCTGTGGTCTTTGATTTGGATAGGTGATCATAGGTGTACCATGTTGACCCCTACATTCCCTAGCAAAATGACCAAGTCTATGACATTTGTAACACTTTATCTTTGATTTATCCAACCCAACCTTAGATCTGCCAGTTAACCCTGGAAACCTTCTCCCAGTTTTCTTGTAAAAATTGTTAGTTCTTACACTGAGAAGGGCCAATTGGTGCATAATGTCCATTTCTTCCAAATCATCAGGGTCAAAGTATTTCAGGTCATCATACTCAAAGGATATATTGTCAGATGCCTGGATATCACCACCACTTGCTGTGAAAGCATAGTTTGGTGAATAAGAATCAGAGTTAAAACCTGAGTTAAAACCTGAAGTTATGTCAATGAAATGATCATAACTCTTATCCTTAGTATTTCCAAACACCTCATCATGACCCAAAAGTGCTGTATTCCTAAATATATAGTCATCAGACACTTTTCCAGAATCCTGGAGCTTCTTTTTCTGGTTAAGCTCTCTCTCATAGGTCAAGAGCTTACCATGAAGCTGGGTCAGTGATAGGTCTTTAAATCCAATTGAGTTTCTCATCACAATAGCAATAGTGTCCCATTTGTCTGGTAGTGATCTTAAAAACCTATGGTTCAAGGTTGAATGAGGGTAAGTAAGACCAACCAATTTTAGTTCACTAATTAAACAATTAAACCTCTCAAACTGTTGAGTTAATGACTCTCCTTTGACATGACTGAATGTTTCATATTGTTGGTTAAGTATTTCACGATTGTTTTCAATAACCTCCTCAGTCCCACCAAACTGTTCTTTCAGTGCATCCCACAACTCCTTTGCACTGTTACAGTGTAACAACCCAGCATATATATCATTGGGTAGAGCCATGGCCACAATACTGAAGGCCTTAGCATCTAACTCAATTTTCTGAAAATCCTGGTCGGAGTAGTTTTCAAGTTTCTTTGGCTCAAACACCTTGGGATCTTCAGTACTCGGCACAGTCGGAACATGTGGTCCGAAGATAACCGACTTCCAACACCCAGTGTTCTGTTGAGCTAGAACATGGCTCATCCGACGTTGCCAGATATTGTATTCAGATCTGACAAGCATCGGTGGCTTGTTGTTCGTGCCAGTGTTATGTGGATCGTGATTGATTGAAGCCATTCTCTGATTTTTCAAAAAACAAAGTCTGTTTAAAAACGGTTGAAACGAAATTAAACTATTACTCTGTTTTCAATCCAACAGACAAACGATATCAATAATTGTGAGCTGATTATTAAATTGATTTGTTAGATCGAATTTAATCAACCTGGCTCTGATACCAATTGTTAGGATCTGAGTTTGTTTGTTTTGATTTTATTTAACTAAATATGATAATAGTGAAACGAATATAGAATGAAAGTGCAGCGGAATAATAAACTGTTAATCAAAACAAGAGAGTAAATGTTTTCAGATCGAATGCTTTCATTTATCTAAAAGATTACAATCGTACAAATACTCCCCCTCAGCCTGATCACACAGTGATTGTTTGTCTGAGAGAATGTTTGTGTGTGATACAATAGAACAGTACAAGCACTGTTCTATTTATAGACAGACCTAAACCACTGATGACCTAAGCTGACGTCACCTAAGACAGTGACCTCTAACAGAATAACAAACATAAAACATCTGCCTATTACAAACTACTGTTACATTGAAAGCACTGATAGTAAACAACTGTTGTAAGAAAACTCTAATGGTCTTGTATCCTCTGCTGGAGCCTAAGTGCTGTTGGCTCCAGCAGTACTTTAGTCTTCAGTACTTGAATCAGCAGTTGTTCTTCATCAGACCTTTGGTCAGCAGTTGTTCTTCATCAGTTGTTTATTCATCAGTCCTTTGTATCAGCAGTTGTCATAGCAGTTGTTTGGATAGAACAGTTGTTAGAGTCAGCAGTCTTTTGGGAGAAGTAAGTTGTAAAGACTGTTTATTGAAAGGATCAACTGTTAGCATATTTTGGCTTTCCAATCATCTGTTCTTCTCCAGGTCAGCAGACCCAACAAAGACTATCATCCATCTTCGTTACAGTTTTTGCTTCCAAAGTTTAAAATCAAGTTGATATGTTTTCATTTCTTTATTTTCATTTTCTCTTGGCTTTTGTTATTTTTAAATTAGCGATTCTTTTACACTACTTTGTTGCCCATATGACCAACAAAACTAAAGAAGTCAAACCTAAAAATCCAACATCTGTTTTCTTGTAGTTATTTTTAAAGGGCTTCATGAACACAAGATATTGGATTTAAAGGGTAATAACTTGATTGGGCAGAAAAAGTGCAGTAAATATTTTTTTTTGTAAATTGTTCATTTTTAATTAATGCTAATTCATTTGTTTTAAAAAAGACGCTTTATGCACGAGAAGTGTTATGCATCGTTTCCACACAGCGATGGGCAAAACGTGTTAGACGCGCCATTTTTTCCTATTAATGAATATATTTTATAGTAGTTTATTTATTTAGGTGTCGATCAAAATGCTTTCAATTTCAAAACTATTACTTATTTAATTGTTAATGAAACCAAGATAAAAGTAGAGTTGGTGTTAAAATGTTCAGAAAAAAACATTGTTAATAAAAAAAATTGGTACTGGAATATTTGTGGTATAAAATTTTACTGTCTTATGCTGGAGCTATATACCCTTTTGTGTTTTGATTGTCTCCCATGATTGCAAAAACCAAAGGTAAGTATACAGCCGATCTGTTTCACAATCGTGTTGGTTGGGTTCAAGTTGTTTGGGTTTTTTTGGGCATAATTGTGTATCCAATAACTAATCCGTATCACAGTTGCTTTGGTTGGTTCAGGTTGTTTAGTTATTTGGCTTGGACATATTTGTTGATTTAAAAAAATAATTGTTTACATACTTAACTTTTGGTCTCAAAGATCCCAACCTCATGTTCTTTCGAAAGTCGATATAATTCAAGACAAGAAGATAACTTCCATACTATTTAGGTTAGGAGTTTTTATGGGGTACGGTAAAATCAATGAGCCAATGGCTAAAACCACTAACTATATGAAGATCATCCACATGGGTAGAATACATGAGTAATGAAGCTACTGCTTGTGTGGCTCGCCTACTTCTTATGTATCGGAATATTGCAGCTAAAGTCTATATCCTTTTTTTTTTACTCTTTGAATATGAAGTAGCTTAAAAAATAGGGAAAATGGCCAAAATAGCCCGTTGACCGGGCGTTTTGCACAAATAGCCCTCTCCACCCTCTTTGGAGAGAGGGGTCACGGTTCCCAACATGCCTGAACCGTCTCCCGAGAGGCTTCCCATTTCAGCCAACAGAGGACCGCCACGTGTCGTTGTTGATCCCGAGACAGACCTGAGACGTGAGACAGACCTGAGACGTCTCCGGTGACGTCTCAGAGACGCCTCCGGTGACGTCTCAGAGACGCCTCCGGTGACGTCTCGGAAGACGTCTCCGGTGAAGACGAAGAACAAGAAAAAAACAGTAAACTTCGTCGGAGAAGACGGAGAACTCACCGGAGAAGACGAAGAAACAAGAATCAGTACACCGGACCGGTGATCGGCCCTTCTGTTTCCGGCGAACCCTCAGCAAGCCTATGACTAGCCGTCGTCTTCCTCCCTCTATGTCCGTCTTTCGAGCAAAAGATCAGCAAATCTTGGTCAGGAAGTTGTTTCGAGCAAAAACAGAGCATAGTAACAAAAGCAAATAATCCATTGATTTTGTATTCAGGTTACAAGTTGTTGAGCATAGACGTCACCGGAGACATATATATGATTTTTTATCGGGTAACCTGACTGTTGAGTGGATAGACGTCTCCGGTTTGAGACGTCATGTTTTTTGACATATATGGTGGAGTACAAAATCCCACTGTTGTGTGGATTATACATTTTGATTTTTTATTAACGGTGACTGTCACACAGGAGACGGAGACGTCTCAAACTTCACACCGGAGACGTCTCCGGTGTGAGGTTTGAGACGTCTCCATCTCCGGTGTGACGTCTTCGAGTGATGCGTCCTCTGCGTCCTCTCAGTTGAAAATC
Source organism: Ambrosia trifida (assembly GCA_028751855.1). Classification (NCBI taxonomy): domain Eukaryota; kingdom Viridiplantae; phylum Streptophyta; class Magnoliopsida; order Asterales; family Asteraceae; genus Ambrosia; species Ambrosia trifida. The sequence goes on from CM054127.1 coordinate 48,196,739, forward strand.
ATTTTCACCTTGAAATTTATTCGGCCATCTTACCAGTGGGATTTTTGGACTGTGAATGTGTTTCCTGTTTAGAGTTTAAGAAAGATTGAAAAAGGTTGTTTTGGAGATTAATGGAAGAGAAAGAGAGGGGAGATGTAAATGACTGACAAAAAGGAAGAGAAAGAGAGAGAGGAGACGGGTGAGAAAGAGAGAGGAGAGAGAGGAGGAAAGGAGAGAGAGAGAGATGTGATGGGTAATGTTGGGAGAGAGAGTGTGGGTGATGATGTGGAGGTAAGTTATTGGTTAGAGTGGGAGACGTCTCGGGAGACGGTTCAGGCATGTTGGGAACCGTGACCCCTCTCTCCAAAGAGGGTGGAGGGGGCTATTTGTGCAAAACGTCCGGTCAACGGGCTATTTTGGTCATTTTCCCTAAAAAATATTCCTTACTAACATGATTAAACAAGTTCTTTTTGCAAATTGCCTACATTCCTTCATTGCAGCTGGATGATGTCATGGCTAAAGTTCAACATTTAATTCTCATTTGAAACCTTGAGGGGAGGATATCAAATAAAAGGTACCTCTCTCCGGCCTACTTTCATTTGTGGCTCAACAACTAGCAACATTGAAGTTTGCTGCTATTTTATTTTGGATCTTTTTATGTTATTAATGAGAATAATTGTTGCTTTCGATTAGTTTTTTTTATTTTGTATTAGGTTTATTTATTATGAAATGGTTATCAAGGTGATAAGTATGATGTGGCAGGTGGTTGCTGGGAATATCTATTATACCACACTGAGAGTCAATGATGGTGGTGAGAAAAAAACTTTTGAAGCCAGGGATGAACTTCAAGGAATTGCAGGGACCAACTCCACATCTACATCAAAGGTATGGTTCCAATTGCAATTGCTTAGTAATTGGATATTTTAGGGCTAAGATCTGTTTTCTTTTCCATGGTATAAATATGCTACTCACAAACCTCAAATAGTTTTAGCATTAAAAAGGTTGAAGCCTTTATCTTGGTACCTTAAAGGTAAACATATTTTGGTTTGAGTGTTTTGAAACAGAGCTTTTGATCACGTTTGTTTTGGGTCCATGATTCAGATTGTATTATTTGAACTTTGAAGTTATAATAAAAGAATATGATCGAGATCATAAGTGTAATATTCACCAAAAAGTCTGCTCCGGTAGTTTTTCTTTTCGATGATGTCCCATGGGTTTTTTGTTGTGTTTTTAGGTCGTGGAATTAAAGGAGAAGCAAGAAGAGACTAACATATGGAATTAACAGCGAAAATGGTATGGCCGAGTTTAACGCATATAGGTTGAGCCGATACGCATGATCCGGGAGCCTTTGGTAAAACGTCCACCCCATTTCTATTATATATTACTGTTAGTAAATGACAATATGCATTCAAGTATGGTACAAAATCTTGATGCAGTATAATCTAAGTTGCATGGAATCTGGCGCCTCAAGGGAGGTCCTAGGCCCTTGCAAGCCACAACGTGACATCCATACAAAGAGCCCACAACTCCTAAAAAAGGTATTTCAGCTTGGCTCATATCAACCCAGCATCGAAGAACCAAAAGAATACTGATGTCGATGAGTAAAGTAAGAAGCCAGCAACTGTTGAAACTTTTGTGCAAAGACAAGTACCGCACAAACTTTTGATGTTTAAAAGGACTTAAATTCTGTTAACCAATGTAACAGTTTAGTGCTCTGTTACACTACTTAACTACTACTTTATGCTATGTATGCTAAACCACTACCAGCTTCCTATCAAGACAACAATCGCCAAATAAAACACATCGTACCGAAAAGAAACGCACGTACCCCTCGCGCAACGCGCGACACAGAAACACACTAGTTATTACAAATCGACCAACCCTTTTTAGGGTTTCTTATCTTTTTTGGAGTCAAATAAGCGGCCTACAAAATACTTGTGGAGTTAAATAAGCAATCCCAGCCTCCATCTATTATTATTCTGTTCACATTTTCTTTGTGGGGATTCTGCCACAAACTCACCAAAACTCACACACCTAATCAACAACTAACCAAAGTGCACATACAATTCTTCATTTTTATTTTCCACAAATGGAAGGTTTATAGTGATTTGCTTGTTTTGAAGGTTTATACAATATATGTACTTATGTTAAGCAACTGTGATTTGTGTATTAATGTTTGTATGGTCTAGAATCCAGATTGATAAGTTAGATTATCTTGTGTGTTGTTTTTCTTCTTTCAGTTTTGAATGGTTAATTTTGCCTAATGCATTTGATTTTTAGGAGATTATATGCAAATATATTGTACTGGGACTTGAATTTAACTGATTTAGTTAGAAATAATATATGGAATAGAGATAGAGTTAGGGAATTTAGGCGATGTATACATGAATGATTCTTGGATTTTTTACATCAAAAGGGAGTTCTTTCAAGAAGTTTCAGTGTAAGATGTAATGCAACATTTTCAAAAAATGAAAGATTGTAGGGAACAATTATAGGTATTTTTTTTAACTTGCAAAGACTATCGTATTTATTATGTGGTTTTTTTTTTTTAATTTCTATTTTCTAATGCAGTTTTTATTATGTCATACTTTTTATTATGTGATGGACTATATGTCGATACCCGACCTGAACCGTCTAACCGACCCGGAATTTTTTATGTCCGATCCAATGAGATTGGACCACAAAAAACAGCGAACCCATTGGAAAAAAATCCTAGATCCGTCACTGAATACACCTTACATCACAGTTATATACATATAAACACCAACATACTTAAGGAACCAAATCACCAAACAGTGCTAGAAAAAACTGAAACTACACCATGTATTCCAATCCAACGAAGAATGTCCCGCCCTTGCCTTGACCCAAAAAAAGCTAAGAGACTTTATATCACCAAGAATTTTCTGAATTGAGACTTGTTTTTGGTTAAACACCGCTTCGTTTCTATGCTTCCATATACACCAAATAGTGGTCAAAATCACCGCATAAAACGCCTTCTTTGCCTTCGTCGTACCGCCAATGTGGTGATGTAACTCAAGTAGATCTTTAAAATGAAAAAATAATAGGAGAACTCACTTTACACCATTGCGCCACTAAGAGCCAAACCATTTGAGAGAAGGCGCAAGAAATAAAGAGATGGTCCGTTGATTCCGCAAAGTCACCACAGAAACTGCATAAGTCCGACCCAACAGGAACGTTTCTGTGTAGTAAAGCACACTTTGTAGGTAGTCTATCCAATTCGGCCCTCCACGCAAGAATTAACGCCTTCATAGGAACCCACGAATTCTTCTCAATCACGAAGGCAGCCTACTGAAATATGAACGAATGAAGAACTTTCTTTAACTCACCAACAGCGAAAACGCCACTGCTGCCAAGGGACCAGATCCATCGATCAGAGCCGGCTGCGAGCACTGGAACAGCGACGCTGCAGCGAAAACGTTGCAGTTCAGCGAGTTCTGCAGCAGAAAAAAGTCCCTTTTCCAATCCCAAACCCACCCAGAGCCCACCTGCAAAACCCGGTCAGCCACACGCTGACGGGTGGTTCAAGGAACAACCCTTTATAATGTTAAAACGCTTATATTAACTACATTTGATCATGATATTGCTTGGAATTGGGTGACTACGAGTACTTTGGTTGCAGGTACATAAAAGGGCTTAAAATGAAGAAAACCGAGCTTTGGAATGGACCGGAATGGATCGGGACGAGGAGGAGTTGAAAGAAGAAAAAAATCAAATTTTTAAGGTCTCCACTGTACCTTACGGTGCCACCGTAAGGTACGGTGGCATCTGGACATATCTTCCCACCATTGATCAGTCTAAAGCTAGCGTAGGTTTTTAATTCCTACCGTACCTTACGGTGCTACCGTAAGGTACGGTAGCCCCTGCACAAACTTGTAACTCCCACCATTTAAGACGAAGTTATGGTGTCTTTTGGGCATCTTCTCACTTGTGAACGTTTCTAAGCAACTTTTGGGCGATTTTGGCTGAAACTAATCATTGGAGAACATTTCTAATCATTGGGTTTATGTTTGTAATTCTTATGAACAATTAGTTGAAGATTATGATGATGCACCAAGCGATGTTAGGCTAAACAATTGGTGATCATTCGTGGTGAAGGTTTTTCTAAAACTCTTGTGTGTGTTTTCTTATATTTCTAGAATAATAATTTGGTACTTTGCTTGATTATTATGGTGTATGAACAATTGCTTGTAGTGTGTTGATTAATTTACTAATTCTTAGTCTTTATCGTACGTTCTTGGTGTTGCTAACAATCGAGATATCACGGGAAGGATTAGGGGTTGGTTATTGATTAATTGGTCATCGGGAAACAACCTCACGTTAATTTAATCCGAGTACTTTGTTCCCTTTTATCATAACAATTGTTTATACATGAGTTATGTCTATGTAACTCTTTCTAGTTGAAATTCACACATGTGTTTAGAGAAACCGGATCCTTGAATGGTCATTATCCCATAATTTGAAGAAACGCTCTTAAGTTTGAATCGATAATTAGTCGTTATTTTAGTTCAACTCAAAACAACCAAAAAGCTTAATCATTTACTTGTTTGTTAAGTAGTTTAATTTTAGTTAATTAACAAAGCTAGAAATTGCACATTTTCCACAAACTCCCTGTGTTCGATACCTTCTTGCCACTATTCAATAGTTGTAATTGGGAAATTTTACGTGTACCACGACAAACACGTCAAATTTTGGCGCCGTTGCCGGGGAGTAGTGCGCAACGTGTGTTAATCTTTTAGTTTTGTTTTGTTATTTTCGGGTTTACACTGGTTGTGTTTAGTGTGTAGGTACTTCAAGTGTATGCATACTAGAGGCTCTCACGAGTCATCACCACTTTTGTTTGATCCGGAGATTGAAAGGACATTGAGAAAGAACCGAGTTTTGATAAGAAGGAACAGAATTGTTGATTCACCTACTTCACCGTTTACACCAAGAAACATAATGCAAGACTCTCACATACCAACAACGGGTCAAACGACCTCTTCATTCATGCCTACTTCTTCACAACTTTCACCCAACACCACAATGCCTAACCTTTCCACTAGTCCTGAAACACCAATCCATACCACCCAACCGAGTTTCACTCAAAGTGATCCAAACCTTACCTTTAATCCATCAAACACCATACCACCATTCTCCCATTTTTTCCCAACTACGGGTCAATCATCTTCTACTATCCCACAACCACAAGGACAAGGTTCAACAATTGTCCACACCACATCTACTTACCAACCACCTAACCAATCGGGTTTTTACTACTCATCTTTTCAAGGTGGCCAATTTCTAGATTTCTAAGAGATGTGTATGATGATGAGTATGATGATGAAGAATTTAGTGGGTATAATGAAGAGGGGTATTATTATGGAGGTGAAGGTGCATTTATGGGATCTCAAGCTCAAACGGGTCAAGTAAGTCAACCACTTTTACCATTTCAAGACCCGGGAAGACTACCGGTTGGTGTGCAACATGTTAGACCGCAAGGATTGCACTTGCAACGTCCCACACCACTTAACCAAATGCGGCCTCCAAACATGCAAGCTCAACATCAAAGGCCGATTCACCAACAACAACCACCTATGCATCAAAATCAGCATCAACAACAATTTGCACCACAAGGTGCAATGCAAGGACAAATGGGTCAACCAAGAGCGCCATTGGGAGCACCTAGAAGACTCCGCCGTGATGTTGTGCGGGGAATTGAGGCGCATTTTCGGCCAATTATCACTAATAATCCATCACCAATAGTGATTCCTCAAAATGCAAATGGAAGAACTTTTGAAGTTAGAACAACCGCACTCCAAAGTCTACCAAAATTCAAGGGGCTAGCAACGGAAGAGCCTTATTTTCATTTGGAGACATATGATTCTATTTGCAACACTATTGGGGGACAAGGTTTTTCTGCAGATGATGTGAAGTTGGTTCTCTTCCAATTTTCATTGGAAAACAAGGCAAAAAGATGGTTTCACACTTTACCATCCGCATCTATTTTTACATGGGCCGATACGCAACAAATATTTTTGGATGAATTTTATAGTTCTCAAAAGACCAATGATGCAAGGAGAGGGTTGAGAAGCTTTCAGCAACAATCGGGAGAGATGTTTCATGAAGCGTTCGAGAGGTTCAATATGATAATAAGAAATTGTCCTCACAATGGGATTCAACTTTGGGAATTATTGAATGCTTTTCATGAAGGTTTGAGTTCGGAGGATGCTCGTGATTTAATGTCTATTACAAATGGTACTTTTGGTACAATTTATGAGCAAGATGATTGGGCATTTTTAGAGCAAATGGTGGTGACTTCCAAAAGAAAGGCTCAATCATCTAGACGAGCAAGGCATGTAATTCAAAGACCTCAAGTGCATGGGGTAGAAAGTGGTAATGTACAAAAACTCAAATCAATTGTACAATGTTTGTAACAATTGTCAAGAAATAGGCCACACGGCGGAGGTTTGTCAAGTGGTGGTAAATGAAGGACAAACGGAGGAAGTGAATGCTATTCAAGGGGGTGGTAGAAATTATGACATGAATTCTAACACTTATCACCCCGGGTTACGAAATCATCCAAACTTTCGGTATGGAAATGCATCAAATCAATCCAATCCGAATTTTCAAGCTGCTCAAGGTAATTACGTGCCTCGTCAACAATACAATCAAGGAAATTATAGAGGTGGATACAACAGTGGCTACCAAGGGCAAGCTCAAACTGGTCAAAGGAATTCGGGTCAAGACTCATCAAGCGGAAATGAAGTCATGGAGATGCTTCGAGCGATGCAACAAGACATGCAAAAGAGAAACCAACTTGATGAAGCTCGGATACAAAAGGATGAAGTTCGTGATAAAAGCATTCAAGCATTGACAACTCAAATGGGCCAATTAGCAACTGACGTGGCGGAATTGAAGAAAGGTAAAGGAAAGCTTCCTAGCGATACTCAGGTAAATCCGTCACATGGCTCGTCAAGAGGTAATAATGTTAATGTTAATCAAGTGAGTGTTTTAAGGAGCGGTAAAGAATTTAAAGCTGATTTGTCATCGGGTTTTGTCGAGGGGGTAGTTGAGGATGTTACGGGTGATGAAAGTGAAAATGATGAAGTTACACCGGTTTTACAAAAAGAATTAAATGTTAAAAAACCGGAAGCGAGTGAGAGTGAAAAAACTGGAAATGAGCCGAATCAAGTTCCATTTCCATCGGCTCTACTTGACCCGGGTAAGAAAAAATTTATTGCATCAAGAGGTCCCCAAAAAGAAGAAATGTGGGACATGTTTAAACAAGTAAAAATAAATCTTCCTTTACTTGATGCAATAAAACAAGTACCCGCATATGCTAAATTTTTGAAAGAATTGTGCACGCAAAAGAGGCAACAAAAGAAAAAAATGCCTAAGCGGGTAAACGTTACCAGTCAAGTGAGTGCAGTTTTAAATGGGGAGCTTCCTCCTAAGCTCCAAGATCCAGGCACGCCATTAATAAATATTCAAGTTGGTAATTTTCAAATGGCAAAGGCATTGCTAGATCTTGGAGCCGGGGTGAGTATTTTACCGGGTGGGTTGTATGATCAATATGACTTTGGTCCATTAGCTAGGGTGGAGACAACGGTTGTTTTAGCTGATTTGTCTCATAAGTTACCCCAGGGGATGGTTCAAAATGTCATTGTTAAAATTGATGAATTTTATTACCCGGTTGATTTTTTGGTATTGGATTACTCATCCGCAGATTCAAAACAACAACAAAATGTTATATTGGGTCGGCCATTTTTGAACACCGCACATGCGGTAATTGATTGTAGATTTGGCACGGTCGATATGACATTTTGAAACCGGAAAATGCGTTTAAATGTTTTTACTAACAATACTAATGATTCCGGTGTTGAAGAATGTTTTATGGCAGATATCATTGAGGGATGCAATCCATATGAGTATGAGAAAGATGGAATGAAATTGTGTGCTTGTAATTTTTCTAAACAGGTACATGCTTTTGATTTGGGGATTGAAGAAGAAAAGCAAGATGTGTTGGCGTTGAAGGAGGGTCGACCACCATGGTCCCACCATTTTGATAGTTTGCCGGTGGAAATTGATTCGGGCACCAAACCCTCGTTAGAAGTGGCACCAAAGTTGGAGCTCAAAGATTTGCCAAGCCACTTGAAATATGTTTTCTTAGGGGATAATGACACATTACCGGTCATTATTGCCTCTAATTTGGAGATGGCACAAGAGCTAGCGTTGATGGAAGTCTTGAGGGAGAATAAAGAAGCTATTGGGTGGACGATTGCCAATCTTAAAGGAATTAGTCCATCCATTGTTATGCACAAGATTATTACCACCGAGGATGCAAAACCCACGAGAGAAGCGCAAAGAAGGTTGAACCCGAACCTTAGGGAAGTGGTAAAGAAAGAGGTAATTAAGTGGTTGGACGCGGGAATTATCTATCCCATTTTGGATAGTGCTTGGGTAAGTCCTACTCAAGTGGTCCCTAAGAAGTCCGGTATTCAAGTAATTAAAGATGACAATGGTGAACAAATTGCTACCCGACCCGTTACCGGGTGGCGGGTGTGCATTGATTACCGAAAATTGAATGCCGCTACTTCTAAGGACCATTTCCCACTTCCATTTATTGACCAAATTATTGAAAAACTTTCAGGTCAAAAGTATTATTGCTTTCTAGATGGGTATTCGGGATATAATCAAATAGCAATACACCCCGATGACCAACACAAGACCACCTTCACCTGTCCATATGGTACTTTTGCTTTTAGGCGAATGCCATTTGGATTGTGTAATGCTCCGGCGACTTTTCAACGATGTATGATGAGTATTTTCTCGGACATGGTTGGAGAGTCGTTGGAAGTGTTTATGGACGATTTCTCAATATTTGGCACTAGTTTTGAATCTTGTCTCAACGAGTTGCAAAAAGTTTTAAAAAGATGCGCTGAGAAAAAATTAGTGCTTAGTTGGGAGAAAAGTCATTTCATGGTGCAAGAGGGAATTGTGTTAGGCCATGTAATTTCTGAGCGGGGTATGGAGGTGGAAAAGGCAAAAATTCGGGTAATATCATCATTGCCACCACCGAAAAATGTGAAGGGGGTAAGATCATTCTTGGGACATGCGGGCTTCTATAGACGTTTTATTAAAGGTTTTAGTGTCATTACCAAGCCTTTATGTAATTTGTTATTGAAAGATGTTCCTTTTGATTTTACTAATGAATGTTTGCAAGCTTTCAATGTGTTGAAGGAACATTTGGTCAAGGCTCCTATTTTGCAACCGCCGGATTGGTCGAAGCCATTCGAGATAATGTGTGATGCAAGTGACACTACAATTGGTGTTGTTTTGGGCCAACGAGTTGACAAGAAGCCGGTGGTAATCTACTATGCGAGCAAAACTTTGTCCGAAGGGCAACTGAATTACACCACAACCGAAAAAGAATTATTAGCGGTGGTGTATGCTTTGGACAAGTTTCGTTCGTATATTTGGGGGAGCAAGGTGGTGGTATATTCGGACCATAGTGCAGTTCGATATTTGATGGAGAAAAAAGATGCCAAGTCACGATTGATTCGATGGGTTTTGCTACTCCAAGAGTTTGATTTGGAGATTCGGGATAAAAAGGGAGTGAAAATGTTGTAGCGGATCACTTGTCTCGAATTCCGGTGGAAGGGAGTGATGATTTGACTGAAATAAATGAAAGATTTCCGGATGAGCAACTCTTAGCCGTGTCTACTCAAGCCGCACCGTGGTATGCCCACTATGTTATATATTTGGCCACGGGTGCTATTCCGGATCATTGGACCAAGAAACGACGACAACAATTCATGGTCCAAGTGAAGCAATATATTTGGGATGAACCGGATCTTTTCAAGATTGGGCCCGATCAAGTGATCCGAAGATGTATTCCCGAGTCGGAAGTTAAAGAAATTTTGACACATGCTCATTCTTCCGCTTGTGGTGGGCATTTTAGTGGACATAAAACCGGCTACCGGGTGCTTTCATGTGGGTTTTATTGGCCTACAATTTTTAAAGATGCTTGCAAATTCGCCCGGAATTGTTTAAATTGTCAAAGATTGGGGAGCATATCCAAAAGGGATGAGATGCCAATGCAACCAATCTTGGTTGTAGAGATATTTGATGTTTGGGGCATCGACTTTATGGGTCCGTTTCCTAATTCAAACGGGTTTTTATATATTTTGGTGGCTGTGGACTATGTCTCGAAGTGGATTGAAGCAATTGCTACAAGGACAAATGACCATTCGGTTATTTGTAAATTTGTTCAATCTAACATCTTCGCCCCGTTTGGAATTCCAAGAGTAATCATAAGTGATGGTGAGTCACACTTCAAAAATTTTAATTTTGGGAAGCTATTGAAGAGATATAGTGTGAATCACCGGGTTGCCACACCGTACCATACTCAAAAAAGTGGACAAGTTGAAGTATTCAACCGTCAAATAAAAGAAATTCTAATGAAGACGGTGTGAGTTGATAGAAAGGATTGGTCGGGAAAGTTAGACGATGCTTTGTGGGCATATCGAACGGCCTACAAAACTCCAATTGGCACAACACCGTATCGAATGGTGTATGGAAAGGGATGTCATTTGCCAATGGAGTTAGCGCATCGAGCACATTGGGCAATCACGACGGTAAATGCGGATTACGATGAGGCGGGTAGAACAAGGAAGTTGCAATTAAGTGAGATGGAGGAGATTAGAGATGAGGCATATGAATGTGCATCGGCTTATAAAGACAAATTAAAGAAGGTTCATGATGCCAAATTGAGAAAGAAAACCTTTGAAGTGGGTCAAAAGGTTTGGTTGTACAATTCGAGATTGAAGATGTTTGCGGGCAAGTTGAAGAGTAAATGGATGGGTCCTTACATAGTTTGCCGGGTTGGTAAGTTTGGTGATGTTGAAATTTTGGATGAAAACACCAACAAGCAACAAACGGTAAACGGACATCGCTTGAAGCCGTATTTGGAAGGTAAGGACATCAACCACTTGGAAGTTGACAAAGCGGGCTATATCTTACGCCCGGTGGAGGAAGTACAATCATAAGAGGCCCAGGTTTGGTAGTGTAAATAGTTAGATTTTATTTTGTTTTATTGCCCAATTTCGTTTCCCATCGAAACCCGTGTTTGTGACAAGTGTGGGGACGTTCGGGTCGTGAAACGGTTCTAGCATTGTGTTGAGGACAACACGGGATTTTCGAGGGGGTAGGGTAATTTTAGTGTGTTTTAGAATTACAGTTTTTCTAAAAAAAAAAAAAAAAAAAAAAAAAAAAAACTAGCAGGTGCTACCGTAAGGGACGGTACCACCGTACCTTACGGTGGAACCTGAACAACAAAAAAAATGACGGTAGTTTGCTACTGCCTTACGGCAGCTAAAATGGCCAAAAAGCTACCGTATGGAACGGCCCTACCGTCCTTTACGGTAGGGTCTGAGTCTTGAAAATTTTTTGACGTAACGTAAAAAAAAAAATTCCTTGGTGCACGCGAATAATAACTGACCAGCCTTAATGCTTTATTTCTCCCACCTAACTTCTAATCTTCTTCTTCACCAAGACTCCACAAAACCTCCATAACCCTTTTCACTTAAAACCTTCATAAATCTTTCAATCCTTAACCAAATCCAACAATTTTCGGGTGTAACTCGGCTAGAATTTCACCTAGTTTCTGATTTTGGGGAGTAAATTGAAAGAAAAACACTTGTTGGGGCCGAAATTCAAACCCTAGATTTTGCAAATTTTGGGGCTTTTTCAAGTTTCTTATTTTCTTGTGTTTTAGCATCTTCTAAACAAAGGTTCTAAACAAAGGTATGTGTTCTAAGTTGTTGATTTTGATGCTAAATTGTGAAAAATAGAGGTTCTTGGTCTTGCTTGTTAGTTAATGTAGTATGTAAATATTGTATTGTTGAGTAATAATATGGTAGTAGAAGTAATTTTGAGATGTATTTTGTGAACTTTTGGTAAATGTTAAGATTGTAGAGGCGTCATGCCCAATTTTCGTCAAACCAAAGATGATATTTTCGTTCACAAATACTTACTACCATGTTAACAAGCAAGTGTGGGGAGGTGTTAAACATATGGAACTAATTTTGTTTTGTTTGGTTTTGATGTTGTTTGTTTGAGTATAGGAAAATGGTGAAAACTAGTGAAGCACTTGGAGCGAGTTCATCTTCACAGGCAAAGGGTAAGAAGGTGGCGAAACAGTATAAAAGAAGGAAGTATGTGGGTAGAGATGAAGATTCTGAGGAGGAAACGCCAGAGGTGCCACTAAACAAACATGATAAACCTAAGTGGGAATCAGGTCCTCTGAATGAAAAACCAAGGGAATGGCAAGCTACACTCTTTCATGATCAGATAAAGAATTTGAAAGATAAACCGGGTGCTTTCATTTGTGAGAAGGATGTTAAGGAAGTGCAATTCGCACCATTTAAAGTGGTTGATCGGTTTCGGGCTTTGGGTTGGGAAGCAGCATTGCATTGTTATGATGGAAATAATAAGTATTTGTATATGGATGAGATCGAGGAATGGATGGCAACGTTGAGATGTCCTCGATATGATTCACCATCCAAGATGAAGTTAATCGGTGAAGTGAATGGGGTAAAAGTGAAGATGTCTTTTGAGACATTAAAAAAGTTGGCCAAGTTTGACAGTCTGCCGGCTAAGGAGTACATGTTCCCTAGTTTAGATGATTTGTTGTATAAGCCCGACAAGCACCCGAGGTGGACCGAGATGTTGGAAGCTTTATTCCTTCCGGGGACATATCATGCAACTTTGTATAGGAGGAACTTGAAGATTGAGGCAAAATTGTTGTTAGTTATCATCATTATGAATGTGATACCAAGGAGAGCAGATAAGCAAGAGGTGCGGTTTCCAGAAATTCCAGTCCTTTACTCCTTGATGCATGGGTCTCCAAAATTTCCACTCCGGTATTTAATTCTAAATCATGTATGGATGTGTCGGAATTCAGTTGGGAGGTGGATTATTCCTTACTGTAGGCTCATTACCGCCCTTTTGATGCAACAAAAAGCTATTTCGGCTGATGATGTTGGAAAACATAAGAGGTATAAACCGTTTGAATTGAAGACATTGGGACTTGGGTGGACATACACCAATTCAGAAAGGTACCACAAGCTGAAATCTGAGGGCCAAAGATGGAGAACATTGAAGGTTGATGCTCAAAGACTTTTACCGGGAGAGCAAGATGAACCTGAAAGTGAGAATGAGCCACCGAGCGAAGAGGAGGATTATGTGGAGGAGCCGAGGGGTATGCATATGGACCTGGGGCAAGGTAGTTCGGATCATGGGGGAACTTTTTATGATTTTACTGAAAGGTCTTACGAGGAAAACTGGGCTTTCACAGGGACGATGCAGACGGTAATAGAAAATCAACGCCCCCCAGCTTCGGTATTTGATACATGGTTTGGTTCAGAGCGCACATTATTTGATCACCATACAATGATGAGCGCCAGCATTGAAAGAAATATGAGGCAAGGGTTCGACCGGCAGGAGATGTGGAATAGGGCGCATGCCTATTCTCACGAGGTGGAAATTAATCATAGATATGTGGATGATCAAAATAGGCGGATGAATGATGATTGGCATGCGGGAAGACCCGTAGTTGCAAATCCACAACCGGTGGATTACGGGTCTTTACCACCTTATGATGGGAGCATCTCATATCCGACTCCACCACTTCATCATTCTCAATGGGTTGACCCGCAACAACAACAACAAGCCTCGGATCAAGGTGGAAGCGGTAGTGGTGCGTTTGGATTTGGTGAGTGGAACGATCTGATGACTTCCGTGTTCGGGCCACCTCAACCCCACTATTATTGACCAGGTCGTGCTCTTTTGTACATAGTTGTATGTTTATTTTCTTTTTCTTATGTTTTGGGATTGGGTGGTTGGGTGGTGTTTTGATTGAGGATGATTGGTTTGGGTCGTGGTAGTAGGAGGTGTGTTGTTAAAAAAAATTAAAAAACTAAAAAAAATATAAAATGAAAATACCAAAAAGAAGTTTGTGGTTTGAGTCTTGGAGCTTTTCCTTCCAAAACCGTACATTGGGGACAATGTATCCCAAGTGTGGGGATGGGGGAAATTTTTGAGGTTTTTAAAAAAAAAAATTGTAGTCAAGCGTAAACATTGTGAAAATTGGAACACCTTGAATTAACCCCAATAGACACACCGGCAACCCTTAACACCCACTTTTATTCTTGGTGAGAGTTTAAGCCACACTTGTATATAAATAAAACTTTTCTTTGAGAGAGTGGTAACGGGTGGGGGTGCACTAGAACTTGTGCCTTAATGCAATTTGAGTCTGTAGTTGGACATGAGTGTGAAAAGGATAAGGGCATTAGGTAGCTTCGTCTAGTTGAGTGTGAGTGTGGGTTTTGGGGGGTTGGACCTCATACATTACATATATGAGCATGGTAGCGAGAGGGGCGGGGGTTTGGACATTTAGTTGCCCATTTTGTGCCTTAAAAGCCTATCAATTGTTAACCCTTAAACTAGCTCCCTAAATTAATACCCAACTTGACCCGGTCTTGTGTGTTTAAATAGAGTGGTAGTGTGTTATTCTAGTATAAGTTTGAAGTTTAGTTGTGTGTGTTTCGTTTGTTTATATAGTTTACTTGGTTCGGAAAAAAAAAAGAAAAAAAAATATATATATGAAGAAAAAAGAGAAGAAAAAAAAAGAAAAAAAAATGAAAAACGAAAAAAAAGGGGGGGGGGAAGTTTATGTGTGGTATTTATTATGTTCGTGTTCGTATGTATGTATGTTTGCGTGTGTTAGTCATGTGCGTGTGTGTCATTGTGTAATAAAGACCGGGTAAAGTTTGCGCTACTCATACATATTCCATTTCCTACCTTTACACTTAGCCAAGTTACAACCTTAAAAGTCCCTTTGATTTGCACTCATGTTTAACATCCATAAGAGGAAGATTGATTTAGGTACAAGCCTATGGTTGTGCAACCGCCCGTTTGCCTTTTGTGTGTCTAGCTCATCTATGCTAGAGCTTACTTGTAACCGAGAGGAGAGATATTGTGAGGGGTGTGTTGATTTGGGTGTTGAGGATGGGTTAATACAAGGATTACATGTTGATGCTTGATTTTAAAATGATCGTTTTTGTGGGAAATAGATTTTTGGTGGATTTCTTGGGACAAGCAATGGTTAAGTGTGGGGATGTGACGGGTGGTTCAAGGAACAACCCTTTATAATGTTAAAACGCTTATATTAACTACATTTGATCATGATATTGCTTGGAATTGGGTGACTACGAGTACTTTGGTTGCAGGTACATAAAAGGGCTTAAAATGAAGAAAACCGAGCTTTGGAATGGACCGGAATGGATCGGGACGAGGAGGAGTTGAAAGAAGAAAAAAATCAAAATTTTAAGGTCTCCACCGTACCTTACGGTGCCACCGTAAGGTACGGTGGCATCTGGACATATCTTCCCACCATTGATCAGTCTAAAGCTACCGTAGGTTTTTAATTCCTACCGTACCTTACGGTGCTACCGTAAGGTACGGTAGCCCCTGCACAAACTTATAACTCCCACCATTTAAGACGAAGTTATGGTGTCTTTTGGGCATCTTCTCACTTGTGAACGTTTCTAAGCAACTTTTGGGCGATTTTGGCTGAAACTAATCATTGGAGAACATTTCTAATCATTGGGTTTATGTTTGTAATTCTTATGAACAATTATTTGAAGATTATGATGATGCACCAAGCGATGTTAGGCTAAACAATTGGTGATCATTCGTGGTGAAGGTTTTTCTAAAACTCTTGTGTGTGTTTTCTTATATTTCTAGAATAATAATTTGGTACTTTGCTTGATTATTATGGTGTATGAACAATTGCTTGTAGTGTGTTGATTAATTTACTAATTCTTAGTCTTTATCGTACGTTCTTGGTGTTGCTAACAATCGAGATATCACGGGAAGGATTGGGGGTTGGTTATTGATTAATTGGTCATCGGGAAACAACCTCGCGTTAATTTAATCCGAGTACTTTGTTCCCTTTTATCATAACAATTGTTTGTACATGAGTTATATCTATGTAACTCTTTCTAGTTGAAATTCACACATGTGTTTAGAGAAACCGGATCCTTGAATGGTCATTATCCCATAATTTGAAGAAACGCTCTTAAGTTTGAATCGATAATTAGTCGTTATTTTAGTTCAACTCAAAACAACCAAAAAGCTTAATCATTTACTTGTTTGTTAAGTAGTTTAATTTTAGTTAATTAACAAAGCTAGAAATTGCACATTTTCCACAAACTCCCTGTGTTCGATACCTTCTTGCCACTATTCAATAGTTGTAATTGGGAAATTTTACGTGTACCACGACAAACACGTCAAATTTTGGCGCCGTTGCCGGGGAGTAGTGCGCAACGTGTGTTAATCTTTTAGTTTTGTTTTGTTATTTTCGGGTTTACACTGGTTGTGTTTAGTGTGTAGGTACTTCAAGTGTATGCATACTAGAGGCTCTCACGAGTCATCACCACTTTTGTTTGATCCGGAGATTGAAAGGACATTGAGAAAGAACCGAGTTTTGATAAGAAGAAACAGAATTGTTGATTCACCTACTTCACCGTTTACACCAAGAAACATAATGCAAGACTCTCACATACCAACAACGGGTCAAACGACCTCTTCATTCATGCCTACTTCTTCACAACTTTCACCCAACACCACAATGCCTAACCTTTCCACTAGTCCTGAAACACCAATCCATACCACCCAACCGAGTTTCACTCAAAGTGATCCAAACCTTACCTTTAATCCATCAAACACCATACCACCATTCTCCCATTTTTTCCCAACTACGGGTCAATCATCTTCTACTATCCCACAACCACAAGGACAAGGTTCAACAATTGTCCACACCACATCTACTTACCAACCACCTAACCAATCGGGTTTTTACTACTCATCTTTTCAAGGTGGCCAAAATTCTAGATTTCTAAGAGATGTGTATGATGATGGGTATGATGATGAATAATTTAGTGGGTATAATGAAGAGGGGTATTATTATGGAGGTGAAGGTGCATTTATGGGATCTCAAGCTCAAAAGGGTCAAGTAAGTCAACCACTTTTACCATTTCAAGACCCGGGAAGACTACCGGTTGGTGTGCAACATGTTAGACCGCAAGGATTGCACTTGCAACGTCCCACACCACTTAACCAAATGCGGCCTCCAAACATGCAAGCTCAACATCAAAGGCCGATTCACCAACAACAACCACCTATGTATCAAAATCAGCATCAACAACAATTTGCACCACAAGGTGCAATGCAAGGACAAATGGGTCAACCAAGAGCGCCATTGGGAGCACCTAGAAGACTCCACCGTGATGTTGTGCGGGGAATTGAGGCGCATTTTCGGCCAATTATCACTAATAATCCATCACCAATAGTGATTCCGCAAAATGCAAATGGAAGAACTTTTGAAGATTTGCCTTCAAAATAGAGAAGAAATACGTTGGTAAGGCATTTAGGACAGATTTCAAAAGCGTCACCCTTCCACTAAATGATAGGTTCTTCGCCTTCCACAAAGACAACTTACTCCTAAAAGAGTCTACCACCGGTTCCAATTCTTACAAAGATTCATATTGGCCCCCACCGGAAGACCAAGGTAGGTAAACGGAAAGGAACCGGCACTACACATTAACACGTTAGCCATCTGCCCAATCTCATTAGAATCCACCCCCATCCCAAATACACAACATTTGCCAAGATTTGCCTTCAACCCCGACACAAGGTAAAAACACCTAAGAATCCGCTTCAAGTTTTTTGCATTCGCAATCGACCATTCCCCTAGGAAGACAACATCATCAGCATAAAGTAAGTGGGAAAGGGTAAGCCCACCCGAACCACATACTAACCCTCTAAATAATCCGACCTCCGTGGCCCTCCGCATAACACCCGACATGGCCTCCATGGCCAACAGAAACAAAAACGGTGATAGGGGATCACCTTGTCTAAGACCATGACTGCACACAAACTCATTGGTGGGGGACCCGTTTATCAATACCGACGCTCTAGCAGATCTCACAATAGCCATCACCCAATTACACCACCTGGTCGGGAAATTCATTTGTAACATAATAGCCTCCAAAAAATCCCAGTTTAAAGAGTCATACGCTTTTTCGATATCCACCTTGAAGATCATCCCTTTTCGTTTCATCTTCGTCATCCACCCAACCACCTCGTTCAACATGAGCGGACCATCAGTAATGTTCCTACCAGCTAAGAAAGCAGATTGCTCGGGAGAGATTAATTTCCCAATGATCGGCTTAAGCCTAGCCACTAGAACCTTCGACAGCACCTTGTTAACACAACCGACCAGACTAATAGGCCTGTAATCATGAAAACCCACCGGATCATTCTTCTTCGGGATTAGAGCAATAAACGATGGAGCGCAACCCGGCCCCACCAAAGAAATCCTCAAACAATCGCACAAAATCATCTTGGAAACCAGACCAACACCTTTTGAGGAACTTAAAATTAAAACCATCATGCCCCGGGGCCTTGTCACCCACACAATCCCAAACCGCATCCTTGATTTCCCGCAATGTAAAAGGCCGACAAAGGACCGACGCGTCCAAGTCCGAGACCCGATTCAGATTTGGGCATACAATCTTCGACCTAACCATAATGGGCTCCCTGAACTTCTCCTCAAAAAAAGTGTAAGCACTATCCTTAATAAATGTAGGGTTCGTTACCCAATTACCATCGACCATCAGACCATGGATCCTCTTGCTAGACACGTTAGAATTAATGATCCCATGGAAAAATTTAGAATTTTCATCACCTTCGATCGTCCACTTCACTCTTGCCTTTTGCTTAAGATCCATATGTTTACGTCTGTCAAAATCCAAGATAAAGGCCCTCGCACAAGAACGCAACTCGAGTTCCTGTGATGAAAGGTCACTAACATCCGCCAAGCAAAAAGATTAATAAATTCATAATTTCTCACTTCCTCCGTCTCAAAATCTATATCTATATATTATAATAATTGAAAACACTAAATCCCACATGGCATTTAAAGAGGACATCCATTCCTTTAAGTGTGACATGTGACATTAATTGATTTTAGGAAAAAAAAATTAACAGCAAAATTGGATTTTTCTCTCTCATGTTTCTTCCCATAATTTTTAAACGTTAATATCTTTTATATACGAGATTTTTTAAAGAAAAAACTTACACCAAATTAACGAGCGTTTCATTATCTTTCCAACGAGTACCATAGTGCTATATAAAAAACGGAGAAAAAAAAGACTATTTTTTTGTGGGTTTTGTTCATACAGGGAAAAAAACACAAAGTTTTCAGATAATTTATTAATCATGTATAGGCAAGTCACTAATTATGTTCAAATCAGTAAATATGAATTCTATTTTCAACATGTGTTAGCATTGAAGTTGTACATTGTTTTAGGTTAGGTATTAATATTAGAGTTTTACATTGTTGAAAGTTAGGCATTAACATTGAAGATACATTGTTAATTGTTTTAGGTTAGGTGCTACCCGAAATTTTCCTGTATGTAACTGTAAAGCGCATCATTCTATTTCATATGTAAAATTGATATGTCATATTAGATTTCTCAACATCGGGACATTATCGGGGTATAATCTAGTAATAATAATAATAATAATAATAATAATCTATATATATATATATATATATATTGCAAAGGGATCAATCTTACATGTCATACTCTTATGCAATCTCTCCTTTAAGAGATGCCACATAGGATTTGATGTGGCAACTCTAGACCAATTAAAAAAAAGAAATAAATATGGTTAACCTAATCTATTAAATACCTAATCTACTAAATGTAAATATTAAACCTTTAGTATTTTCTCTCTCATGTTTTCTCCCATAACTTTTAAATGTTAATATCTTTTATACACGAGATTTTATAAAGAAAAAAAATTACACCAAATTAACGAGCATTTTATTATCTTTCCAACGAGTACCATAGTGCTATATAAAAAACGGAGAAAAAAAACGACTATTTTTTGTAACCCGACAGGTATTGTGTCGGGTTTAGGATTAGTTTAAAAAAATTGTGAGTTTGGGTCGGGTCTGGGATTAGGTGATACCCATGAATTTTTTAAAATAATAATATGATAACTTATGACAGAGATTTGTTTAAAATAAATAATATTATTATTATTATTATTATTATTATTATTATTATTATTATTATTATTATTATTATTCATTAATCATATATTGACAAGTCATTAGTTATGTTGTCATATTAGATATTTTAACCCGGGACGCTCCCGGAATAAAAACTAGTTCAGGAATCAAAGCAAAGCAAAGCAAAGCGTAGCCTTTTTTTTCTCTCTCACTCACATGTTCATTCGGTGATAATCTATAGATAATAGAAAAAATTATATTATTGTGAGATACATTATTCATCCAGACATATATCCGTATCCAAAATATTTGTTTGTATATATCTTCTTCTATATCTATATGTATCTATCTATCTATATATATATAAAAGAATTGAACATTGCTGACGTGGTGTGCAATGGTGCCTTCAACCTCTCCATGAAACTGTCATGTGGCATCATAATTGAAAGATTTTAGTGTTTTTTAATTATTTCCTTTTTTAATTAAAAAAAGATAAACATAAAACCCTAAATTTATCTCTCTATCTCTCAATTTTCAATTACTAAAATTAAATTGAATTATTTTAGTAAAAAAGAATTTTAAAACAAATTTAAATTTTTCTCTTTTATGTTTCCTCCCTTAATTTTTAAACGTTAATATTTTTTATATTCGAGATTTTTTAAATAAAAAAATTACACCAAATTAACGAGCATTTTATTATCTTTCCAACGAGTACCATATTGCTATATAAAAAACGGAGAAAAAAAAAACGACTATTTTTTGTGGGGCTTTGTTCATACAGGAAAAAAAACACAAAGTGTTCAGGTTATTCATTAATCATGTTTTTTCTTTTAAACCAGGTTTTTATCTACGATGTTGAAACTCGGCCCAATCGCCATGCTTTCATTGGAATTTTACTCTTTTAAAGATGCATAGGTATACTTCATCAAGAGAAGCTAGGAGAAAGAATCGCGCAACACTGCAACACATGGTGCCACCTTATAGCAAAGTTATTTTTTTATTTATTTAATTACAAAAGTAATAATTATTACTATTAGTATTATTAGAATTGTTATATTTTTCAACCCCGGGACACTCCCGGGATAAAAGCTAGTATTCAAATAGTTGGAAACCAGAAGCTATTCGTTTCTTAACCAGGGTTCAACGAGTCGTTCACAGTAATAGTTCATCTCTAGGGGGCAGGGATTTGTCTTTGGTAGACTAGGGTTTGCAATTCAAAAAGAGGTGGCGGCGCAGCTTGTTGCCAATCTACCTTCTATTGTGATGTAACTTTCATATTTAGTTTTTAATATATTATTACAAGTTTTATTTAAAAAAAATACTCATTTAAAACTAAAAAACTTAAAGTCTAATGGTCATATTTTTTTTTAATGACTCAGATATGACACCTAAATCTTCAAAGACGTCACTACTCGATCTCTATCTATGAGACATTCTAAGGCAAGCCGGGATTTCAGCAAAAAAGGAAGCTTCTGTAAACTTTCTTAGGGTGGATGGGGTGATCATCACCCCATCACACTATAACACCCAATCATCTTGTGTCACCCTATTTAATCACATTCTATCACATTTTATCACTAAACTCATGTGATGGTGTTCACAATTATCAATAAAACCACCGCATCCAATCACCTTGTGACACCTCATTCCATCACACCCATCACTATTTTTTTATAATAAAAACAAAGAGTTTTGGTTGGGACCACCTACCGTTTTTCTCATCTACTATAATATATAAATAAAATCATTTGGGGGACACTTGGCACTTTCTCATAGCTACTCATTCTGTTTTCCCGCCTACTTCCTTTACAAGTTTCTTTTTTTCTTTTCCTTATTTTTCTCATAAACCCTAACAAAACAATTGATATTCCCTCCTACTAACCCTTTTTATCTCTTCATTATTCCCGAGATTCTCCATTTGACTCACTTGCTATTTCTCTTTGCTATTCAAATGCTAGCAAACCCTAATTCTATGGTCATTATCACCATTCTAATTCTAAGATACCCATCACTACTAATCATTTTTTTCCCTTTTCAAATCTGATATGAGATCATATATCTCTAAGAATACGTAATTTAATCATTACATTTGTCACTCTTTTGTTAATTTTTTGGGTTTTGTTATTAAACTCGTGTAATACACGGGATTTTAACCTAGTTTATATATAAAACAAAGATGCATACATTATGATGGGACCACCAAGTTGTTTTCCTCCGTGACACAAGTCACGGTTTTACCTTATCACGGCTGGTCCATCATGGATCGCCCCGACCCCCCTTACAGACCCCTCAGACGGGAGCGCTAAGCTGCGACCAACATATTTGCTTGTCTTTGGTTGGGCCGGGGGAAAACACGGTTGTGTTAACCTCACAGGGATATCTCCTCTCGTTTTTTTGAGAGATAATGGGTTTGTTGTTGGGTATGCATTGAGAAGGGCGGAAACGAAGAAGGTGGATAAGCATACTAAAGCTTGCGAAGAGAACCAACATGTTTTTGTCTCATTGGCTTCCGATGCCTTTGGATCCTTGACACCGGAAGCTATTTGTTTCTTAAACAGGATCCAACGGGTTATCCATAGCAATGTCTCGACTCCAGGGGGTAAAGGTTTGTGTTTAGTATATTAGAGTTTACAATCCAAAAAGGGGTGGCAGTGTAGCTTGTTGCCTGCCTGACTGCTATCTTGATGTAATTTAGATGTAATTTTTACAAGTTTGGAATGAGAATTAATAAGATATTATGCAACAAAAAGAAAAATTGCCTTCGAAAAGCAGTTAACAAATATTGTTTGTTGTACTATAAGCAATTATACGTATAAAACTTAAATTTTTAGATATTTTTCGAAATCCATTATAAGATAGGATAGATGTATATGTATATAATATGTATTCTTTGTCATGTTACCCATTTAGGGATTTTTATTTTGTCATGTTACCCAATTAGGGATTTTTATTTGAAACTAGTAAATTGCATCCGCCGCGCTAAGCGCGGCATAGAAACATTAACGGTGCCGATCCGTGAAAACGTGTGGAATTTTCCAACGAACAGCGAAGTTACACCAGTGGTATTGCGATGGTCAAGTAATCGGATAACACAACGTAGAGAGTCGTATTGTTCCGTCGATACGACGGCACGCCTTGCAGCGAGCAAAACGCCTAAACCGTCAGAAAATAATTGATAAAAGAAAACATCTACGATCCTGGCTAGCAGCCAACGGCGTGGTTGTCATTGCGACTTACAATGGCAGTTTCGAAAATACCATACAAGTTGAAGGTTCTTTATTAATTAAAAGATTCTTGCAATGGCAATATGGTAAATACCATGCGATCCAAAGATTCTTTCAATGGCATTATCGTAAATACGTGGAACATGAAGGTTCTTTACTAAAAACCTAAGATTCTGACAATGGCATTATCGTAAATAAGTGGAACCTTAAGGCTTTTTAATAGGATAGTGGCAATTCTGTAAATAACGTGAAATTGAAGGATTTTGTTTAGTGGGTACTGTAGCGAACGATCGGAATTGTTATATATATAATGATGCTCGATAAAAACTCAAAACTAAATATATATGTTTATTATATCCGTTAAATACCAACTAAAGTAGTAATACAAGCAATGAATAAGAATCTACCTCTACTAATAAATGAGTAACTAGGGGACACATGGCTCTTTACAAGGGCCTCCACCTATGCTCTACATAGGTTCCAACAAGGCATCCACGTGTCAATCTCATAAACCATCTTAAAAAAGACACGCGCCCGACCCGATAGTAATATGACCCGCTAAATAAAAACCCTAACGTTCTTTCAATCAATTTTGCAATGCAATTCTAATCCATCTCTCTCTGCATCTCCGAGTAAGCCCTTGGATCTTCTTCATCAAGGTAAAGATTCGCCAATCTTTCTTCTTCAAAGTTTTTCGTTTTTATGTAACTACAATCAAGATAAACATTTGCTCCGAATATATACCGGTAGATCATAATTATGAAACCAATCGTACCTAGAGTCGACGCCGGCTGACTTCGTTATTTCTGGTTTCAATATGAACGACGCCGGCTTACGTCGTTATTTCGTTATTTCTGGTTCCAAGCAGACCCAGATCGTGTCAATTCAATTTGTTTTTCCTCTTTGATTTTATCCGCCGACATTAGTGTATGATTTTTCCTCTTTGATTTTATCACTTTGATATTGCAGATTGATGTATTAGATAAGTAGGTGCTTGAGGTAATGGGTGTGCTTTTCACAGAGGAAGAGCAACATAAATGTGAAGAAAGAGTATGCTCTTTTTTCCCTCTTGACCTATGAAATTTTGCATCTTTGTAAGGGTAATTTAGCCATTAATCATGTTTTTATAGTGTAAAATGTATCTATTGAAAAGAAGTGGTTGTTGGCAGTACATGAAGCTGGTCATATTTTATTAGCACCTTTATTTCATCGATATGATTGACATGCATTTTCTCAGTTATTACTATGTGGCAAGGTATAATCTTAAAATTAGTTTTAAGAGGTGTTTGATGTTTAAATTACCCTAGGGAAGATATGGTGGACTGATGTGCTCAAAGTGGTTTAATAAAAACTAACTAAATTAACCTAAACTAGACACTCTAAGTTTTAAATTTATAACCTAAGACTCTCTAAACCTAAACCACACAACCGGCAAGTGTACCGGTCAGTGCAGTACAGCTAAAGTAAGTCCGAGTATCGAACCCACGAGACTCTAGTGGAAAACGTAAACTAGACTCGATTACTTATCTACAAACTGACTTAATAATGTTTTATTGCTTAATGGGGGGGTTTTTTAAAAAACTAATTGCAAATAATTAAAATAAAATAAAACAAAAATAACTAAAGACACAAACTGGGAACTAGAATTCGGATCAGGTGATGGGAAGGCACTACCTAGGCTAGAATCCTACACATGAATGATAAAGCTTCTAATGGCTATGGAACTGGTGTGGAACCGGGATCTTAAAATACTAAACATCAAGAATAAACTAGACACCCTCGACCCTTCTCAAGGGGAAACCCTAGAATATTGTTGTGCTGTTAAACCACCGGTTGAGAGGTTACCCTCACAGGCTTACCTACTCGAATCTTAAAGTACCCGCTAGACAGCCTACCTCACAGCGCGAAAGTCACAGTACACCCGAAAGTGCAAGGGATAACTACAATATTTCTGATAAGACTTGGCCTACAAGGAATGCTAGGGAAACTAGGAAGATCTTCTCACAAAGCCTCTAGAACTAGCAATTTAACACCCTAGACAGACCAACAATCTCGCACCTCACAGCTATTGAGAATTGGTAGAACACTTAGAATTATCTAACTAACAATTACAACTCCTATGGATAACCTGCAGAATTAACCATAAACTAGTCGCTAACACTCAGTCCGCAACCTAACCCGCATTCATACATGAAAGACATTCACAAAAACGCAAGTGGAGTTTATAAAAAATAATTAAATAAAACTAAATACGCATACACATCAAACCAGAAAATAAAAAGTTCTTTACTTTAAACTTCAACCCACAACCAAAAGTTCCAAGACCAAAAGAAAATAAATCAAACATGTGCAATCATCTTTAACCTAGGTAGCGAAAAGGTCTAGCCAATAAAAGTCATGATAAAATCAAAACAATAAAAGCCAGTTAAAATCATGGTGCTAACAACGGGTTTCAAATAAATAGATAATAAATATTGAATTAGAACCGACCCGTGCTGGCACCTATGCTTCAACCCTAGACCTTCACCTCTAATTTTTGGGCTGCTGCTCGATCCTTTCACGATTAATGTTTGCTGCCGCTTCTTTCTATCGTGCTCTCCACCCAAGAATTAATATTGTGCGCCTATTATTGCTTTCCACCAATCCCCAAGAAAAATATATGCTGCTACTTGATGTGCACCTCTCTCACCAAAATAATTATGATGCCTTGTATTGTTCTTGTGCGCCTCCTCTCCAGAATATTATGTCTCCTCTATTAATAATAATTCTTCTCCAATACATGATTTGGGCTTCGGCCCGTGGCTTTCCAAAGTCACTTTCTTTTGTTGTATTTTATATTATTATTATTATTATTATTATTATTATTATTATTATTATTATTATATATAGTATTATAACTCCTTGCTTTTGACTCGGGTGTTCTTGACTTAACCAAAGTTGTTCGTTTACGCTCCAACGTCCATAAACACCTACAAAATAAAAATAAATACACAAAACTAATAAAAATCTATAAAAACCTATACTAAGTAAAATAGACTGGTACAAGCCTAAAACTAATAAAAATACTATTTAAACGACTCGAAAACTATACAAACTTTACACCGGAAATAGATGTATTTTACAATACATCATGGACCAAGGTTACTCAACATTTGGCAGCGTGATGATGCAAATGGTGTTTTTTTCTTGGTAGGCGTTGTGTTGAACGTGTTGTTTTTGGTGATGATATAACTGTTGTAATAGTTTGTGTATTATCTTAAAAAGCGCGCTCAAGGCGCACTTAAGCGCGAAGCGCATCTAGGCACCAATCTGTGTGCCTTATGTAACACAAGGCGCCAATCTGTGCGCCTTATGTAACACTAGGCGCCAATCTAGGCGAGCATCATACGAAAAGCGCAAAAAGCTTTTGTGTGCTTCGCGCTTTTTAAAACCAAGCATACATATATGTGTATATATTTTCATTTGCAAGTTTTTACTTGTACATATTTTAGTTCTTATACAATTGGTTACTATAGTATTTAGTGAAAGTTCTGCACTTTTAGTTCGGTGGGTATTAAAAAAAATTGTGTACTGCAGAATTTTATCAAGGATTTGAAACAAAATTCGGCACTTTTAAGACTTAAAAAACTGCAGTGTTTGATTCAAAATTCTGCACGTATATGTGTCAAAAAAGTAAGTTTGTTATATTTTTTTTGAAGAATAGTAAGTTTGCTATATAGTTGTTTGAATAGTGGTTCAAACTGTCTCAAATTGTCTCACTTATCAGTTTATTTTTTAGGGCATGAATTGATCTATGTAATATTCATAAGGTTACTTTTCTTGATTTTGATCTATGCAACATTCATAAGGTTACTTTTCTTGATTTCATATAATCTTTTTCTGGTCTTTTTGTTGTTTTTCCTCACTATTTTTTAAATCTTATTTTCATAATAATAGGATCCACGGGAATCGGTTAGCATAAATGCCTTTTATATGGATCTGCAACATGTATAGGTGTCAAGGGATGTGTGACTTTTAGATGCCATTGAAAACGTAGGTTTTCTTTCTTTATGTTTTATGTGTTTCAATCAGTTGCTTAGTTGACCATTGATTCATGTGAAAATATAGTGATTTTCATAAGTATGCACTGCACCTATCGGTATTCTTTGTTAATGCCCATGATTAGGATTTACGATTATAGCTATATTCTAATGAGCTTATGAAACTAAAAAAACAATTAAGGATACTACTTTCAGGCTCTTTCGTTTTGATGCTAGAGAGTACTTCACTTCCTTAACTTTGATGACATGGACCAAATTGGTTTCAATTCACTTGAAGAATAGGTGATGCACACAATGCTTAAAATTTCTTCTCAATACATATGTGAGATTTCAATTTATTGTTGAACAATATTAGATGTTAGTTGTATGATATGGTTATTAATTTACTCTTTATCTGCACAAATAAACTCAAGAAAGTTTCATGTTTATATTGTTTGTTTTGTAATTTGTTTTCCATGTGTTATGGTTTGAAGAACCTTTTATTAGGTCTGCTATTGAGGTTATAAGCAAAGTTGCAGCATATTGAAAATGACGGCTACCTTGAGGTGTGTTTTTTATTGATGCATAAATTAAGTTTCTTAATATTATTGAATGGATCAAAGTTACAATGTTAATTCATTCCAAAAAAATTTTAAAAAGTTGAACCGAACAATTAAGACATGCGGAGAGGGTGTTTGGGAATTGGGATTGAGTTTGGAAATGCAAAAGTGCTTATTGGCTTATGACTTTTTGAAAAGGAGTTTTAATAAAAGTGTTTGGATTAGCTTTTGGGATGAGAAACGTCAAAAAGTCAATAAATTGTCTTTTTTTTAAGTGTTTCGCTTAACTTATCGTGAATATTGGTTGTATGGGTGGTAGACTTGTAATTTTTTTTCCAAAAGTCAAAAGCCAAAAGCCAGGATTTCTAACTTTTCAAAAACAACTTTTCCACCCTTAAAAACAAAAGCCAAATGTCAAAACAGAAAGTGTTTTTGGGTTACACAAACAGCTTATTGACTTATTGGCTTTTTGAAAAAGCCAATAAGTCAATAAGTTGTTTTGAAATGTAACTCATGATTCATTAAGACGTTAAAACTTGAAAAATAGTTCCTAAAACGTCCGAGTCGTAATGAGTTTTACATGGTGAGTTCATTGATCCTATAGTTCCTCACGGCTCAGTATTTTAAAGTTATAACACCCTTTTTATATTTTTCCCTCAGTAATACATAAAGAAGGCCTTTTTTATTTTCCTTGAAAATTGTCGGTTATTTATTAATTATGTAATATCCCTGTTTGGTATCTTGATGAAATTTTAGACCCCGTAACGAAACTCTTAAGGTTTTAACAGAGTATTTGGCAACGTATTCGGTGAGGGTGCGTTCTGGATGACATAGCGAAAAAAACTGCAACAGTGTTCGTGGGGCGAATTGAGTTTGAATGAAATTTGTTTTTATTATCATTTTTGATGTTTCGCTAAACCATATTTAATCACTTTGAATGTTCATGTTCATTTGGCTTCCATTAATACGTAACTAAAACTTGTATATTACAATCTTTATAAAATAACTTTCTCATTTGACTTGGGGATGTACCGGGTATACACCTGGGTCTCTAACCTAGTTAGAATTATAAGAGACGAACTCGTTGGTAAAATGATAACTGACTTATACTAGCAAATATAGAAAAAACAAATATATAATGATTTCGATTAAAATTTTGCAGTTTTGCCTCTGGATGTAAAGAAAACTCGTAGATAGCAAATGTGTGTATATTGTATTTCTATCATGGATTTCAAATGACGAATATCTTTTTATAATTTATTTGAATTAATTTAGTTTAATCTTTTTATTGTGAGACTCAACCTGAATCAGGCTGAAATTCTTTAACATAAGTCAAAGACGCAGACACCTAAAAATTTTCACCCATGGAAAAAAAATTATAGGTCCGCCACTGAACCGCGGTGCCACCTATCTTCTCTGCCACCGATTCCAGAGGCAGCAAAGTTCTCTCTTGATCTTTAAGCATCTTCTCTATTAACTTGTTACAAGTTGCCATTGTTGATTACTTCGTATCGCTCTGTTGATTCAAACAGTTACGCTCCCACTGGCCGAGAACTTGCAGCTCATATACCAACTAATAGGTTCCATTTTAACAAAGAATTACAAAAAGAAAAAAAAGGAAACGAATCAATTCAGGTCTTCCTAACTGGTAACCACTCTGTACTAAAATTGAGTATTTCGGCAACTAATTCCTAACTACAGGTATCAGTAAGGCTCACTAATTACAAATCAAACTAATCACCAGAATAAATAAATAAAATGATCTCAATAGATTGAATGAGAGATACAATCAATGGGCCTTCTTTATATAACGAATAGGAGCCTCCGAGCCTCTAAGCTGCTACAACAGTAATAACAAATTAACTGTACGTAGTAGCCTAACGAACCACTGACCGTATATGCTCTGTTATAAACCATCAAAAACTAGTCTTCCCGTATATTAAGTTGATACTGTTGTAACCGCCTATAGTATCCAGAGCCATCTTCAAGTCGTCATCACAACAAATGCATATCAAATCATTGGCTTTGTCACGGTATTTTAGATGAAAGCCTTGACCGTCTAACTTGAACCTTTTCGCAACTTCGTTTTCCAATTTTAACAGTTTATCAGACCGAGAAATTGTGAACCGGTGAATGGACTTATTGAAAGTCACATTCACTATTAAAGTGAAGTTATCACAAATGCCTTCTGCACTCGAATAGTCGGTTTCAGAAGTATCTGTCACAACCGACCCTAAATCTTATGAATTCATATTTGCTTACAGACTAATCCGTAGGTGGACCGACAACTTCTATGGATGACTCCTCCCCTAATTCTAATCCAGCGGCAGCGGGCAGCCTCAATACTTGGCTTCAAAATTTGGACCAAGTTCAGTACATGTCCGCTATCTTTGATGCCCGACGCATAGTCATTATTGTTGGAAAGTTTAGAAGGTGAATGGAGTTTTAAGTGAATGAAATTATAATTTAGTGAAATTATAATTATTGAGGAAAAACTCTTTAATAGAGTTAATTTATTTGTGACACTTTATTATAGTTTTAAAACTAAAATTAAGTGTATAACTCTTCATGTGGTGAATTGAAGAAACACTTATGATACTTGATTATAGTTTTAAGACTAACATTAAGTGTCTAATTATGTTAGACTCTTCATTCCCCATTGCCTCTTGTATATATTAGAGGCTTTTGTGTCATATATGATATATGGGAAAATGCACATAAGCATATACATGAGAAATATTCACTAAGAAACTCTTGCAACACTCATGACT
Source organism: Ambrosia trifida (assembly GCA_028751855.1). Taxonomy (NCBI): domain Eukaryota; kingdom Viridiplantae; phylum Streptophyta; class Magnoliopsida; order Asterales; family Asteraceae; genus Ambrosia; species Ambrosia trifida. The sequence goes on from CM054127.1 coordinate 48,227,438, forward strand.
CTAGAGTAGCAACCAAGTATCGATTATTTTTCAGGCAAGTGGGATAGTCCGGCAGTGCACCATCGTCACTGTTTCGAACCGGTGTACCCTGGGAACATACGACGAATCTGTTTAAGGGAATTGTGTCAAACACAAGCCCGGTTCCTTTTCTTTGATTTCGTTTTCTGTTACAGTTCGTTGCAGAAAGTACAAGGACTTGGAAACATGTGAGGTTCATGAATGAAAGGCATTGCGACGATTATTATGTAAGTTTCCAACAAACTTAAACAGATTAGTAAAACAGACTTTCGTGTAGATTGGGAACCAATCTTTAAACCTTCTTCTTAAGGAATTTTTGGTTCGCGAAAGTTTGTAAATATTTTTCTTTGAAATATGTTGTGGTACATCGAATCGGATTAAATTTGTGATTGGAGTGAAATCTTTAATCCGAATGTTCATGGTCTTTCGGGTTCATGGGTTTTGGGTCGTGTTTAGATAAACCCGATTATTAACATATATTTAGACGGTTTTGAAATACTAAAATTCTAATGAGTGTATTAGAAAAGTCATAATATTTGTAAACCCATGAAAAACATTTGATAATGTTTTCTTTCTAAGCATATTAGAAAGATAATTTCAATGTATTTGAAATGTTTACATTTTCTAATAAGAGTATTGGAAAATTAAAAGGTTTCGAAATAGAAGGTTTTGAAACATGTATTTCTAACAAGCGTGTTAGAATCGACGACGTTGAAAGAATAACGTGTCATGAAAAATTTCTAATAAGCGTATTAGAAATAATTATTTACAATATCAAAAGTTTAATCTTTAAACTTATATATTGATTTTCTAACAAGCGTGTTAGAAATTGAAGATTTTGTAAAGGCAAATAAGATGTTTATATTTCTAACGAATGTGTTAGAAAAGATTATTGTACAAAATACACAAACGGGTTAGAAATGATTATTTTGGAAAATAATCAACATTGAACCAGTTTGGTTAAAATTCGACGGTTTCGAACGAGCGAGTTTGAAACGGGCATATTTTAGAAAATCCGAAGCTAATGCCATTTATGTAGATGGTTTAATTTTCTAACGAGCGTGTTAGAAATGGTTTATTTTATATAAACCAATAAGGTCTAAAATCATTGTCATAATCATGTATTTCTAACAAACATGTTAGAAATGGTTGAAAACATCAATGATATTTAAAACGATTTTGGGTAATCGTTTATTTCTAACGGGTGTGGTAGAAAAGGTTTATTTAACCAAAAATCCATATGATGAAACGTGTAATCGTTTGGATTCTAACAAGTATGTTAGAAATGGTTAATTTTGAAACCGTATATGTTTATATGGTACACGTATAATTTCTAATGGCGAATTAGAAATGGTTAATAATGAAAACCATATACTCTAACTAGTGAGTTATGAATGGTTTAAATAATAAAACTATATTAGAGTTTATGGTTTTGATTTGTAATCAAAACATAAATATGTATAGTTTATGGAAAATACTTGTAAAAGTAGAAATGTGTTGTATGAGTAAAACATGTCTTTTACAAATTATATATGGTTTGATACTTGTAAGAGAAGTATGATGACTTGAACCATATAATAGTCTAGAGAGACTATTTAGTGTAAAATAACTTGATGTTGTTTTGGATATATTTACTGGTTCGACTACTTGTGAGTAGCTAAGTATAAACAACTTTGTTGTTTTGAACAGTGTATTGAGGGAGTACCTCGAAACATGCCACGAGATGATATAATTGGTATTATTTCGTCGAACGATAAAGTGTTGAAGAGAATAACACTTTGAGATTTGATGTTTATATATCCTTATAATCCGTTTAAATATATATGTAATATGTTATATATAGTTTGGATTATATTAAAATTATAATTTGATAAATTATAATTATTAATTGGAATCTTAATATGGTGAATGGATGATATTGAAATTATAATTTAATAAATTATAATTATTAATAAGTCCTTAATTTGGTGAATTAAAGACTAAAACTCTTGAGTAGAGCTTTATGTCTTTGATTAGAGGGTTTCATTTGTTGTCACTTTATTAGAGTCTTTATGTCTCAAATTAAGTCTCTAATTATGAAGACTCTTCATATATCCATGTTCTTATATAATGGAAGGCTTTGTGCCTCATTTGGATATATAGAAAGAAGATACATGGGAATAAGAGTAAACTCTTGAGTAGAGTTTCATGTTTCTAATTAAAGTTTTATGTTACTTTATTAGAGCTCTTATGTCAATTTATTAGAGCCTTTATTTTAAGTTAAGTCTCTAATTAAGTGACTAAGAGGAAAAACTCTTCATCCATTTCCATTAAGATAATCATGATCAACGTGGCAAGTGTATTGAAGTTAAATGCACGGAAACGAGATATGTCATCTAATGTTGAGAGCATTTACGTAGCAATGCACAAATGTAGTTTGATGACTATAACATATGATAGAAATATATGTTATTATTCATAAGTCTTTGATAAATCTTGCGAAATTTATTATAAAAGACTTAGAATGGTGATGGATGTGTAGAGTCTCTACAAACCATCATTGTTAATTGAATTATATGGAGGATTCGTGATATATTTTGGGAGAGTTACCCAATAAATAGTTTCAACAAAATATATACATATCATTTAGGCATATGTGAATGTCATGTAGTTGAGTGTCAATCTAATTGACTTGTTGATGATGAATATGTTCATCAAAGTGACTTATATTAAGACTTATGTTTAAGTCCTAAAGAGTCAATGGTGATGCCTTGGAGATTAAAGGCAAATGAGTCTTGATCCTAATGGATGGAATGAATTATGGTTTTGAAGCATCCTTTAAACCAAGGTTTTGGAATGGTAAACAAAATCTCATTTTGTGTCTAAACTAAGACGTGAATGTTAGGAAGAGATAATGAGTTATCTCTTAAGGCTGTGAAGAATCAGATTGATGCATCTTCTGTTCACATGCTAAGTATTCATAGTCTAAAGCATGCTAGACTAATACTTGTTAATTTAGATGCTCCACGGAGATTAAATTAACTTCGAACATTCAAACATATGTGATGACATAAGAATGAATTTTGTAAAAGCAAATATATAATTCATTAAAAATGATGACTAAAAAAGGACCGAATAAATAGTTCATTGGTAATGATACTATTTAGCTGAATATGAGGAGAATTCATATAGCTTAGAAAACGGTTCGTGTGAGAAATATGGGTTGAGTAATATAATGGATGACCTAAATAACACAAAGATATAGATAGTCGCTATCTTATCACGGGTGTCTAATATCATCACGAGTGATATTACTCAAACTTAATCAAAGTGCAAGCAATGTGGGGGGAAAGAGCCATTTAAGAAACAATCCGTAGGGATGTAAAAATGGTACTTGAGAAGTTTTCAAGCTACATATGAAAGGAAGAAACTTTCATCACCCCATTTGGTAGTTATCTAATAAACACATAAGTGTGGAGGTGACTTGCATTTGAAAATATAAGGTTTGATATGAACGGATGTGATTTTGGGAAGTACAAATCAAACGAACCTAGAACAGACTTATTTTAAGTCAGTCCTATTATGCGGACAAAATTCTTGAGAAGTTCAATGGAAATGACTCTAATGTGGCTAGAATTTTCATTAATTCTTGAGAAGTTCAATGGAAATGATTCTAATATGGCTAGAACTTTCATTGACACAAGTCAACGTCTAACTAAGAATCGAGGTGAGCCTGTTAACCAATTAGAGTACTCAAGAATTATTGGCAGCCAGATGTATCTGATGAGTTGTAACAGACCAGACTTAGCAAGCAAGCTAAGTAGATACACGGGCAACCTAAGTTCAATTCATTGGAATTGCGTGACCCAGTTGCTTCGGTACTTAAGATACATACGAGATTACAGGCTGCAATATAAAAGATATCCAGCAGTTATTGAAGGTTACTGTGATGCGAATTGGATATCTTACACGAATGATTCCAAGGCAACGAGTGGGTATTTGTTCACACTTGGAGGTGCTGCGATGACATGGAAATCATCTAAGCAAGCGTTTATTGCTAGATCCACGATGGAATCATAATTCATCGCTTTAGAGGACGAATAGGCAAAATGGCCATGTCAATTTGTCAAGGATATACCTAGGTGGCCGAAGCCGGTATTGGCCCAATGCATATGTTGTGATAGTCAATCGGAAATTGGCAGAGCTCATATCACAATGTGTATCAGTAAGAACAGGTATATAAGACGTAGGCATAATATGGTACGACAACTAATCTCTATAAGAGTTATCACTATTGACTATGTGAAGTCAAAGGATAACATCGCGGATCCGCTAACAAAAGGCTTAAGCAGAGAGTTAGTTCAGAAGTCGTCAATGGGAATGGGGCTAAAGCCCGTTAAAGGCTAGGTTTATGCGAAGGAAACCTAACTCAGCTGACTGGAGATCCCAAGATCTGAGTTCAATAGGACAACCTAATTGTATGAACTGGCGAAGGTCACTGTGGGGGAGAGTTGGTGAAAACCCCACATATTAAAAAGGGAGTTTACTATAAGATTTAATAAGCTTCCTAGTCCATTCCTAAAAAGTGACAAGGTTGAGGTTAAGCTTATAGCTTTTAATGATCTGACTGAGGTAACCAGTCCCAGTAGATCACCTATGTGAGAGAGAAGTGGGGTCGCTTCGAAGGGTATTGTTGGGGTACAATACTTAATAGCTCTCGCAGAACCAGGCACGTGTCCATGACCATAACGGACACAACTATGAGGACTTGACGTTGTCAGGGAGAGTCTTGTGTGAAGCGTATTGTCGTCCACACAAACGGCAGACGAGTTCAAAGACATCGCGTTCTACTCAGAGCCAGTGGGCTAAGTGCGTTTCATAAGCGAAGGTTCAAAGGGTCACACCTACCTATCGTATGCAAAACTCAACTGTTGAAATTTAATCGGAATGAGGTTGCTTCTCAGAATGACTCCTATTCATATAGGGGTTTGTTCAAAATATGCGTGTTTTGATAAATCTCCATTCATGTGGGGGATTGTTGGAAAGTTTAGAAGGTGAATGGAGTTTTAAGTGAATGAAATTATAATTTAGTGAAATTATAATTATTGAGGAAAAACTCTTTAATAGAGTTAATTTATTTGTGACACTTTATTATAGTTTTAAAACTAAAATTAAGTGTATAACTCTTCATGTGGTGAATTGAAGAAACACTTATGATACTTGATTATAGTTTTAAGACTAACATTAAGTGTCTAATTATGTTAGACTCTTCATTCCCCATTGCCTCTTGTATATATTAGAGGCTTTTGTGTCATATATGATATATGGGAAAATGCACATAAGCATATACATGAGAAATATTCACTAAGAAACTCTTGCAACACTCATGACTCTAGAGTAGCAACCAAGTATCGATTATTTTTCAGGCAAGTGGGATAGTCCGGCAGTGCACCATCGTCACTGTTTCGAACCGGTGTACCCTGGGAACATACGACGAATCTGTTTAAGGGAATTGTGTCAAACACAAGCCCGGTTCCTTTTCTTTGATTTCGTTTTCTGTTACAGTTCGTTGCAGAAAGTACAAGGACTTGGAAACATGTGAGGTTCATGTATGAAAGGCATTGCGACGATTATTATGTAAGTTTCCAACAATTATCGCCTTCAACACTATCCAAAAAAATTGCAAAGCATCCGGTTAACCCACTGATGTTCCAACGATCAAAGTAACAAAACAGCACACTCAAATTGAAAAAAATAAAATAAAAACAGAATCACAAATTCACAATTACAATATCATATCATTATGTTCCAACAGAAGCTACCAACTAGAAGATTTAAACGATGTAACTCTAATTTATAAAGAAGTGTGCATTTTCTTATAAATTAAGAAGGCATCCTATTCCTACACAAAAATGAGCATGCCACTAGTTCACTCCCCGACTAACTGTTGCAGTCTCTAAATATACGGGTATTAGTACAACTTTGTTTTTTAGCACTCGTACAAGTACCAAACAAGTAAAATCGGCACGAGTACCATTGCAATACGGGTACCAAATAGGTAAAACTGATACAAATACCATAACAATACCATAATACGATAATAAAACATTATCATATATTTATTCCATATTTAAATCCGGAACCCATATCATATTTACTGGGAAAAAAACCTGCATCCATACCGAATACTGGAATCAATAAAATCCGGTACCAAATAGGCAAAAATAATAAATAAATAAATAAATAAATAAATAAAATTAAAAAAAAAATCTCACATTAACCTACCTTAAACACCACTGCAAGTTCAAACAAAACATTCTGTTATACTATTCTAGTCATTATTATTATCAAATATAAACAAAAATACAATAATAAGAATCCAATAAATCATGTATTATCAAAGGTAATATGTCAATCGCAAACAATCAATTAGGTAAACATCAGCCGATCGACTAAGCACGCCTAATAAGTAATCACAAAGCAGATTTATAAACAAAATTGGCCTGTGCAGAACGAAATTTAATTCAGAATTTAGAACCACACGGATCTACTTGCAATCATTTGCTGATCATTAAATCTAAATTAATTATAAAGCAGATTTATAAAATAGTAATTATTTAATAAAGAGAAGATATACCTAGATCCTATCAAAAGAGACGGTTTTGAAGATAATTGGTACAAAACCAGATAAGACCTAGCCCTCTGTGTGTGTGTGTGTGTGTGTGAGGGATGTAAGTGTGTTTATTGTGAAGGGTTTCTGAGGAAGAAGGATGAATAATATTAAATTTAATTTTAATTTAATTGTGGGGTGTTTGTGTGTGTGTGAGGAGTGTGTGTGACTGTGTTTTTGTGGCAGGGTTTATGAGGATTGTGGAAGAAAGATGGAGAATATAAAATTTAATTTATTTTTTAATATATAATAATGACTTTCAAAGGTAACTATTGTTTGCCACCCTAGTGTTGGAATGGAATTCAGAAAAGCGAATACGGATGTTGTCGGTTCGACTTGAATAACAAGTGAAGTTTTACTGATTATTTTTCTGTCACGTTCGAGTACTAAGTTTCTCTCATATTTATTTATCTTTAAAACTAATTTAATTTTTAATTTTAAATTCCTACTATATATAATTATTACTAAGGCTGAACAGTGTAGGGGCGCAAGAGGGGATGTGAAGCCCCCTAAATCCAGCACCGCCCCATTTGCGGCGTGGAAGCTGGCGTGGGGCACCAAGAGTGGAGTTCTCCCCAGGTGTCTTGGTTATGGTTTTACAACGTTACAAGATCACTCTTAAAAACTTTTCTTCAAACTACTTAGTACAAATAAATATTAGATTAAAGTAGTAAAAGTTATGATATTTTTGAGTTCATTCTCATTCAAATCTCAAATCAATATTACTGAAAAATTGTTTCAAATCTCACATCACTGTTACTATCACTTCCGTTGATCAAAAATACATTTAACTTTGTTCGAATTATATAATCCCTGACTATATTTTACTTAATAAATAAAAATCTTAGGGGACACATGATCCAATTCTAAATATCCTTAAGGTTTGTTTTTCCGCATAATCAGTATTCCTATTTAGCCTCAATACAAATCCTTACCCGTTTCAATTTTAACTGATATTCTTTTAAATATTACATTATTATATTAACATTTCTTAATATCCTTGTCTACAGTGTTTTCTTTTGTCTTTTAGTGAACTATAAGGTTTATAAATGCTTTGCCACTTCAATTTTGAAGCTTAGTCGAGTGGTTGATTAGTTTGTTGGTTTATATGTGGATGGTAGGTTCAAATCCCACTCATATTCTTTTTGTTTTCTTTTTTTTTATTTGGAATTTTAGCATGTTTACCCCTTTCTATTTATTCTTCTTTTTATTGTCTTTTTTTTTTCTTTTTCTCACTAATTTCATGGGTTTTTCCTCACTTCTAATTATTAGTTTTTTTTTTAACTTTTTGTTTCTGTAATGTTCTGTTCTAATTTTTTTATCGGTAATTTTTTTCTCTCTTTTTACATAGAAGTTAGTTTTTTTGTTACGTTTTTGTTATTTGATCTAAAATTTCAAATACTATTAATGGCGTCTATATTTTGTATTCTATATTTAAAGTTACGTATGTTGATGGTTAGACGTTTATTTTTTTGAGGGCTCTGCATTATCTTTTTCTATTACTATATCGACAATGAAGCATATCGATACCAATCAAATTCTCGCTACACCGCGCGTGGTAAACGCTCATATCCAAATAAGCTATTATGCAATGCTTTTATATCATTGTTTAAACCGACCAGTTGTTATGCATGACAGTCATGCCCATTTTTATATACATTTTAGTGTAAATTTGTTCGAATAATTTGGTTTTCGTATACAATAACGTAACTTTTCCGTAACTTTCTAATATACCATTGAAAAAGTTACGTTATTGTATACGAAGGGGTGGGATTAAGTTACTTATTGTATATCATTGTTTTCGTAAAGATAGACATGTTTTTATATCATTGAAGAACCGTATACATTGTTCATAAGGACTTTAAGATTAAATTACCGTCCGCGCTTCGCGGCGGGTTCGAAATGGAAATAAAAAATAAGAAAATCTTTACGGGGTATTCTATGTGGCGATAAACAGACTGGTCAGTTTAAACAATGATATAAAAGGAGTGGGATATATAAAGCTTAAGTGTTTGGACAACTCATTTCTCTATATGGGTGTGTTAATGTTTAGCGTTCATCCCGCAGCGAAGCGCAGGTAGGATTTCTAGTTTAATATCTTTCTTATTTCGTTTTCGATCAACCTTGCATGTTTTCATTATTTAAACTTTACCAAATTAATAATAAAAATTCAATAAACCTTTATTTTGTTCCTAAATTTCTTTTCTTTTCTTTTTTTTTTTTTTGAACGGCCAACTAAACAACGCCGGGTACTTCGTACGCGACCCCCAGTGGCAAAGACAGAGGCACAGCCCGACCCACCTCGGACGCACGAATCCCCTAGCCCGCTTCCAGGGAAAACCCGACCCACATACCCGCCCGAAGGCACGACAGTAGTGAACTGGTAAAACCTGACGAGATCAGGACTCGAACTCATGACCATAGGCCATGAGTCATCCATCATTTCTCATTATGTCCTTCGTGGGAATCGAACCTGAGACCTCCAAGAGAGATCCCTGGTCCATTCAACAACTGAGCTACCCATGAAGGACTCGAACTCATGACCATAGACCATGAGTCATCCATCATTTCTCATTTTTTCCTAAATTTCTAAATTATCAATTTAAAAGCAGTGATTCTAGTTTTCTTCATTTATCTTTTATGTCTCGCCGGAAACCTATTCCGGTCAAAAGTCAGGCAAGAATAACGAAATTTTTTGTAAGTAATCTTCCGGGTCGATGTAGTGGAGCTGATGTGGCTGCGGCTCTTAGAGGTATGCGGACGATTTTTGATATCTATATAGCTCGTAAAAGAGATAAAGAAGGGAAAAGATTTGGTTTTATCTCCTTTCTGGACGTAAAGGATCGTAAAGAGATGATTTCGATTTTATCAGCAGTTCGTATGGGGGATTTTAGGCTAAAGTTTAATGTGGCCAGATTTGTGCTCGAAGAAGGTGAGATCAATCAAAGAGAGAAGAAGGTTCTAGGTCATCATGATTCATATGTTCACAATCCTGTTCCGGAGGAGAAGACTTATCAGTTTTATAATCAAGGTGTGAATAATATTGTCTTTTAAAGAGGCGTCTACAAGTGCTTTCATGGGGAAAACAGTAACGGTGGATGATGGTGTGGAAGCTTTTAAGGAGCTGCATGGAAGATCTATTTATGTACGATTGAAGTCTCTCTCGGTGCTGCAATCGATCCGATTCTGGTCTCTAGTCCTCGTCCACTTTCTTTCCTGAAAGTATACATGAATATCATATTAGCCATAGCTAAGTAAGTACACATGATAGGTCTTTAATATATTTTCAAAGAACACAAGTCCCCATTTTTATTCTCCGAGACCACCGGTCCCCATTTTTATATTCTTAGACTACCGGTCTCTATTTTATTTCATGAGACCACCGGTCTCTATTTTATTTCTTGAGACCACCGGTCTCTATTTTTATACTCTGAGACTACCTGTCTCTATTTTATTTCCTGAGACCACCGGTCTCTATTTTATTTCCTGAGACCACCGGTCTCTACTTTATTGTCCAAGACCACTGGTCTCTATATTATTGCCTGAGACCACGGTCTCTAGTCTACTTTATGAGACCACCGGTCTCTAAATTCGTTCTTCTATATATTCGTTTCAATTATACTCTTAAGACCACTGGTCTTTTATTTGTTCCAAACTAATATCAAGCACACAATGATATAACTATTCATATACTGAATCACAGCTAATAATCATGTATACTTTTAAGGGTTTGTGTACTTACTTTTAGAATCAGTAAGACTATAGGGAGTGGAGGGGGGAAAGAGGGGGGGGGGGGGGAAGCGCCATGTGGCACTTGTGGGACACATGTGGGGGGGGGGGGGAATTGTGGGGAGTGGAAGGGGGGAAAGAGTGGGGGGAAGTGACATGTGGAAATTATTTTCTTTTTCATTTTCTTCATTAAACTAATTAAAAAAACACAATTTTAATAAAAACATAATTAAAAAACATTAATAATTAATAATAAACTACAAACTAAAAAATAAAAAAATATGAAATAAAAAAAATACATCAACTAAAAAAAAATACATAAAATAAAAAAATACATCAAACATGTTCTTTTAATCATCATTGTCGGATGGGTATTCTCTTGGTACACTCCAAATATGATCAACCAAATCCGCTTGAAGGTTGTGATGTGTTTGGGTATTTTTTATTTCCAAGTTGTTTAATTCTATTTCTGCATCAATAATGTTTCCTTGACTTGATGGTGGTTCGTCACCAAAATACTCGCATATTGCACGCCATTCGTCTTCCAAAATCATGTTATGTAAAATAAGAGATGCGTACATCACATTTCTTATTTGAGGTTTTTCCATCATTCGACATGGCATAGACAAAATGCGCCATCTTTTTTGCAAAACACCAAAAGCTCGCTCAATGTCTTTCCGTGCAGCCATTTGAGTTTTGTTAAACTTTTTTCTCTTTGGGTCTAACGTAGTCCTCCGTGTAAACGATTTTACGAACACGGCCCAATCAGGGTAAATTCCATCTGCTAGAAGATACACGTACTTATATTCTACCTCGTTTACGATAAAAGTTCCTTTTGGTGCAACATCATTTACAAGATCGTTGAAAATTGGGGATTGATTAAGAATAGTTCTATCGTTCAACGAACCGGGCACACCAAAAAAACGCATGCCAAAACCAAAGATCTTGTGATGCAACCGCTTCAAGCATCATACAAGGCTTTTTATGATATCCACTTGAGTGTTGACCTTGCCATGCAGTTGGACAAAGTTCCCACTCCCATTTCATACAATCTAAACTCCCGAGCATCCCAGGAAATCCATGTTTTTCTTCATGGAATTCCAAAAGTTGTTGTACGTCACTAAACGTAGGTTTTCTCAAATATTTTTTTATATATAGTTCAATGACGTACGAACAAAAATAGTGGAGAGTTTCCCTAGCCGTTCGGGCCGACATCTTTAGATAGTCTTCCATTATGTCGGAACTTTGCCCGTAACCCAAGTGTCTAAGCGCGGCGGTGACCTTTTGAAACGTGGTAAATCCCATCTCACCACGCGCATCGGGCCTTTGTTGGAAATATTCGTAATTATTTTCTAAATCGTTTGAAATTCTTATATATAAATTACGACTCATACGAAAACGCCGCCTAAAAGTTTTTTCATCGTATCTTGGTTCGGGCGAGAAGTAATCACGTACCAATAAATCATTTGCGGCTTGTCGTTCACGAACTATATACTTTCTACGCTTGGGTTCCGAGGTCGCTTCATCATCATCCACTACAGCTTTAACGAGTGTCTGAACGGTAGCCATTATCAATTCCGCGTCGTCGTCGGATGAGGAGGCCAAAGCGAATTCATCAAACGCATCAGACGAACTTGAACTATGGTCCGACATCTTGCAAGTATTTTAAAAAAAATGAGAGTTTGGAAATGATTTTATAAAAATAGGAGACTGTGGGTGTGAGTAGAAGAGTATATGGTTTAATATATATAAAGATCATAATTTTTTTTTTCTTTATTAGTGTTTGATAACGGTTATATTTTTCAAATTTTTTGTAAGGCAACGTGTTAGATAAATTTCTACAGCCGCCTTTTTGTATGAACTTATCCTCTCCTCTTATTTCTTTATTTACATATATCTATGTTAGATATTTTTTTGGCTTAGGCTATTTGGACACCCAAGGAATCTAATTTGACACCCTGGTCACACATCGTATAGAGCTATACGATGAATATAAGGTACAAAAAGCTGGAAACACTGACTCCAAGGCAAGTACATCTGCAACCTCGTACTTATATGCCTCGTATAAAGCTATACGAGGCATATAGGGTTAACTTTTTTAATTTTTTCATACTTAGGGTTTTTGGAATATGTGGGCCTGATATTTCAAATATTGGGCTATACGAGGGCAATACGAGGATTTTTTTTTTTTTTTTTTTTTGAACGTGCAATAACAGTCTGATACATATCAGTCTGATACAACCACATGATTAAAAGTCATGAAGTTGCTAATCTCAATCTCCACTATATTCCCTGGTAAAAAGATAATCATCTTCACCCCTTGAATTGACTGTTCTTAATACGTTAATATCAGTCTAAATTTATTATGTATATTTTTAGAAGTTGAATTGACTCTTCTTAATACGTCAATATCAGTCTGAATTTATTACGCATATTTTTCGAAGTTGAATTGAGTTTTCTTAATACGTCAATAACAGTCTTAATTTTTAACGTATAATTTTCGAAGTTGGGTTTGTTTTTTAAACATTGTTTCTATTTTTTAAATAGTTTTGATTTGTAGCTATTGTATATACATCACAAAGATATATAACTTAAGTTGATTTGTAACTGAATAACTGATCAAGAACTATTAACAACAGTAAATAAACATCACAAACATAAATATCTGAACTGAATATATACATATCAACTAACAAGTTCATACAATAGAAGTCATAATAGTACTGAATACATACAAAATAACTGAAGCATAGAAAATAAAAAACTAATGATCTGCATCATCTGGCCCACGTGGCGCTGGTGGTGGCCGTGGTGCTGGTGGGGGTTTGACTGGTAATCCTGCTTGCTGTCTCCTCTCTGCCTCCGACTCAGCCAGCCACGTCATCCAGTCTAGAATAGCGTCATGACCACGGCGCATCTCCTCCTGATCGCGACGCAGATCACGAATACTGCGCTCCATACGACGCATCCTCTCTACAACATCAACAGGGGCACCCCGGTAAACGTGAGCCGGGTACTGAGGTGGCTCTCGAGGCGCCGGGTCATCCTCTACCTCTGGCTCCAGATCAACCTCAAACGGACCATCCACGTCCTCCACCATATCCTCCTCAATATCCCAAGGGTAAGGTGGGATGACCTCCGGTAACTCCACCGGCACAAAAAGCTCTCCCTCGGCGTTCTTAAAACGCCGACCCATCCCAGCGAACTTGCGCGTAACGCGCATGCCAATGATCGTCCTACGATCCAACTGAGATGGCTGGAGCGGAGGACGCAAGTGGGGGTCACCATCGGGCAGAAGCCCCAAGTGACGAGCGAGGATGGTGACATACGCACCACCGTATAAATCTCCCCGCTGCTGACGGTGTATGGCCGAGGAAAACCACTCCGCCATACAACGCGCGAGCGCGCACGGCCTCCGATATAATAGACAGTAAAGATAAAAGAGGTCCGTCCTCGTGCACCACTCGCGGGAGGACTGGCGTGGCTGGATCGACGTAGCGATCAACCGGTGCATATATCGGTGGAGGGGGTCACGAATGGCGGTCACCCTGCCCTTGTCCTTCTGAAACCGGCGACCAGGAGCTATGACCGCCCAAAACCCAAGCAACGTAGGCCTAGACGCCGCGCGTATAGCATCTCGATATAACGCGGTATCCGTCTCAGGCTCCGTGTAAAACCCCAGACGGCACGCGAACGAGCGTAGGGACATCCTGAACGTCTGCCCCGCAAGCCGGAATGTGATCTCGAAGAAAGGATCCTCGGGATCATCGTCCTCCTCTGGTCGATCTGCTGGTCGTGGGGTGAAAGTAAAGGAAGACAAGAACTCCACGGTCAGCTCCCGAAACGTCGGAGTATGGGCACCATCAAACATACGGCTCCAGGGCGTATCAACGCCGATGATATCACGTGCCCGGGCCAGCTCACCAAACTCTTCCAACGCAGTATAAGAAACGGAGTTGTGAGCCGCGACCTGCATTATGTTAATAACAATAACAATAATAACAATAATAACAATAATAAATAATAAAGAATAAATAATAATAATAATAACAATAATAAATAATAAAGAATAAATAATAATAATAATAATAATAATAATAATAATAATAATAATAATACCTGCATCCTCCTAAGCTTCTGACAGCGGTGCCACGCCTTGCTGCCAGCAGGAAACTCCAAGTACGGGTGACCCAGAAGTGGGTCAACCTGTCGTGGTGGCGGCGGTGGTGGTCCTCCTCCCTCCTCCCCGTCAAAGTCCGCGTCCTCGCCATCAAATATATCCGCCATACTACGTAATTTTAAAAAAATATGTTATTTTTTAAAAAATAATGAAATTTTAAAAAAATAATGTTATTTTTTAAAAAATAATGTTATTTTAAAAAAATAATGTTATTTTAAAAAAATAATGTTATTTTTTAAAAAATAATGTTATTTTTAAAAAAAATATGGTATTTATAAAAAATAATGTTATTTTTAAAAATAAATATTTTTTAATAATATTTTTGCATATATATTATTATTGTTATTATTAAAGTAAAAGATTAATAAAATTAAAAAAAAAAAAAACAATGAATGAATATGCATCGTATTGCCCTGTATGATGCATATTCATTCATCTTCAACAAACAAACCCAGATCTGTTCATCTTCTTCAGCCCCAATATCAAGTTTCATGAATGAATATGCCTCGTATTGCCCTGTATGAGGCATATTCATTCATCATATCCACAATAATCCCATCTAAGTTCCCCAATTCAGCCCCAAATTCAAGCCCCACTAATCTAACCTATATCAATTAATCAATAAATCTAACCAATACGTGTGAAAAAATAAAGAAAACATACCTTAATACACTGATGATCCACCAACGTTCGTGTTTGAGGGTGTGTTTGATCGTTTGTGTGTGTGTTTGTGTGTGTGTTTGTGTGGTTCGTATGGCAGATCTGAGCCTCGTATTGGGGCTGATATGGGTCTCCCTACGACTCGTATAGAGCAATACGAATCATATAAGGGTCCAGTATTGGTTGCCAGCCCAGTATCAACCCAATACTAGGCCTGTTATATGTCTAGTATTGGGCTATACGAAGCATACTTAGGAATAAAAAATACTAATTTTGCTTTAAAAATTATAAAAAAAATATATAAAAAGTAATAATTATAATCAATAATCAATAATCAATAATCAATAATAAAAAATAAATAAATAAGGGTAATCAATTTTAAATAAATAATAATAATAATCAATATTAATAATACTAATAATATTAATAATAATCAATAATAAAAAATAAATAAATAAATAATAATAATAATAATCAATAATAAAAAATAAATAAATAAATAATAATAATAATCAATAATCAAAAATAAATAAATAATAATAATAGTAATAACAATAATAATCAATAATCAATAATAATAATAATAATACCAATAATAATAAACATTAATCAATATTAATAATAGTAATAATAATCAATAATAATAATATTTTTTAAAGTTAGTTTAATATATTTAAAAATTTATAAAAGATAAAAAAGAAAAACACCTATGGGGTTTAGACAAGTCCAACTGTATAGAAACAAAGCCAACATCTTTAAAACCTAACAAAAGAAGCTAAACAAAACCAAAAAACCGAAAACGCATCCTGTCGGTGACAAAAACTGAGAATTTTTGTCACATTGGGTTGACAATAATAAAACTAATTTTCTGTAATTTTTTTATATTTTTTTAAGTTAGTTTAATATATTTAAAAATTTATAAAAGATAAAAAAGAAAAAGGAAAAAACAAAGGTATGCTTCGTATAGGCCAATATGAGTCATATAATGGGCCACGTATTGGGTTGATACTAGGCTTTGTCACCAATACTGGACCCTTATATGCCTCGTATATAAGGGTCCAGTATTGGTGACAAAGCCTAGTATCAACCCAATACGTGGCCCATTATATGACTCATATTGGCCTATACGAAGCATACCTTTGTTTTTTCCTTTTTCTTTTTTATCTTTTATAAATTTTTAAATATATTAAACTAACTTAAAAAAATATAAAAAAATTACAGAAAATTAGTTTTATTATTGTCAACCCAATGTGACAAAAATTCTCAGTTTTTGTCACCGACAGGATGCGTTTTCGGTTTTTTGGTTTTGTTTAGCTTCTTTTGTTAGGTTTTAAAGATGTTGGCTTTGTTTCTATACAGTTGGACTTGTCTAAACCCCATAGGTGTTTTTCTTTTTTATCTTTTATAAATTTTTAAATATATTAAACTAACTTTAAAAAATATTATTATTATTGATTATTATTACTATTATTAATATTGATTAATGTTTATTATTATTGGTATTATTATTATTATTGATTATTGATTATTATTGTTATTACTATTATTATTATTAATATTATTATTATTATTATTATTATTAATATTATTATTATTATTATTGATTATTATTAATATTATTGATTATTATTGATTATTATTATTATTATTATTATTATTATTATTATTGATTATTATTAATATTATTAATATTATTATTATTATTATTATTATTATTGATTATTGATTATTATTAGTTGTATTCACAAATGCAAATAAAAAACATAAACTAAAACCAAAATGAGTTTTATAACACATAGGAGGCGGTTCTACATACAAAATTACCGACGTAGCGGTCAACCTTAATAACTAAGACCAACCTCCTATTTATAACACATAGGAGGCGGTTCTACATACAAAATTACCGACGTAGCGGTCAACCTTAATAACTAAGACCAACCTCCTATTTATAACACATAGGAGGCGGTTCTACATACAAAATTTGAACCTGTCGTTTTGACTTTTATTTCCTCCCCATCGAGGTTCATCTGCAGCGACACGGTCGTTTTGACTTTTATTTCCTCCCCATCGAGGTTCATCTGCAGTTTGAACCTGATCCGGAGCTCTTATTAGCGTCGTTTCGACCTTTATTTCCTCCCCATCGAGGTTCATCTGCAGCGACACGCTGCATAAAGCGAAAAAGGACAACCTGCCTGCACGTCGTTTTCGACTATAGTAGGAAAGTCATCAAATGTTGCGGTATCCGATGGATGATCATCATCTCGACACGATGCATAAAGCGAAAAAGGACAACCTGCCTCCACTTCGTTTTCGACTAAATATGGAAAGTCATCAAAAGTTGCGATTGTTGGATCCGGGGGATCATCATCATCTCGAACTTCAATCGTCATTGCTACAATAATAAATACATAATAAATAATAATAACAATAAATAATAATAAGAATAATAAAAACAATCAATAATAATAACAATAATATATAATAATAATAATAATAATAATAAAAAAAATATTTTCGGATAATAATAATAATAATAATAATAATATATAATAATAATAATAATAATAATAATAATAATAAAAATATTTTCGGATAATAAAAATATTTTCGGATAATAATAATAATAATTATAATAATAATAATAATAATAATAATAAAAAAAATATTTTCGGATAATAATAATAATAATAATAATAATATATAATAATAATAATAATAATAATAATAATAATAATAATAATAATAATAATAATAATAATAATAATAATAATAATAATAACAATAAAAAAAAAACGATTCGGGTATCCCTCGTATTGGCTTGTATGAGGCATATTGATAGTCAAAATTTTATAAAAAATCCAAAAAAAAAACAAGAAAACCGGTTTATAAAAACTAATCAACAAACAATATCAAGAATATCAACAATCTATCCTAATATTGATAAAATTAGCTAAAAATCACATACCTTAGATCCAGGCAATGAATCGGGTGTGTTTGAAGAGGGTCGGGTCAGCTCTGTTTGACTCGGGTGTGTTTGATTCGGGTCGGGTCGATCTGTGGGTGAGAGGTTTTGTCTGGATGTGTTGACTCGTATGAGACCAACAGCCTGCGTATTGGGGATAATATGGACCAAGGTATGCCTCGTATAGACCTATACGAGGCATATAATGATCAAATCTCGAGGCAAGTGGTTGACAGTTGGATCTGATGGGATATGGACAGACATGTGTTTCGTATTGGTCTATACGATGAGCTATACGAGGGCAGCATATGAAACGTATTGAACAATACTTGTCATATAAGGGTCTCGTATAGGGTTCAAGCCTCATATCAGCCTAAATGTGGACCCTTATATGCCTCGTATAGGTCTATACGAGGAATATAAGGGTCTCGTATAGGGTTCAAGCCTCATATCAGCCTAAATGTGGACCCTTATATGCCTCGTATAGGTCTATACGAGGCATATTGTCACTTTTTTTTTTTTTTTTTTTTCAGCTAGTAACTATTAAAATACATACTTTTTTTTTAGTAACTATTAAAATACATTATTATTATTAATATTATTATTATTATTATTATTATTGATTATTATTAATATTATTGATTATTATTATTATTAATATTATTATTATTATTATTATTATTATTAATATTATTATTATTATTATATATTATTGTTATTATTATTGATTATTATTATTATTGATTATTATTATTATTATTATTATTATTATTATTATTATTGATTATTATAGGTCTATACGAGGCATATTGTCACTTTTTTTTTTTTTCAGCTAGTAACTATTAAAATACATAAAAATTGAAAATTAACTAATAAAACACATAAAATGAATAAAAAGTAATTTTATTCATTCAAATAATATTTTTAGAAGTTTACATTTATTCACCACTCAAAGATTGTAATTAACCAACATTCTCAATTGAAGGATTTTCCCGTTTCTTAGCTTTAAGCGCTTTATACCATTCAATCTGTTCCGTGTACAATTCTTCCCATTCCCGTGCTGCGTCACATCGGCAAAGACTCCACATGGGGTTTGGTGCTGGCATGGGATAGTATCCTGATAGTACTACGTTGATAAAATGGTTTCCATTAAATACAATTGTTATAAATTGACGAGGGCCCTTCACTTGATTTGGACCAACCAATAATGGGAAAAAAGTCTGACTTTGCGCAGCGCTTAACAGGTGAACGATAACTCCCAATGCGTTAGAAATTAGGAGTTCTGCATGAGGCATCTCCATCCAATTCGATTCGGGTGCTCTTCCTACCCCAATAAAGGTTGTTCTATGCAGTTGCCGCTCATATTCTCCGTACGTATAGAATCTTTCAAATATCTCTGTCCAAATATCTTTGTGGGTTTGAAGTTCATTTATAATTAGTTGCCGAATAAACATATACTGGCTCTGCTCCATCCCTAAACCCACAGCTATCGCTCTATAGCCACAATGACCATCAGGCTTGACATCCTTTATCCGGGATATATATGGGTAAAAAATTTCTGGAATATGTTCCTTATATGTTCTGACAACGTTCATTGATTCAGGTTCTTGGATCAAGGGAAACCCATGATCAACAGGTGACTCTGCTTTTTTACCGCGTCGCATTGCAGACTTCTTGGATTTTACTATGGAAGCTGTTTCTTTAGATTCCTGTGACGATACATATGAGCTGTGTCGGGCTTTATCAAAATCGCCCGGTGACGATAGACCGTAGGAGCTGTGTCGAGGATCATCGAACTTGTGCGGTGAAGACGGAACATAGGAGCTGTGCCGGGAAGGATCGTACCTGAATTATAATAAATAATAATAATAATAATAATAATAATAATAATAATAATAATAATAATAATAATAATAATAATAATAATAATAATAATAATAATAATAATCATCATCATCATCATCATCATCATCATGCTCGTAACACGATACCTAGTGCTTTCCGATAATGCAAATGATGCGTCTCCAGCACTGTGAGCTTTATCTTTTTCTTGTTTCTTCCTCCTTTGTTCTTGAACCTTCAATGTTGGTCGGCCACGGGTATTTTGTTGTACAATCGGGGGCTTTTTGTTACTTTTTAGTGGGTTCAAGACCGTCATAATCTTTGCCAACATGCTTTTTTTCACCTGTGGGGGTTGAGACATAATTTTCTTTTTTACCTCATCTAATCCTTCTTCCACGTTAATATCATCTTCTATTATCTTTGCTGCTCTAAAATCAAGCTTCCGCCAGAATTGGTCTATTGAGTCGAGCGCAATCTTTTGACCTATTAAAGATGATTAAACAAGGCTATGTCAAAAATTTTGTTGTATATACACAATAAGTAAAAATGATTAGTACGTATACCTTTATTTATATATCTTTCGAGGCGACATGCGCATACTAACCCACAGCTCGTGTATAGTTGGCAACCACATGTTGAATCAAATGTCCTCAAGTTTTGTAACCGATAAAATTCGTTTTCAATGAGGTTAAGAGCATGGATGGAAACATTAAGGCGTAGTTCATCAAGGAAGGCTAGTCGCTTATGGTCGTTCATTATTTTGTTTCTGCTTTCTTCAAAACATTTCCTTATATGGGATTCCTGCTTTACTACAACATCATCGATATACCCTACTATTCTTGTCAAGCTACTGTTCGGGCCTGGAAGATATCTCTTTAAATCAGCATGTTGGCTCTCTACTCTATTTGTTGTAGTTTGGTGAAAATTTATTGATCTATTGGTCCAGGCAGATACAAATTTCTCATGGTATTGGTCCAGCCATTCATTAAACAAATAATCAAAAACATCTGCAAAATATATAATAATTAGAATGGACACCCTTAAATCTATTCAGACACCCTAAAACACATAAAAATAGTAAAAACTTACGCTTCCTTCCATGTCTAACAAGTGCTTTATAAATGTTGTTCATGTTATATTCGTATATTTGAGTTGTGGGAGACTCGCATAACGTAGACCATGAACGTGCAAATTCCTCCCAATCAGGGTGTGTAAATGATTTCTTGCAGCGTTTTGAAATATTCTGATAAATGTGATACCTGCAAAGAAATTTGTTTGCGTTTGGGAAAACTTTGTCAGCCGCGTTCATAAGCGCCCGGTCTCTGTCAGTTATAATAACACGCGGCTCCATACAATCTTCCAACATAGACTTTAGATGCTCAAGGACCCATATGAAGTTTTCTTCACGTTCCTTATAAAGAATGGCATTAGCGGCACAAAATGACTGGTTTGTGGACGTCAAACCGACAACTTGCAGTAACGGTAAACGGTACATGTTGGTCTTGTAGGTTGCGTCGATCAACAATACATGCGGGAACGCCCGCCACATTTTGAAAGATACAGGATGAACAAAAAAAATGTCCTCAACCGTATTTTTTAAAGGATCCTCCCGAGTGTAATACGTGTATTTTTTCTCAACCAGCAGGTTTTCCAGTTCCTGCATGGGTGATCCACCTCGTTTCTTTAGAGCACTAATCTTTTGACATGCATTGTGTATATCTTTCAAAACACACATGCTCTCCGGGAAGTGTCCCTTTACGGTTTTCCAGATTTTACGCGGCTCCATCTCCTGCGCCCACAGCTCCTCCACCAAATTTAATTGTTCGGGAGACAATCTTCTTGCGTACGCGTGGCCCTCCAGATATTCAGCAGGATTATGGTTATGTTCGGCATTCCTCACCTGTACCCTCCAGGCGTCACGTTTCCCGTCATATAACCCGATCACTAGAAAAGGGCAACCAATTTTTTGGCTGCCTGTTTTCCTCTCGGTGGCTATACTCTTGTGCTCGCGACCACGGTTGCACACTAGCCAAACCTTCACGTCCATATTATCAACTTTTTTGGATCGTCGGGTCACAATGACGTAACCGTTATCTTTTCCCATTTTCTTAACCCACGTAACCAAATCTTTTCGGGAAACGAAATCCTGTTCAGTTTCATACGAAACTTGCGAACACCGTGGTTGCTCGTCTGAAACATGCGAGTTGTGGGGTTGCTCTTCTCGAACTTGCGGGTTTTGTCTTGGGTCGTACGAAGAGTACTGCGGTACGTACGCATACTCACCATCGTGCTCGTAGTGCTGGTAGGTTTCCCCTACGTATGAATGTTCAACATTGGGTTCATAGAACGGCTCGTTCAGGTCTGGCAACAATGGTTTTTTGTAACCAGACACAACCTCTTGTGAATAAGGAATACCCGCTGCTTCAGAATTAGGAATACCTGTCGTCTCGTGAGAATTAGGAATATTGGATTCATCGAAAATATTAGCCCACCATGCCATTTTGGAGAAAAAAATAGCCCGCAAAAAAATTGTCGTTTGAAAAACGAAGAAGAAATGAAACTTTGAAAAATGAAGAAGAAAGGAAGGGAAGAAGAAGAAAAGAAAGAAAATAATCAACTTTGGGTGTATATGACTCGTATTGGTCTATATGGGGAATATAGGGTACGAGTGGCAGCTACTTTATGTTACATCGTACCGGACATCGTACTAATATTGCTCGTATTGGTCTATACGAGGGATATGAGGCCAATAATTGGCCTGCCATGTTGACTGAAAAGTACACACGTGAACCCTATATGCATCGTATTGGTCAATACGAGGAATATAGGGTTTTTTTCATTGTCAGGATGTTGTCTGATTGGGGGACAATAAAGTGTATATGCCTCGTATAGAGCTATACGAGGCATACCTAGGGTGTCCAAATAACTTTTTGGGTGTCCAAATAGTATCACCCTATTTTTTTATCACACATTTTGCACCTCACGTGCAATCTAACTTCCTTCCATTACTATATACTTTTTTCATAATATTATTATTATTATTATTGTGTTAAAATATAATAGATAGCACCAATTACTCATTTAAGCATCTAACCATCTAACGTGTTACCATGACCTTTTGGTCTAGTGGTATGGTGTCTCCCCTTACAAATATGAGTTTGTGGGTTCAAATCCTTGCAAATGCAAGGCAAGGTGGAAATAAGGTGGTATAAAATTTGCTGTTAAAAAAAAAAAAAAGCATCTAACGTGTTACTCCGTGATCTAATTAATTACTTACTCATTTAACAACATTTGACATATAGGTTTCAAATATTTTATTTTCATCCATAAAACCGATGTTACAGTAATGTCGTGATCTATAAGCGAATTCTTTATTGACTTGTTACGAGTTGCCACTATTAATTACTTTGCGTTGCTCCGTTGATTCAAACAATTAAGCCCCAACTTGCTGAAAACATGTAGCTCTTATACCAATTAATAGCTTCGATTTAAGAAAGAGTAAAAAAGAAGAAGAAATGAATCAAGTCGGGTCTGCTTAATTGTTACCAGATTAAGCATTTGGTTTCCAGAACCAAAAAGTTCAAAGCATTATCAACCAATAGACTAAGCCACCCCTAAAGATTCCAAATAGGTTATGTGATCGATAACAGTCAACTAATAAACTGTTGTTAAACAAGATATTGTGTGTTGTAAAATGATGTCAACAGATTAAGTGAATCATACAATGAATGTGCCTCCTTTATGCAATGAATAGGAGCCTCCGAATGGCTACAACAGAAAATTGCTAAACTGCAGTAGCTTAACTGCTGACTGTATACACTCTATTATGCATCATCTGTTGGAACACTCGGGTCACAAACACAAACAAACAACCAGATTTTGTGAGAAACATACTCACGACTCTTTTCTTTTTATTAAAATCAAACCATCACACAAAATAACAAAGCATTGAACCCTATTTATACTAGACACAGCTTGATCACCAAATTATCAAATCCTAACCCAACTAGACCATGACACTTAAATAGATAATAACATAATACCTATAATTATCTAATCCTAACAACTTGATAAACATTAATGAACAACTAATGATTAAATCAAGATTAATCCAACATCATCTAAATCAGTCTGCTCATATATTAACTCAATAATGTTGTTTCTGCCTAAAGTATCCAGAGCCATCTTCAAGTCGTCATCGCAGCGAATGCTTATCACATCGTTGTCTTCGTCGATGTATTTTAGACAACGCCCTTGACCCTCTAACATAAACCTATTTGCAACTTCGTTTTCCAATGTTGACAGTTCATCAAAACAAGAAAATATGAACCGTTCAGTAAACTCATCGAAAGTCACATTCACAATCAAAGCGAGGTTATCATCAGTTTCAGAGCTATCTGCCACACTCGACCCTGAATCTGATGAATCCATCTTGTTTACAGACAAATCCGCACCTGCGCTCACAACTTCTAGATCGCTTGTCACCTAATACAAATCCAGAAGCAGCCTCAATACTCTGCATCAAAGTTTAAACTAAGTTCAGTACATGTCTGCTGCAATTGATGCTCAACAGTATGAAAAAACTCATATTGCCTTCAACACTATCCAAATAAATTGCAAAGCAGCTGGTCGACCCACTGATGTGTGCATTGTGGACCAAAGCAACAACACAGCACATTCAAATCGAAAAAGTAAAAAAAAAAAAAAAGTACAAACAGAATCACAAATTCACAACTACAATTTCACTTACAAGATATGAAAATCTGTTTTTATAAATTGAAAAAAAAAAGAGGGAGATCAAGCACGTTGCAAACTAGTTCAGTAAAAAAAAGTCAACCTATGAAAACCGCATTAACCTACAACAGTTAAACACCATCTCAATGGACAAACAAAACTTTTAGTTATACTATTCCACTACTTTACATGTCTAATTTTGCCCCTACCCCCAAAAATTAAATAAAAAACAACAACAACCACATAATAATAATAATAATAATAATAATAATAATAATAATAATAATAATAATAATAATAATAATAATAATAATAATAATAATTGTTTAATAATAATAAGAAGAAGAAAAAGAAAAAAAGAAGAAGAAGAATCCAATAAATCAAGTATCCGCTAACAATGAATTAGGGAAACATCGACTGATCGTGTGATTTATAAAACAAAATTGGGCAACGAATTTTTAATCAAAATTTAGAATTTAGAAGCACACGGATCTATTTGCTGATCATTAAAACTAAAGTAATCATAAAGCAAGCTTTATGAAATAATCATTGTTTAATGTCAGTTGATTCTCATGTGAATACGAAGAATACCTATATCCTATCAAAAGATAATCGGTACCAAACCAGAGAAACCCTACCTACCTCTCTCTCTCTCTCTGTGTATTTGTTTGAGTGAGGGGTGTGTGTGATATATATATAGATATATATATATAGAGAGAGAGAGAGAGGGAGCCTTTGGCGGAGAAGGTCGAAGAGTAGATAATTTTTTAATTATAATAATAACTTTCAAACTTCGAACTAGGGAATGATGACCTTGGTTGGGTTGTGCCAAATGTCTGAAACTAATTGGATTTATTTTTTGTCTCATGTTTCTCATGTTCCCTGATGATCCCCATTGCTATACATGATGTCATAATACAACATAGTTGCAACGCGTTTGAAAGCCCGCCTTACCTTTTTTATCTCGCTCAAAAACGCACAAACACAATAATCTCTCTTTGCAAATAAAAAAACACACATATACAAGTTGGAACGTTTTGATCCAAATAAAACAACCCTTTCATCGTCATAAATCAAACATACATTCCAGTTCTATTTATTAGGCTACTAGCTTATACACCGGGTCCGGGGCGTCCCGGGTTGAGAAATCTAAGTAAAGTGAATAAAATTAGAAGTATCTAAACTATAAAAATGACATCCATGTATCAACTTACATTAGATACTTTTAAAAAAAATATACCAAAAGATCCATTTCACCTTACAACATCAACACCTAAAACAGAATATTAAGATCCCAAGCACTTCAATGGGACAAAGATTTTTTAGCATCAATACATTCAGTCAAAGGTCTTTAACTGCATACAATAAGATTTGAGCTATTTCAGAATATGGCAGAAAAATAAAACATAGCAATTACCTGTTGGAGAACGTCCCAGGTTGAAATATCTAATATGAC
Source organism: Ambrosia trifida (assembly GCA_028751855.1). Classification (NCBI taxonomy): domain Eukaryota; kingdom Viridiplantae; phylum Streptophyta; class Magnoliopsida; order Asterales; family Asteraceae; genus Ambrosia; species Ambrosia trifida. The sequence continues at coordinate 48,253,668 of CM054127.1, forward strand.
ATAATAAAATATATAATATGACAACATAATTAATGACTTGCCAATATATGATTAATGAATATTATTATTATTATTATTATTATTATTATTATTATTATTATTATTATTATTATTATTATTATTATTATTAGGGGTAACTTTGTAGAAATGTAATCAAGTTTGCTAACTGTTCTGATTAAGTCACTCAAACTTTTTTTTCTCTCTAAAATCATTCAAGTTTCATTTATTATTTCAATACTATGTAATTATCAGGTTTCCAGGTAAAAGTGATGATGTGTCAGGTTTTAATATTTTTTAATAAATTTTTTAAATGTGTAAAATTTAAAATAATATATAATTTTTTGAAATCTTCATTTTATAAAACTCACCTAATAAAAGTAATATCCACATAAGCATTAAAATGAAAGAAAAAAAAAAGAAAAAAAAGAAGGTGACCTGATGACCTGGTAATTACATAGTATTACAACAATAAACGAAACTTGAGTGACTTTAGAGAGACAAAAAAAGTTTGAGTGACTTAATTAGAACACCAAGCAAACTTAGTTACATTTGTGTGGCATTTCTCCTTATTATTATTATTATTATTATTATTATTATTATTATTATTATTATTATTTTAAACAAATCTCTGCCATAAGTTATCATATTCTAATATAGAAAAAGGGTAATTGGGTCGGGTTGTAACATTACGTATTTTTCGCAAATTGGAAAAAAAAAATTATTTTCTGTAACACCCCAACCGATGGCGGAATCATCGAGGTGTCACGTAGTGACGATTGTTGAAAAGCACATGGTACTAAAATGTAAATATATAATTGAATAATTTAAATTGTCTTACATAGATGAAATGGGAAAAATACAAAAGTCTGAACGAAACATGAAATGTTGAATCGACATAATCAAACCTCCGACTAGTTTAGGTCCATCCCGTCATCCACGGTTCACCTTAATAATATGTTGGAACGATAACAATCACCCGCGCTCCCCATAAAAGATGGTCAACGAATCTAGGTGGGATTGTCAATCCAATAGATCTATTATTGAGTATCGCCGGCTTGGCCATAGCTAATGATTATGTATTGTTGAAACTTGTTGAAACTGTTGTTGTTGTCTAAATCATGAGGCATTAAAGTTTACAACTAGACATGTATGTAGAATTGCTTAAGTATAATGTTGCAACTCATTTTCGCGATCCTAATCTCGAATAATATCTATATATAGGTTGTCCTAATTTTGAGAAAGACATTATAACACTTTGCCAATTCTGGACCGACCGTCTTAAGGGGTCCCAACATTAAGCACCCATACTTAAATCAAGAACTCTAGAATCTATGCAAGCCTTAAGGTGAGTATACTTATCCCTTTTTTGGTTTCTTACACTTTTGGGGTGAAACATGTACACCTATGAAACTTACACTTACACATATTCATAAACGTTTTTACATACAATTCATACACGTGTTATACTTGAATTCTTGTGCTTTGTGCTTAAACATAAACGTAGTATACTTGCAATCATTACAAAATCATTAACTTAGCTAGCCGACTTTAACAATGGATAGCGCTATTTGGATTGACAACTCGCCTAGTGGAAAGTACCTATGTGTGTGGGAAGTCCTAGGTCATTGTTAATGCTTTAGACTTTGTCACATAAGAGGTTTGATTTTGACCCGTGTTGTGTACATACGTGTTTTCCATATTTGCCTTGAATAAATCATGACACATGAATTGTAAATCATTTTCTTTAAACTTATATTATACGTATACAAACTTTGTATGCTTACCAATACATTTTTGTATTGACATATACTATTTTCGTACATGTTTCAGGTTATTTTGAGACGCTTCTTTTAAGCTTTTGGATTTATAATTAAGCTTTGATTTCATTGTATTTTAGTTAGACTTGATGCTTTAGAATCATTGTATCGTTGTATTTCATTTCAATGTAATAAACTATTTAATCAATGTATTCAAATTTACACTTTAGTACCATGAGCTATTGAGCAATCGTCACTACGTGACACCTCGATGTTTCCGCCATCGGTTGGGGTGTTACAGAGACACCATGAAAAAGGGGGAGAATCAACCTAGGCGGGTTGTCAATCCAAATAGCGCTATCCAATGTTAAGGTCGGCTTGTACCATGTTAATGATTTCACTAAGTACAAATGTATTCCACATGTATTGTCTAAGCATAAAGCACGTTGTAAGCAATGCACATAGTACTAGAATTGTATTGTGAAAATGTAAACTTGTATTTGAAATTTGTAATAGTGTACATGTAACACCCCAAAAATAAATAAAAGCAAAAAAGGGATAGGAAGTACTCACCTTGTTTATGATGATGAACTTGCAAGAAATCAACGAGAATCAATAAGTTTTAGCAAAGCAATAAATCAAACAAGTGATCCCTAAAGAGCATCAAGAACCTATATTTAAGTATTCCTAGATCACAATTATGATGAAACACAAATTTTTTGGTCATGTGAGGATTTTCGACGACAAGGGATTTACGACTTGATATCTCATTATCAAGCTTTTGGATGTTTTAAACTTTGTAAGGATCATTTAATTAGGTATGAACCCTTCCAAGTCTAAATAAAATCTTTTGTTACGGAAATCATCAAGTCGTTTAGAAGTTTGGTAAATTATTCATGTTATCACTAAAGTTTTACATTTAGGTTTAAGAAACCAAATACAAGGCTTTTGGATGTATCAAACAAATACACATTCTAATGAAAAGTTGATTACAAGGTTACTAAAAAAAAACTTCTCTAGATTATTACGACCATACGAGCATTTGTATAAACACTTTTATATACATAAAAGCATTAGATCAAAAGGATTATTTTACTAGAGTAAATAATGGCGTTAGTTGAAGAAAAAAAATTATAAAAGTTATAATTTATTTTGAACTCAAGTGTTTGGGCACATGGATAAAAATAAAATTTCAAAAGCATTTATATGCTTGTATACCAACTTTGTTTGTATAAAACTCACATAAGAGTCTGTAGCGCCCCGCTTTTCTCTAATAATATAGTAATATTTATTGTATAAAACGACTTTTACTCGTTAACAATAATAGCCTGTTATCAAGGAATACGTTTTAATTCATTACTAAATTAAATTATTTAGTTGTGCTGTTATAGTGTCGAAAATATGTTACAAGTAATAACGTGCCAAATAACAGACACTCAGTAAATTCTTATAAATCTTAAAGCGACGATGAATACATATACAATTAATATATGGTCCAACCACTCATTTTAAGTCGGTTTATATATATAAATTTAAAAAAATAATAATAACTATTTTAGCGGTTAAGTAAGTAATGTAATTTAAACGAGACCGAGTCAGTAACTGGCTCGTATACGCGGTACCCAACCACTTAACCCACACCAAAACCCTAACACTACTTAAACACTTTATTTTCTCCATCACAACCCTAATGCCGCCACCAACATTAGCAAAGCCAAAAACCTTCTCTTGTTCGTTCAACTCAACTAGATGTTGGTTATTTCTTCATGATCATCTACCTAGTCCTATTAACCATCACTGCCTTCTCCTCTAAGTCCCTCCTCAACCTACCATCGCACCACCCACCATAAACCCTTGAAACGAAAACCGATCACCACCGTTCGCGCCACCGCAACATGGAGCCGATGGTGTGGCTAGTGGTTATTATGATCGGTGGATATGTTCGACGGTGAGGGAACATACATGGTTGATGATGGTTTCGGTGGTTGTTATCGGTTTGGGTGCGGTGTTGGTGGTTAGTTCCAGAAACGGTAATGGTGGCTGATGGTTGTGACCGAGTGCGGCTGCGATGTCAATGATGTTCGATGTCATGTGATGATGGAGCGACGGTACGTTGGTGGTTGGTGAGACCCGTGGTTATGGTAGGTTCGACGATCGGCTTTGATGACAGTTGGATAGGATTCACAGATTGACATTTAAGGTTTGTTACGGGATTGTAGGAGGGTCACGTTGGGAAAGCACCATTGTTTCAATTTGCTATGGATTTAATAATGTTTAGCATGGTACAAGGTTTGGATGGAAACAATGCATGCAGTAGTTTTTAATTAAGTTGGGATTTCTAAGTGTAAGCCATGGATGTCGATGATGATGATGGTGAAACTAAATGGGTGACTATCATGGATTAAACTAATCAATGTTGAAGCGTGATAACTAGTCACATATGAAGTGTATGGACGTATGGGATTTTATTGTGGCCTTGGTCATGGAGTTAATGCATGGAAAATTTATAATGGTTGTCATGAAAAAGGCTTGTGCACTAAAAGGTGTAATGATTTTGATGGAAACTAGGCGCGGAGCGGTTAGGTTATGTGATGCGATTTCAACGTGTAGGTTGTTGACACCATCTTGGGATTCACGTCTTCACTAGGTTCCCTAGTCTTTGCAGTTTGCTTGCATCATGAAGGACACAAGAGTTCAATTTATCCAAGTTCAGATTTGTTGCTACTTGCTAGTACTTGCACAAAGAATTTCAGGTGAGTTTATGTAACCTTGTTTATGCAATTCTTTATACTTGAAACTTTATACTTAAGCAATTCTACATATATGTCTAGTTGTAAACTTTAATGCCTCATGACTTAGACAAAGACTATTAGACTTAAACTTCAACTTGCATAATCATTAACCCTGATCAAGCCGGCGGTATACAATGATAGATCTATTGGATTGACAACCCCACCTAGATTCGTTGACCATTTCTATGGGGAGCGCGGGTGATTGTTATCGTTCCAAACTTTATAAGGAGAACCGTGAATGCGGGATGGACCTAAACTTTATAAGGAGAACCGTGAATGCGGGATGGACCTAAACTTTATAAGGAGAACCGTGAATGCGGGATGGACCTAAACTTTATAAGGAGAACCGTGAATGCGGGATGGACCTAAACTTTATAAGGAGAACCGTGAATGCGGGATGGACCTAAACTTTATAAGGAGAACCGTGGATGCGGGATGGACCTAAACTTTGTCGGAGGATTGATTATGTGCATACTATACTTCATGTTTATTCATGTAGACTTAAACTTACATTAGACATATGAATTGCTAAACTTTTATTCTAAAACTTAATTGCTTGACTTGGCTTATGTATTCTCACCAACTTCTAGTTGACCCCCCCATCATTTCCAAACTCAACAGAAAATACTGATGCTTGAAGTCTAGAGCTAGCATGAGAAGATATTTGAAGTTTTAAGCTTTGTTTGATTATTGGATGTATTAGATTTCATTCAAGACATTTAATGTAATTCAATACTGTAATGGAATAAAGGATTATTTGAACATATGTATTACCATGAGCTACTGAACAATTATTCATCTGTAACACTAATGTTATATAAACTCAGGATAATATTTGTGGAAATTTATATAATCGTTTTGATATTTTTATAGAATTTTATAAATAAAATAGAATAAAGTTGAAATATTTATTATATATATTAAATAAATAATTTTTGGAAAACTAAAAATTGTATATAAATTATTTCTATCCATTTAGAACAGAAATACAATTTTTAATTTACAAATTCTTTAATTTTAATATTTTTAAATATTAAAGTTACATTTTGACAATTTGAAATAAATAGATTTAATAATCTATTTATAAGAAAATAATTTTATAAAATTATTTTCACACTTAAAACTTTATATTGTGACCATATTTGATTTAAAATTTACAAAAAGACTTTTGTTTATTTATTTATCAAATTTCTCTTGTTTATTAAACGTTTAATTTATTAATCAAACGAATACTTATCCCCAATTCGAAACCCTAGAAAATACTTATAGACTAGATAGACTTAGACTTATTTGTTACCTATTACATAGGGTGATACTTGGCAACATTGGATTACACTTATTCAATTCCACATGACTTACCACCTTGCTAAGGTGAGTATTACTTATCCCTTTTTTTGCTTTTACAACTTTTGGGGTGATTCATGCACAAGTATACAAACTTTCATATTCATTTACACATACATTTTTATTCATTTACAATTCATATACGTGTCTTGTTTACCTTTGTGAACAGCGAGTGTCCTGATGAACTCCGCGTTCGCTATGCTACTAGTGTCCTTCAAAAGGGGGCGCTAACCTGGTGGAATGGCGAAAAGCGCAATCGGGGCGCTGATGTTGCTTTATCTTTGTCTTGGGCTGAAGTTAAGGAACTCATGATCGCCAAATTCTGCCCTACGAACGAAATCAGGAAACTAGAGGATGAGTTTCGTGAACTCAAACAAGACAGTGGCGAGAATCTTGCGTATAATACTCGATATCATGAACTCAGCATATTGGTTCCACACATGGTCACCCCGGTCTCTCGAGCAATCGAGAAATATATCGAGGGATTACCTGATCTGATTCAAGACGTTGTCACTGGAGGAAAATCCACTACGGTGGAAGAAGCCATTCAGCTTGCGGCCACTTTAACAGACAAACACGTAAGGAAAGGAAACTTGGTTAGAAAGGGCACCAAGACGTCTACTGAGAAAACCACCAATGCTGTTGAACGATCTAAAACTGTTTTAGCAAAGGCCGCCACTACGTCTTCGAACTCTAAGAAACGAATGAGCGATAATCAGAACCGTGCTGTTGTGGATCCTGTGACTCAGCCTCCTATCAAGAAAGCCTACACGGGAATCCATCCTCAATGCAACACTTGCAAGTATCATCACCCTGCAAATCTTCCATGTCGTCAATGCACTAGATGTGGAAGGTTTGGACACTTTGCCACTACTTGTCGTGTAACGGCTAGGACACAAGACAATCATTAATACGTGACATCCCGATGTTTCCGCCATCGGTTGGGGTGTTACAGATTTTATTACTTATCCCCAATAGCCTCTCCAACAATAACTTCGGGACGAAGTTCCTAAAACTAGGGGAGACTGTAACATCGCGTGTTTTTTTTTTCAAAAAAATTTTTGAGTTCATTTTTTTTGGTTCCGCTTTCTTTATTTTATTCGTATCCTATCGTCGTTGAATTCTATCCTAACTATTTTGAATCATATACCTTCAATTTTATTTACAAACCTATACTATACGAGATTTATTAAACTTGATTATCTTAAAAATCCATCCATTTAATACCTTGTCATATACACACACATATATATATATATATATATATATTATATACACTTTATCCATAATAGTAATATAAAAAAAAAGTTTCGTAAAAACAAAAAAGAATGATATTAGTTTGAAATACACTGATTTTTTTAAACGAATTGTCAATTCTAGAAAGCTTGTAAAGTTATAAATTGATTTTAAAAGCAATTTTGGCATAATAATAGATTGATTGAATTTCTGTAAATTGATCCTATTACTTAAAACCATTAAATATCCCCGTCAATTTCGTTATCTAATCGACAAGTTTTATGATGTTTATTTTTTATGGACTATATTACTAAGTCTAGTCTCACATTTTCAAGGCATTCGATCACCCCAATCCTTTTTCTCGACATTGTGCTCTTCGAACGGCCCGACAAACAAAACCAATACCTTCGATCAGTCACCACCATCGGTCTCCTTTTTTTTTTTGAGGTATTACTTCAAGGTTTATTGTCATTTTTCCTCTCCTTTTGATCGCTTTTCCTCCTCCTTCAAGTGTGTTTTCACTATAAATTATATTACCAAGATCCAACATAATAAAGCATAGGGTGGGGATGTATATAGTATGTGTGTGTCTTATAGCTACGTGATTTTTAACTTCGAAAAGGATTAACTCTTAAAGGTTTGTTTCACTCAACTGTTTATTAAAAAAATGTTCTATATACTCGGTATATTATCAAATTGTGTATCCCTTAAAATAGAATTAAAATATGAAACATGGTTTATTATCAAAACTTATATTCTTATGACCACCATAATTTAATCACTTGTTGTTTCATATGCTATTATTCATTGATCATTCACTTTTGGATTCCTCATAATCATTATTAAAACTTTTTGTTCGTTATATTATCGCATTAAAGCTTACACTATTCCACTTATGCTTTTTGACTTTTACGCTATAAGGTATTACTCTTTTTGAGTTAAAACATTTTTACCCACGACTTAAGTTTTAAACTCTGTGTTTAACTTCGACCACATCCTGATTTTAGGAATATTGCGTCATCATACAGTTAAAAATAAACATGTTTTCCCAAAACTTATTATTTAACCTGGCTCTGATACCAATCTGTAACACCCCAACCGATGGCGGAAACATCGAGGTGTCACGTAGTGATGATTGTTCAATAGCACATGGACTAAATTGTAAATATTATTAGCAAACAAACTTTCATTATCCAAAAGGGAATACAAAAGTCTTAATATAAATATCAAACATAGATAAATAATTATTCAATCTTTTATTTAAGCACTAGGTCCAGCCTAAGCGTGAAAGCATGTAAGATCAAACGTCACCTGAAACATGTACAAAATAATTTGTCAACACATATAATGTATTGGTGAGCATTCCTAGATTTAATACATATAGTAAGTTGGAAAATGTTATACAATTCAAGTGCAAAGCTATAGTGCAATTATGTAAACTATGTATCATACAAATGAGCGAAATCAACCCTGTGACTGTATAATGTACTAAATGAACGGCGGTGTACTTATCCAATAAATGGATAATAACTTAACAATGACCATGGATTCTTCGATGAAAAAGGGGGAGAATCAACCTAGGCGGGTTGTCAATCCAATAGCGCTATCCAATGTTAAGGTCGGCTTGTACCATGTTAATGATTTCACTAAGTACAAATGTATTCCACATGTATTGTCTAAGCATAAAGCACGTTGTAAGCAAATGCACATAGTACTAGAATTGTATTTTGAAGATGTAAACTTGTATTTGTAATTTGTAATAATGTACATGTAACACCCCAAAAATGAATAAAAGCAAAAAGGGGATAGGAAATACTCACATTTATTGTGATGTTGAACTTGCAAGAAAATCAATAAGAATCAATAAATCATGCTTGAACCTTAAACGCGTAGAACAAATTAATCTGGAACATATTTTTATTTAGGTTGTCATAAACTCAAAGAGCATAGTTATATGTTCTTGTCAATTTGTTCTACGCGTTTAAGGTTCAAGCATGATTTATTGATTCTTATTGATTTTCTTGCAAGTTCAACATCACAATAAATGTGAGTATTTCCTATCCCCTTTTTGCTTTTATTCATTTTTGGGGTGTTACATGTACATTATTACAAATTACAAATACAATTTTACATCTTCAAAATACAATTCTAGTACTATGTGCATTTGCTTACAACGTGCTTTATGCTTAGACAATACATGTGGAATACATTTGTACTTAGTGAAATCATTAACATGGTACAAGCCGACCTTAACATTGGATAGCGCTATTGGATTGACAACCCGCCTAGGTTGATTCTCCCCCTTTTTCATCGGAGAATCCATGGTCATTGTTAAGTTATTATCCATTTATTGGATAAGTACACCGCCGTTCATTTAGTACATTATACAGTCACAGGGTTGATTTCGCTCATTTGTATGATACATAGTTTACATAATTGCACTACAGCTTTGCACTTGAATTGTATAACATTTTCCAACTTACTATATGTATTAAATCTAGGAATGCTCACCAATACATTATATGTGTTGACAAATTATTTTGTACATGTTTCAGGTGACGTTTGATCTTACATGCTTTCACGCTTAGGCTGGACCTAGTGCTTAAATAAAAGATTGAATAATTATTTATCTATGTTTGAGATTTATATTAAGACTTTTGTATTCCCTTTTGGATAATGAAAGTTTGTTTGCTAATAATATTTACAATTTAGTCCATGTGCTATTGAACAATCGTCACTACGTGACACCTCGATGTTTCCGCCATCGGTTGGGGTGTTGTCTTGTATAAAATCTAGGAATGCTCTGATACCAATCTGTAACACCCCAACCGATGGCGGAAACATCGAGGTGTCACGTAGTGACGATTGTTCAATAGCTCATGGACTAAAAGTGTAAATATATCAATTGATTAAATAGTTTATTACATTGAAATGAAATACAACGATTCTAACTGCCAACTAAATTGTAATACAATGAATCAAAATCTAAATATAAATCCGAAAGCTTAAAGGATGCATCTCAAAACAACCTGAAACATGTACAAAATAATTTGGTCAATACAAAATGTATTGGTGAGCATACCCTGTTTGAATTAAAGTAGTAGGAAAAGTGTTTAGCAATTCATGTGCGGTACCATTTGCAATTAGGTAATAAGTAATATCCGTTCAAAATCAACCCTATGTAAAGAAAAGCAGATATATATAGTCTCCCCTAGGGTTAATGTTACAGATTGGGGTGTTAAAAATTGACACTTTTGATCCCTCAAGTATAACTAGGTTAGTTTTAGATATATCTTTGTTAGAATTTCCTTTTATAAACTTAACCATACTAACCAAGCTTAACTTTAAACCTTTATAAAATTTCTAACTTTTTTCTTTTAGGCTTTAAATGTTTAAATAAGATTAAATAAAATTCAAAACAATAATTGCAAAAATGTATAACGTTTAAATATTGTTTCAATAATCACGTTCGGTTAAAATGTAGGCGCTATCAAAATAGATATGTATACATATAATGATCGAACGAAACTCAACTTTTATTGAATTTGAAAATGGTAGAATATTTAAGGGCTATAAACGATAACTTCATGAAAGACGAGGGGGACGGATGTCACAGTAATCTGTAACACCCCAACCGATGGCGGAAACATCGGGATGTCACGTATTGATGATTGTTCAGTAGCTCATGGTAATACATATGTTTAAATAATCCTTTATTACATTACAATATTGAATTACATTAAAGTCTAATACATCAAACAAACAAATGAAACTTAAAACTTCAAATAACTCCTCATGCTAGCTTTAGACTTCAAGCATCAATATTTCCTGTTGAGTTGGAAAAATAGGGGGGGGGTCAACTAGAAGTTGGTGAGAATACATAAGCCATGTCACGCAATTAAGTTTAAGAATAAAAGTTTAGCAATTCATATGTCTATCGTAAGTTTAAGTCTACATGAATAAACATGAAGTGTTGAATGCACATAATCAAACCTCCGACTAGTTTAGGTCCATCCCGTCATCCACGGTTCACCTTAATATTATGTTGGAACGATAACAATCACCTGCGCTCCCCATAAAAGATGGTGGAGGTTTAAAATAAAATTGGCCCGAATGTAATGTAATATGATTTAAGAAGTAGAATATGCAATATGTTGTAAAGAGAAATATACGATTTGGATTGGATGTTGAAAATGATTAAACAAGCGGGTAATATTACAAGTTTGTAAAATGAAATATGATTTTGAGATCCACAAATGGTTCATGGAATTTAGACTAACGAGGGGATTATATGAGGAAGAAAATAGATTTGAATTGCGAAAATTTAGTTGTACAATTTAATGACTTTTGTTTTATATACGAAACCAATTTAGAAAATAAAATCTTTTCATCCACAGGAACAAAAATTTACTCTACAATTTTTCCATTGACACATACTTATTTTAAACTTGTTCGAACTATTACAAATTTTTGGCAAATACCGCAATCATGTTTTCTCATACGCTTGTATCTAACTATTTATTCAAACCCCACGATTATTCTGCATGATCACCTTATTACTTGCGTCTTTTTGAAACCCTATAAATTAAACCCTTTATCAACCGTTTACACGTTCACCATTTTTCACAACTTTGATTATACTTTGAGTTTTCATCATCTCTCAAAATCCAAATTCACATCCTTTACCTCCTCGAACATGAACTTGATCTCCACGATAACCACACTATTGAAAACTTAATTGTTCATTGCATCAAAACTTGAATATTAGTTATACATGAGGATTTGATTATCTACCTGAACATTTGATTATTCATGATATTTGGAAGCATGGAAAATAAACTATTTGCTATAAACACATCTAAAGTCATTAACCTTGTCTAGGGCAACTCTATTGCAGCTCGCATGCTATACTTGATACTTGATGCATTTACCAACTTGCTTACATGTATGTATTATCAATTTGCAACTCATGTGTTAAGCCAAAAACAATTGTTACACTTAATCAAACAACTGGTAGAGGATGAAGTACTTGCTCAACAGTTAGTAGAGCACCTAATAACCTGCTCAACGATTGGTAGAGGTCATCATGCCTGCTCAACAGTCGGTAGAGGTTCTAATAACCTGCTCAACGACTGGTAGAGGCTATCGCACCTGCTCAACAATCGGTAGAGGTTCCTACTCACTGACTGGTAGAAGTCTTTTTCCTGCTCAACAGTTGGACTCATTTTTGGATACATCATACATGTAAGCAAGTTGGTAAATGCATCAAGTATCAAGTATAGCATGCGAGCTGCAATAGAGTTGCCCTAGACAAGGTTAATGACTTTAGATGTGTTTATAGCAAATAGTTTATTTTCCATGCTTCCAAATATCATGAATAATCAAATGTTCAGGTAGATAATCAAATCCTCATGTATAACTAATATTCAAGTTCTGGTCCAAGATAATAAAGGGTGTCGGTTATTTAAGTTTTCAAAGCAAATGTGTTTCTCTTTTATTGTTTCAGCAAAGTTATATGCATTCAAAATTTTCTAATATATATTAAATCATATTAAGTCATATTATTAATTTTGCTAAGTATTACTCAACCATTTAACTTTACAAAATATCCAAACCTCATCTTATGTATCCTATAGTTTTCCAACTTTTATAATAAAAGTTATTATTAATTGATGATTTCAAACGCAAAAGCTTCAAAGATTTTATTCGATACCAAATTCCGCATCTACACTAAGTGAGAAATCGGAACTAAACTAAAATTTGCAATCATAATTTAGGAATTCGCGACGTGTGATCATATTAATTTTTGTAGATTCTCGTTGATTCATTTCACGTTCATCATTACATCCAAGGTGAGTTTACATAGCCCCTTTTTCCATTCACTATTTTGGGGTGAAACATGTTACAACATTCAATTTACAATTCAATCATAAGTGTCTATGTGTTATTCTATGTTGCATTATGTCTTAAACATTACTAGGGTAAGCACATTATTCTAGCATAATCATTAACATTGATCAGCCGACGATATACAATGATAGATCTATTGGACTGACAATCCCACCCGGATACGTGCCTCCTACATAGGTAGCGTGGGTGATTGTTATCGCATAACATAATCGAGTGAACCATGAGCGTATGGGATGGACCACAATATAACAGTCACAAGGGTTAATTATGCACTCGATTTACTTCTAGTATGTTTTCACATGTGGACTAGACTTACCATGACACTTGAATTGTACAAGTTTTATTCAATTATCAAAACCTAAGTAATTCTCACCAACTTTTGTTGACCCAAAATATTTTCAAACTTAACATGTTTCAGGTTATAGCTTGCTCGAAGATTAGAGTTAATGCTTGAAGATGCGTAGCTAGTATTTTTTTTTATCTTGATGTACAAATTCTTAGAACAATTGTATGTAATTTATTTAAATCATATATTGAAACTTATTATTTACCATGAGCTACTGAACAATCATCAATACGTGACATCCCGATGTTTCCGCCATCGGTTGGGGTGTTACAGATCTTTTTCCTGCTCAACAGTTGGACTCATTTTTGGATACATCATACATTTAATTTGATACAAAAAAAAATTATTAGACTCGTTGATACAAAGACTCAAACCCAAGATTATATTGCATTATTTTACTTGTGTGTTTAGAATCATAGAAGGACACAAAACCCTAATGTAAGGTAAATTGGTGATTGCGATCCGGAACGTAATCATGAATTTACAGGTACGTTAAGGTGGTGTGAAATTCTATCAAGGTTTTCAGTAGGTACCCAATTATAAACCTTAGTTAATTAATGGCTATTTAACCTTGAGGGTCATCTTGTGCATTCTTAAAACCTACAGTTAGTGCTCCATAGGACCCCTATCACAGACCAATATTACTCAAAACCCTGATCATGTCACTGTTAAACTTTTACCACAGACACCTTAGCTTATACCAAGTGCCCACACCTCTTCCAAGCAGCCTCTCCAACATCAACTTCGGGACGAAGTTCCCAAAAGTAGGGGAGACTGTAACATTACGTATTTTTCGCAAATTGGAAAAAAAAATTATTTATTTAAAACATTTTTTTTAAATATATTTTGTTTTAAAAATGAATTAGTAAAAATACTATACTTTTCATAAACAATATAGATACGTTTTTTTTACTTAATGCTTTATTAGTTCAAAACTTATATAAATGTTTTTGTTTTTTTTTGAACTCATGTCTAATTTTTTTTTTTTAACTTAAGTTTTACCTAGCCCTTTGTTCACCTTAATCCAATAACCAAACAGCCCATACCCTTTGTCTGCAACCCGACCCGGTTTAGATCACCTCATACCAACAAATCAATTTCAATCATGATTTAGGCAATCCTTTGAAATCAAAGTCCTAGTCAAAAGTCCTAGTCAAAGTCTCAGTCAAAATCCTAGTCAAAGTCCTAGTCAAATAGTCAATTCATCTTAAAACCTTACTTTATTGTGTTGACCAATTTTAAAGTCTAATTGAATCCAAAACTAGTATAAAAACCCACCTATGACCCATTACACTTTGCACCTCTAAATCGAATGTTTCAATTCAATTAAACTCTCCCTCATACCTTTCTTCTAGAGTATATTACTTCTACATTTGAAGCTTTGATTATAAGCTCTTATAATTGGCGAATTAGAATCTTGATATTTTTCCTATTCAGTTTCTTTTCTTCTAAATTGGACTAGTTTCGTTGTTGAACCTTTGGATTGCTCGCATTTTCACGCTCGCTTAGTCATCTAGTCATTTGGCGAATGTGAGTACTTCCTATCCCCCTTTTGCTTTTATTCATTTTTGGGGTGTTACATGTACACTTATACAAATTACAAATACAAGTTCACATTTTTACAATACAATTCTAGTACTATGTGCATTTGCTTACAAACGTGCTTTATGCTTAGACATTTCATGTAGAATACATTTGTACTTAGTGAAATCATTAACATTGTACAAGCCGACCTTAACATTGGATAGCGCTATTGGATTGACAACCCGCCTAGGTTGATTCTCCCCCTTTTTCATCGGAGAATCCATGGTCATTGTTAAGTTATTATCCATTTATTGGATAAGTACACCGCCGTTCATTTTAGTACATTTATACAGTCACATGATTGATTTCGCTCATTTGTATGATACATAGTTTACATAAATGCGCTGTAGCTTTGCACTTGAATTGTATACCATTTTTCCAACTTACTATATGTATTAAAACTAGGAATGCTCACCAACATTTCTTATGTTGACAAAACCTATTTTGTACATGTTTCGGGTGCAGTTTGATCTTAGTTCCATAGCATTGTATTTTAGTGCTTGCTTTTAATAAGTTATTTCAATTTTCATGTTTCGTTCAGACTTTTGTATTTTTTTTTTCCATTTCATTTATGTAAGACAATTTAAATTATTCAATAATATATTTACATTTTAGTACCATGTTCTTTTGAACAATCGTCACTACGTGACACCTCGATGATTCCGCCATCGGTTGGGGTGTTACACGGGTATCACCTAATTCCAGGCCCGACCCAAACCCACAATTTTTTTTAAACTAATTCCAAACCTGACACAAGTTACATGCAGGAAAGCTTCGGGTAGAACTTAATCTAAAACAATTAACAATGTATCTTTAATGTTAGTGCATAACCTTAAACAAGGGCGAAGGATATTAAGGGTCAGGGGTGGCCCTGGCCCCTCCCGTTTTTTGGCGCAATGGTAGAAATTTGCAATTTTCATAGGTAAATTGAGTACGGGTTGAATCCGGCCCCCGCCGATTTGCCACTACCAATCGAAAAAATTGAGTCCGGCCCCTCCCGATTCAAGAACCAAGCTTCGCCACTGACCTTAAACACTGTATAACTCTAATATTAAAACCTAACTTAAAACAATGTACAACTCCAATGCTAACACATGTTGTAAATAAAAATCATATTTACTGGTTTGAACATAACTAATGACTTGCCTATACATGATTAATGAATAACCTGAACACTTTGTATTTTTTTTCCTGTATGAACCAAACCACACAAAAAAAATAGTCGTTTTTTTCTCCGTTTTTTATATAGCACTATGGTACTCGTTGGAAAGATAATAAAACGCTCGTTAATTTGGTGTAATTTTTTTCTTTAAAAAATCTCGTATATAAAAGATATTAACGTTTAAAAGTTATGGGAGAAAAGAGATAAAAATCTAATTTTGATTTTAATTTTTAAATTATTATTTTCCTAAAATAAGCCATTGCCACATGGAATGACACATGGCACACTCAATGAAGAGAATACCCTCTTTGAGTGCCATGTTATTAAAATGACTTTGGTTTATTATATGTATAGATAGATATGGTGTGGGAGCAACCTCCCCCAACTCCCCCAATTGGCACACCAGCGCCACCTCATTTTCCCCCTTTACTCCCCCAAAATTTGGAAATGGTTTCCCCCATTTCCCCTTCCTTTTTTTATTATATAAAGTTTGATTTAAAAAAAGAAAACAATGGGCCAAACACAAAACTCGGGAAGATGGGGAAGAGACCATCGAATGCACCGAAAATATCTGGGGGGAGGGGGGGGGGGTGTTCCCCTTCGGTGCCCCTTGCCAACTCATCTCCCCGATGTATTTGCCGAAACCACACCGTAAAGTCTTAACTTCACAGATCAAATATAATAGAAAATTATATTATAGAAAATTTTAATTCTCTATAATTATTACTTTAAAATATCTTAGTTCCTTGCTATTAATTTTCAAACTTCATATTTCAATTAACATCATAAATGTAAGAACAACTCGTTATTGGCTGATCACCGACCACCGTACCCCCACCGTGTTCACCGTCTTCTCCGGCGCCGGCGACTCCACTTCCATTTTCATCAATCCGACGTCGTTTCCCTCTTCCCCCACCGCCGTTACGACTTCTCCCCTCTCCTCTCCTTCCTCTCCTCCAATTCCATCCTACCCCTCCCGGATCCGTAACCAATCCGTAACCAATCCGTCGGAGCTTCTATCCATTCTACCCCTCCCAGCTCCGGCGACGTGCTAACTGTTATAACAACCCGTCTCCCCCACCTTCACCTACGTCTCCTCACCTCCGCCTCCACCGTCGCCTACCCCATCTCCCTCTCTCCCACCTCCACCTCCGTCTCCTCCACCTCCATCTACCCCTACGCCTACCTGAACCTTGTAACGGCTGTTTTTAGATTTCAAAATCGAGACCAAACCCTTTCGACCTCTTATGTCTTCATTCGGCCATTTTGTTCGTTCGACCGGACTCCTTCTTTTGTCTCCCTTCGACCCACTGTCTTCTTCGTTCGACCACCATCTTCTTCGTTCGACCTCCTTGCTGTTTGTCTCCTTCCTTCCTTCGACCCACTGTCTTCTTCCTTCGACCCACCGTCTTCTTCGTTCGACCCCCTTTGCTGTTGATCTTGGGTTTAAATGTGTTAAAGTGTTGAGTAATGGTTGACTAAAGTGGGGTGATTATAATAATAATAATAATAATTAACATGGGGTCCCACCCATTTTTTCGGGTTTATTTCTTAACTTTAAAAACACCTTTATAACATATTTAAATATATATATATATAATTATTCCTTTAAAGGATCCATGAGAGACAGTAGTGGGGGACCTGAACCCAGCTCGGCCACAGGGATATGGCGTTGCCCCTTTAAAAATTATCATTCTTGCAAGGATGGAACGCTGGGATACAAGGGATACTCTCGGTTACTAATGCATTTCCAACGAGATCATTTTAATGGGAAAGAAAGGAGAGGTGAGTTAAAGGAGCATTTTGCTTCAAACTTTGACCTTTACAATGACGTTGTTGACACCTTGCGTGTGCTGAAGAATTGGCTATGTGGGGAGTGCATGACCCTGCATGCCTTGAATGGGCGTTGTCGGCACGACAAAGAAGTGATTAAATGCACCTCGCGTGCAGGAGGCGAGATCGATTTTATAACGGGGATTCCTCAACCTCGTGATCCGCAAGTGACGCATGTGAGTGATATGTCTGGGAAGATGGTGGTAGATGTCACTCTCCTTGAGCGCATCCTCGCCCTGCCTGTTGCTACGGTCAAGAGTATCCCGCCTGCATGTCGCATGGCTTTTGCCCATGCTTTGTCAGGGGGTCTCCGTAAAGTGGTGGATGCCCCAGGGTCCATTGAGGCTTGGGTTAAACTTTTGTTGTTGCCTCGCTGCACCTTATGGGTGGTCAAACCGGCCTCTAGGCAAGAACGAAGGTCGGGTAACAGGAAATCGCTTCAATGTAGCTCTATTATGCGGGCATTGGCGGTTTGGAAAGATGGGGCAGGGTTAGAGGAATTGGTCCTGCCCCTCCTTGAACTCCCCGTGGCGTCGTTTTCGGGGAGGGTAGGGGACCAAGCTAAAGTAGATGGTGGGGGCAATATTAAGCAGTGCCTTCGGAAGGTAGCGGATGGCCATTATACTGCGGCCGTCAAGGTTCTGTGTTCATCTGGGGTTGCGCCTGTTGGGGAGGACACATTGAGAGCCCTGATAGATAAACACCCTGTTGTGGACCCCCCGACCATGCCCTCCGCCTTGCCTTTGGAGCCAGCCTTGCAGGTGGACGCTGAGTGCGTGTTGGAATGTATTAAAACATTCCCGAAAGGGACATCTTGTGGGAGGGATGGTCTGCGGGCGCAACATATTTTAGACGCTTTCTGTGGCCAGGGGTCTCCAACTGCCTCCGGGCTCCTTAAAGCCATCACCGATGTTGTCAACTTGTGGCTTGGGGGGTTATGTCCTAAAGCTCTGGCGGAGTTCATTGCTTCGGCACCGTTGACCCCCTATTAAAGCCTGACAACGGGATTAGGCCCATTGCGGTGGGGGCCATTTGGAGAAGATTGGTGTCAAAAGTCGCTATGCGTAAAGTGGGTAAAGAGATGGCAACCTATCTGGGGGATTTTCAGTTTGGGGTTGGGGTCCCTAATGGGGCAGAAGCGGTGCTGCACAGTGCTAACAGGTTTCTGAGCGCGTTCCTTTCTGACGGGTCCCTGGCTATGCTCACTGTTGATTTTTCTAACGCCTTTAACGAGGTGGACCGTACGACACTTCTCAGGGAAGTTAGTTGTAGATGCCCATCTATCTTCCCGTGGGTCCAATTTTTATATGCGCAACCCGCAAGATTATATGTGGGGGATACCCATATTGGGGCTACCACAGGGGTGCAGCAAGGGGACCCTCTCGGCCCCCTTCTCTTTGCGCTGGTTCTTCATCCGCTGATCCTCCGTGTGCAGGGCGCCTGCTCCTTGCCCTTCCATGCCTGGTACTTGGACGATGGCACTATCATTGGTAAGGCAGAGGAAGTTTATAGGGCGTTAGACATTATCCGTTCAGAGGGGGCATCTCTTGGGCTTAGGCTTAATATTCGGAAAACGGAGATTTTTTGGCCGTCATGCAATGGTGCGAAGAAAGTGCCGGGTTTATTCCCTAGCGAGATTAGCAGGCCCGTAGGGGGGGTTAAACTCCTCGGGGGGCGGTTAGTCGGGATGCAAGGTTTATTCAGTCTTTGGCATCTAGACGAGCTCTTCGGGCGGTTGATCTTATGAAACGACTGTCGTACTTAAGGGATCACCAAAGTGAGCTCCTCCTGTTGAGCTCATGCATGGGGGTTGCTAAATTAGTGTTTGGGCTCCGGACTTGTCAACCCGAACATGTCAAAGAGGCTGTGTCTATCTTTGATGCAGGTCTGCGAGGGGCTGTTGAAGACATTGTTGTCAGCGGAGGACCGCATTTTGGGGACCTCCAGTGGAGGTTGGCTTCCTTCCCTATGCGTTGCGGGGGCTTAGGGCTTATATCGGCGGAGGACGTCTCCGCATATGCTTTTGTAGCGTCCAGGGCCCAATCGTGGAAACTGCAGGACCACATCTTGCGAAGCGCTGGTGTTATGGGGGTGGATCCTGACTACTCCCTTGCGCTTGGTAATATTGGAACAACTCTCCCAGACCTTGATCTAGGCGGTTTTACTGATAAGGAGACCGCCCCCAAGAAACCTCAACAAACTTTGGCGAGTGCTCTTTATGGTAAACACGCACAGGATATGGAGGAGCGGTTCGATATGACCCCGCGTCAAAAGGCAGTTTTGGCTTGTCTCAAGGGGGCTCATGCTCAAGATTTTTTGACTGTTGCGCCCATTGAAGGTCTTGGGCAACGGATGTCAGCACTTGAATACAGAGCCATCCTTAAATACCGGCTCATGATTCCCCTTTTCCCGCCAGACGACTCTTGCCCCATTTGTAAAAAAGCTTGTTTGGATAGATTTGGCGAGCATGCCCTTCACTGTAAGGAATTGCCGGGGTTCAAGTATCGTCATGACTGGGTTAGAGATGTTTTATGGGATGTGCTTAGGCGTGCCGGGATCTCAGCCAAGAAAAAAGCCCCTGTTAATTTTCTGACTGATCCACGAGAGAGAAGATCTACCCTGCGTCCTGCGGACGTCCTTGTGTTTGGCTGGGCGGGGGGTAAGCACGTGTGTGTTGACCTCATTGGGGTGTCCCCACTGGTGGGGCTGAGAGATAGTGGATTCGTTCCGGGACAGGCGGTTTTGAAGGCGGAAGCTAGGAAGGTTGCTAAGCACGAGGCAGCATGTCTAGAGAATCAACATGTGTTCATTCCGTTTGCCTTCGATACTTTTGGATCCTTAGCCCCTGAGGCAGTTCGTTTTTTGGAGCGGCTGCAGAAGGTGGTCCACAATGATTCAAAAAGCCCGAGGAACCAAAAGTTTGTATTTAGTAGAATAGGCTTTGCGATTCAAAAGGGGATAGCGGCGCAGCTTGTTGCTCGCTTACCCATTATCCAGATGTAACTTGGTTTATTTCGTATTTTATAAAAATTTCCATTTCAATTCCTGCCAAGGTAAGTTATTAAGCTCTTCGAGTCGGTTTTAAAATTCCGACCCGGACAACTCCACCTAATCGATGTATAATATATCAGTTTTACAAAACACTAAAACTTGAAATTTGTAATGAATTTTGCCTATAGGAATATCTTAATCATTCAAAAGAGAAAAAACCAAATTTTGAAAGACACAATTGTCACCAATCGTCATTAAACCATCCACACAATTGTCTACAACAACAATAAACTCAAAAATCATAATAAGAGATTAAAGAAAATTTGCAAATGAAAAATGAATGACAAAAGAGTGAGAGATACGCAATACAACACCTCAAATGGATCGAAAGCCTGAAATAAACAATCTGATAAACGGTTAGGACGCGCAAACAAAGGATAATATAACTAATACCATTGTCTCCTACAATTAGTAAATTCTATCCATGATATTACCTACCCACTACCTTGACATCTATCTGATGACGTGGGTCCTAAAACGATCACGTCTAAAACCCTTGTCAAGAAAATAAAACAAAGTAAAAAGTGTTAAGGTTTGCTGAACTTTTTGGAGCTAAAATGCTAACATAAGGCAGTATGGCTGCCATACGGTAGCTATGCAGCAGAAAGTGAACATTAAAAACATTGGAAATACAAAAAATGTGCTTTGGCTTGTTACTATTGGCATAAAACAAAACATCACACAGCTCCAAGCCTACCTAGGAAATAGTAAAAGCTGAAAATGCACTAAAAGGGTAAAGTCTCACCGCTGGCAGCATAAAGAGAGTCAACCATGGCAAGGTATAGTAAGGATGCTACCATAAGGGAGCTCCTAGGCAGATTTCTATTGCCTATATAAGGAGACTCTTGGGTATGCATTCCACACACTCCTCACTTCTCCTCTTACTCTCATACTCTCTACTTTATTACTCCTAAAAGAATACATGCTTATTCTCACGCCGGAGTCCAAACGCAGGAGACCCCCTCCTGCGTTAAGGCTAACGGTGTCTGTTACCTTGTGCAGGTCCATTCCAGGAGCTAGAAGATCCCCTAAATCATAACCTTAATCTAACACACCTTTAACATATAAACCTAAACATCTCATAACCTAATCCCGGTCATTTTCCTTGTTGTAGCAACAAGTGGCGCCCACCGTGGGGCTGTCGCTACTTTGAACAAAGCTGTTGAAAGCTCTTCAGTCCCATTTGTTCCTAAGTAACCTTCTTTTGTGATGACCGGTGGAGATAACCACCAGGACGGGGGTCTTCAAGAAACTCCGGCCAGCAGTCACACTTCCGGTGACGCTACAGGCCATGAAACACCTGGAACGGACGGACCACATGTCGAACCGTCTCTAGGAGATATGCTCAGTTACCAAACTCCACCAGCCTCAAGGGCTGTTTATTCGTCTCCTAGGGATGAGGTGTTGTTACCCATTGAACGAATGGACATCACCCCAGAGGGAGTACGAAGAAACTTCTTGCAACTCCGAGACTTCTTGAATGGTTATGTACGAGAGGAAAGGTCCAGGGGTGTGAAGGTCAGGTTGTCATACGACGAAGAACCTACCGTTACCCTCTCACCCTCTCCTCCTTTATGGGGTACAACTACCTCCCCAGTAACCCAACGTATTGACACGAATCCTCACCCTTATTTGAATAGTCAGGGAGGTATCCTCTCAGGGGAAGGTCCTAGCAGAACCATACTCTCTCCCGGGATCCAGGAACACACGACAAGACAGTTGGTGGAAGCCACACAAGTGTCCTTGTCATCCTCAACACCTCTCTCCTTTACGGAAGCTCTGAGGTCCCTGCCCTTGGCAAGTAGTGCAGTTGCCACTTCTTTGGCAGGAACCGGATGTTACGTTGGGGGACCTGTTACTTCTTCAGCAGCAATGTACCTCAACTACTCTCAACCTCAGCACGCGCCATATATACCACCATATTTCCCTACATGGCACGGAGGGTACCCATGGCAGTACCCACTTCCGTTAAATCAAACACCAGCAACGTCTCTTCCCGGAGGTCAGGGGATAGGCATTCCCCAACCCCTAGTTCAAACCTCCGCAACAGAAACTCGAGCTGAGGCTACCCCCTCTAAGCCATACCGTCCCAAGTCATTAGAGTGTTTCGCCGAACACATAGCACATTTCGACTTTCCCAACAAGATCAAAATGCCAGCTAACGTGAAGACATACGACGGGACTGAAGATCCCGACGACCATCTGAACGTTTTTTCTGGAGCAGCCACTGTGGAGAAATGGAACAACGCTGAGTGTTGCCACATGTTCATGCAAACATTGGTAGGACCGGCCCATTTATGGTTTTGTGGCCTCCCTGCCCGTAGCATCTCCTCCTTTGATGACCTAAGAAGAAGTTTCACCTCGAACTTCAATCCCATGAGAATATGCACTAAAGATGCTGCTATACTGTACCAAATCCAACAGGGGGAGCATGAGGATCTCCGCAGTTTCATCGAAAGGTACAAGAGGGAAGGTTTGCAATATAGTGGAGCCACGGAAAAGATTCGAGTGTCGGGATTCATGGGGGCCATCCGCCCTAAAAAGTTATTGAGAAGGTTTCATGAAGACGTTCCCCAAACCATGGAAGAAGCCTTTGAGAGAGCGGAAGCCTTCCTTCGGGGAGAGGAAGCTCTCACTCGGCAGGATACCAGGAAACGGGATCGGGGAAGTTAGAGAGACAGCTCGACAAGCTCCCGAAGAACCAACTTCCAACCCTACAACGAGAGACGATCTGGAAGACCATTCGAGTCAAGAAGGAACGAGGAAAGACGACGGTCTCCTAGACCTGGAAGGAATCAAGAAAAAGAAACGCATGTATTCACAGTCCTAACTAAGACCCCTCAAGAGATACTCTCCACTGAGGAGGTCAAGTACACGTTCCGACCTCCCAGGCCCTTGTCCAAGCCCGCCAATAAGAGGGACGCCAGCAAGCATTGTGCTTTCCACAATGACACCGGGCACCACACAAACGACTGTTACCAGCTGAAGAAGAGGATAGAAGAAGTTGTTAAGTCCGGAGAATTGGCTCACTTGATCAAAGACATCAAGGGAAGAAAAGATGAGGGAAGGAGGGACAAAGAGGTTAACATGATCAGATACGAGGGAGCCCAGCAGGTTAAGAGGGCTCGGACCGAGCCTTGGAACAAGCAATACATCTACCTCCCTCCGGCACCAAATGAATTGATCATTACCCCTGTAATAGTAGAAGCCGAACTGGATGGTTTCCCAATAGACAGAGTGTACATGGACGGAGGTGCCTCATCAGAAGTAATGTACGAACGGTGTTTCGAGTCACTAAGCCCAGAAATCAAGTCCAAACTCAAGTCGTCAGACGCTTCCCTTGTGGGTTTCTCAGGAGAACGTGTACATCCCCTGGGGAAGCTCACCCTGAACGTTTGTTTCAGAGATGGGGACCTATCCAGGACGGAGGAGCTGACCTTTTCTGTAATCAGGTACCCATCAAGCTACAATGTCTTAATCGGCAGAATGGGTATCGCAACCTTTGACTCAGTGGTTTCGACAACACATGGCCTTATGAAGCTCCCAACGCCCAATGGGATCGCAACCCTGAAGCCATCGGCAGAAGCCCTTTTAATAGCTTCTGTAGAAGAAACGCAAGCTCCCAGAGAGATGAAAGCACCGGACGGCGGTACCGTCAAGGAAATCAGCATAAACCCTGCCTACCCGGAGCAGACCATAAAAGTAAACAATTTGCTCCCTGATGAGGTTATGTTTGAACTAATCAATCTTTTGCAGGACAGCCGAGACGTGTTTGCTTGGTGTCCCGGAGACATGACCGGAGTGCCAAGGAGCTTGGTAGAACACTCCCTTAACATAGCTCCCTCCTACAAACCTGTCGTTCAAAAGAAGAGGAGCCTGGCACCTTCCCGGAGCCAAGCTGCTTGCAAGGAGGTAGAAAAATTTGTAGAAGCAGCGATTTTAAGGGAGGTGCAGTACCACTCATGGGTGGCCAACCCAGTCATGGTAGCTAAACAAGACGGTTCCTGGAGGATGTGCGTAGATTTCAAGGATCTCAACAAAGCTTGTCCCAAAGACTGCTACCCACTACCCGAGATCGATTGGAAGGTCGATTCCTTCACTGGCTTCCAATACAAGTGCTTCCTGGATGCCTATAAAAGGTATCACCAGATTCAAATGAAGCAGGAAGACGACGAGAAGACAGCTTTCCACACAGATAAAGGGATCTTCTGCTACCGAAAGATGCCCTTTGGCCTAAAAAATGCAGGAGCTACCTACCAAAGGTTAGTTGATCAGGCCTTCTCGAAACAAATTGGGAGGAATATGGAAGCCTATGTAGACGATTTGGTCATCAAAAGCGAGTCGGGAGGGGCAATGATAAAAGACATCTGTGAGACCTTTGATAACCTCCGGGGCATAAACATGAAACTAAATCCAGTAAAGTGCTCCTTTGGGTTCGAGGAATGGAAGTTCCTTGGTCACATAGTCGGGAAACAAAGCATCAAGGCAAACCCAAGCAAGATCCAGGCTGTCCTAGAGATGAAGTCACCCTCCACAAAGAAGGAAGTGCAGAGCCTTAACGGTAAAATCGCTGCCTTAAACGTTTCTTACCTAAGTCCGCGGAAAAGTCCTTACCTTTCTTTAAAACACTCAAGAATTGTATTGACAAGAAGGACTTCCGTTGGACTAAAGAGGCAGAGGCTGCCTTCCTTGAGCTTAAAAAACACATAGCTTCCCTGCCAGAGATGGCAGCTCCTGAAAAGGGGGAAGTAATAACAGTTTACTTGTCTGCAGGATCTGAAGCAGTTAGCTCGGTCCTCCTTGTTGATAGAGGAAAGGAGCAAATACCTGTCTATTTTGTCAGCAGGGCCCTCAAAGATGCTGAAATCAATTATGCTCCTATGGAGAAGCTCATGCTAGCACTTGTGCACACTACCAAGAGGCTAAGACGATACTTCCAAGCTCACCCAATGAAGGTAATTACTGACCAACCCCTACGTTCCATCCTTGAAAAGCCGGACTCGGGGAGGCTGGCCAAATGGGCTGTTGGCCTTGGGGAGCACAAGATAGAGTACGTGCCTAGGAGGGCTTACAAAGGGCAGGTGTTTGCTGATTTTTTGACCGAGCTACCCGTCCTGCAGACGGAAGAAGAGATGAATGAGGTCAAGGAAGAACAACTTGACCTCCAAGGGAAATGGTGCCTTTTCACTGACGGAGCCTCAAGTGTAGAAGGTTCCGGGGCTGGTCTCCTCATTAGAGACCCCCACGGAACTGAGTACACTTATGCCCTCCGTTTAGACTTCCCCTGCACCAATAACGTTGCTGAATACGAAGCCCTACTAGCTGGTTTAAGGTTGGCAAGGAACATGAAAGTGTAGGAGTTGAAGGTGTTTGTTGACTCAAACCTGGTAGCCAAGCAAGTGAATGGAGGATACACCGCTAAGGAACCTTCAATGATCAAGTACAAGGACAAGGTCAAAGAACTCGTCAAGGAGTTCAAAACCTTTACACTAGAGCAAGTATCGAGAACAAAGAACAAGCAAGCAGATGCCTTGAGCAAGCTAGCTTCTTTAACGTTTGCTCACTTGACAAAGAAAGTTCTAGTTGAGGTACTTAGACAACCCTCCATTAATGATAAAGAAGTCCAAGATATAGTCACGGAAACAGAATCCACATGGATGACCCCAATAATGTCTTACCTAAAAGAAGGGAAGCTGCTAGATAACGAGCAAGAAGCAAGACGGTTGGTCATCAAGGCAAGGCAATACATGATTGAAGATGACAAGCTCTACAAAAAAGGATACTTGGCACCCCTACTCAGGTGTGTCGGACCCAACCAAAGTGACTATCTCATCAGGGAGGTACACGAGGGAATATGTGGCATGCATGCTGGGCCCCGCTCCGTGGTATCAAAACTTATGAACCTCGGTTACTATTGGCCCACCATGCACAAAGATGCCTTTGAAACGATCCGAAAATGTGAAGCGTGTCAGTTGCAAACACCGGTGAAGACCAACCCAAAGCATGATCTTGTACCCATCATCTCTGTCTGGCCCTTCTATAAGTGGGCTATGGACATAGTGGGCCCTTTCCCACCGGCCCCGGGAAGACTGAAATTCCTTTTGGTGGCTGTTGATTATTTCACCAAGTGGCCGGAAGTCAGGCCCTTGGCCACAATATCGGGAAGGCATGTGGTGAATTTCGTATGGGAGCAGGTAATCTGCAGATATGGACTACCAGGAGAAATTGTAACAGACAATGGAAAGCAGTTTGCCAACAAGCCATTCAGCAGCTGGTGCATCGAGCTGGGCATCAAGCAGGTCTTCAGCTCAGTAGCTTACCCCCAGTCCAATGGACAGGTTGAACGTATGAACAGGAGTATCGTAGAAGGTATCAAAGCGAGGCTGGGAAGGCATGGCAAGAAATGGGTGGACGAGCTCCCGAGTGTTCTCTGGGCTATCCGAACCATGGAGAAAACAAGTCACCAGAAGACACCCTACAGCCTCGTCTTTGGAAGCGAAGCCGTCATACCGGCCGAAATTGGGGGAAGCTCAAGAAGAAGCACACGGCGAAATGCACAGCACAATGACAAGGAGGTCCTGCTCAACCTGGATCTCCTCGAAGAATCAAGAGACCAAGCCTATATCAGAGAAGCTAGATACAAAAAGAAACTCGAAGCCTACTACAATACGAGGGTTAGAAAGGAAGTCTTCAGGCCAGGAGACCTCGTGTTGAGATGCAATGAAGCTAGCAGGCAGCAAAGCGTAGGGAAACTAGGTCCCCGATGGGAGGGTCCTTATGTCATCAAGGAAGCCCACAAAGGGGGCTCCTACAAGCTAGCTGATCCAAACGGCAACATGGTCCCGAGGCACTGGAGCGACAAACATTTGAAACGATTCTATGTTTAATGGTTGTAATGCTACTATGTATCTGTAACATTTACTATTTTTACAATAATTTAATTACAACTTTAGAGCCTAAAATGACAACACTCTAAAGTTCCAGCACCATTATAAAAGATAAAAATCATTACAACTAAAAGCACAATGTTTTTTTTTATATATGTGTATGTATTATTATTATTATTATTATTGGTTTATCTCTATTCATCAAAATCTAAAAGGTTTTACATTTGTATCACCAAATTTACATAACTTATGAGATAACTATCAATCATATATTAAAACCATAAAAAAAAATATTCGTCTCAATACTCACGACTTCTTTAAGATAACCATATCTATTTGTTTTGATTTTATTTATTTTCAACTATTTGTATTAATTACAATTTACAACTGTCATTATCCAATTTCATACATGGAAAATATGATTTAAGGCTATGTTTCTAGATAACTATGAGTTATTATTTATCTTTTATCAAAACATAATTAGAGTTGCTTAGAAACTAATAATTATGAAAAAGAACAATTTAAAGCAATAAGACCTGTTGTTTTAAATATTTTCGGCAGCCATTTTTTTTTAAATTGTATCTTTTGTTTTTTTTATTTTATTATTTATTGTTTTATTAATTATAAACCAAATACAACTCTATATTTTCTACCCTATATATACCCTAGCCTACCCATTTATTCTTTTACCATTCTACTAAAAACCACTCTCTTCCCTCCCCTAAACACACAGAATTTTCAGCTAAACCTCCCATCTCTAAGCCAAAAACCGAGCTTCCAAGTAAGTAATTTAACTTACGCGATGTTGTTTTCTTATACGCTTTTATTATTATTATTTTTTTTTACTTATAACCTTTTAAATATAGCTTGATAATGCTTTTAAAACCTGTAACATAAAGTTCATAAACTTATTTTATCGTATATTAACTAAAAACAATTTTTAAAATATTCAAAGGTGCACATAAGTGCAACCCTTGATTTGGACAGCATGCAAAATCGAACTTAAAACCACCATAACTAAACTTTTAAAACACTTTTTAAAGCAAAATCAGATACCATGATCAAGATCGTCAAAATCTCGTTTCAATGGTATATTATATGTCGAAAAACTCATCCGTTTTGACCCTTAACGAGCCCAAACAAAACAGGGGGTTCAAATCTGGACGTGCTGTTTTGTTTCACGTTTTTGACCTATTTCTAAGGCTCAAACGAAAAACTTTTCTAAACGAAAGTTGTTCAAAATACTTTGAATTAGCTGACTGTAAATTCTCAGAATTTTTGGAGGTCGTTTGATATTTTTAAAACGTAATTTAAAACAGTTGCTGGAATCTGTCCAAAACGTGATTTTAACAAATCTAACATAACTAACACTCAACCTATTATTCTTTCGATTATCCTAATTGTATAAAGAACTCTAGACCCTTCATATGACCCTAAAACAACACTTATTATTACTTTAGGGCAATATTACTAAACGTTCGCACGCTCAAGAAAACGCACGAACTCATTAAGCACCTAAGGCGAGTTTACATATCCCCACTCTTTTACAGTTTTTCAATGCTTTTCGGGGTGAAACATGTTATAAACTTATGCAATTCAACTATGTGTCTTGTGTGATTCTTTGTGCTATATTTCTTAAACTTGCTAAGTAAACTCAACTAATACTTGCATAATCATTAACTTTGATCAAGCCAACGGTAACAATGATAGATCTATTGGATTGACAACCCCACCTAGATTCGTTGACCATGTTTATGGGGAGCGCGGGTGATTGGAACTGCAACTTAAACTTAGGTGAACCATGTCTATGGGATGGACCTTTACACTTTGTCAACATAGGGTTGATTATGCCCCAGTTTGCTGTAGTTTTGTTTTCACATGTATGCCCTAGTTGTTACATATTGACACAGAATTGTACACTTTATACTTTTTGATACTATACTTCGTTTTGATAAAACTTATGTATTCTCACCAACTATTTATAGTTGACCCCTCCATTTTTCAAACTTAACATGTTTCAGGTATTCAGTTGCTCGGAAGTTTTAGAATTTGCTTGTGGATCACATAGGAGTTGAAGCCTTAGATTCAATTTAATTAAACTTGTTACTGTCATCATGTGAACTTATTTGATTTGTATGTAATGTTTGTAATTTAATTAATTAATCTATTGAAACATTTATTAGTCACCATGAGCTATTGAACAATCGTCACTACGTGGCACCCCGATGTTTCCGCCATCGGTTGGGGTGTTACAGTATCCCACATGAAACAGCTAATGAATGAATGAACTTTCTTTTAAAAATCAAAGTTCACTTGTCACTTATCTTATCAAAGGGGTGAGCCCCTCCTAACCAGGCTCCATGGGATCCAGCGCTATACCTACCCATGAAACGGGGATGAGCTCCTAGGCCACAACTGCTCAACAGGTAACAAGGATAATGACCTTCCTGTATACAGGGTGAGTTCCTAATACAATCCACAACTCCATGGGACAAGTCCTTTTAGATGGAATACCTAAACCCATGAAAGAGGGTGAGCTCCTCACACCAAGACAGCTCATACATGTTCATAACAGGTTACAAGCAAGCTGATATGATAAGCATTGCGTCGGTTCTTTAACCTAGTAGCCTGGGATCAAAACGAACATTTCATATAGGTAACCGTTGAGAAAGGTTACCAACAAGCTGATAGGATAAGCATTGCATCGGTTCTCTAGCTTAGTAGCCTGGGATGGGTGACTGCAGCATCCACCTCATGGCAAAAGGTTAAAGACATTGCAAACACTATAAACGGCAAGCACAAATATTCAACACAACCAAACATTAAACATAAAAGGCATCACCCCTATTGGGGGAGCATTTCCATTAACTTAAAAGCCCGAAGGCTGAGTACATTAGAGTTTCACTACAAGAGTTGCCAAAAGCATAACACAAAAGACTAAAACATGATGGAATCATGGGGTAATGGAATCTTCAGTTTCATCGGTGGTATCGCCTTCACCGGTGAAAGTCAGAGCTCGGTTCCCAACGTCCCCATACAGATCCTCGGTGTCAAGGCCAGCAAACGGATCATCCTCACCAACAGGAGGGACGGAGTCAATCTTCAAAGCTTGAAGGGGGAGGGACTTTCAAATACCTGCTCCAAACCAGAAACATTAGACGAATCGGCAGGCTTTAAACACTTCGAGCTACCCTCCCCACCATCAGCACCCTCCAACATGATCCTTAGGGGCCTCTTCAACACATAAGCATTGAAGACTTCGTCGGCCACCTCCTTCTTCAAACCTTCCAGCTCCAGACCTTGCAAAGAAGAGATAGGTTGTTGGGAGGCCTTGGCAATATTTGCAATATAAGGATAGGTGGAGACCTCCATCGCCTTCACTACACTCACAAACTCATCACCAGAGGAAGGTTTAAAAGAAGGAAGCTCCTCGATCTTCTGACCCTCAGTGGCTGCCTTAAAACCAGCTTATATTCCCCCATGACGTCCAAAGGCTATGGCTTTGGCATAAATGTCAGCCAATGGAGCATTAAACTCCTGGGAATGAAGCAAGTTGGTGACAAAACGAGGAACCCCCTTGGAAATCAGCCAATCCTTTTCTTCGGTCAGACGATCCACCTGAGCCCTTAACTCCACACCAACCTTCTCCACAGCAACCAGCTCCTGCTTAACCGCCTCCCTAGCCTTAGCTAGACCTTCCCTCTCCTCAGCCACCTACACTTTCTCATCATTCAAACCTTTGAACATCTTGTCGAACTTCTCCTTCTCCAAACCAAGCTGAGTCCTAGACACGGCCAACTCATGCACCAAATCCTTCTCCCGAGCAACATATTTAGTCAACTCCTCCTTCGCCTTTAGCAGCTCCCCCTCATGTTTTGCATAGGCTCCTTCCACTTGCTCGCTCCGAACCAATAAACTACCCCACCTAGCCATACTGTCTGGAAACAATGATAAGAACTGTCCGAAATGAAAATACATCTTCTTCATCAAATCCTTGTCCGCCCACTCCCGGTGCATAGCCCTTTCGGCATCAGGGATGCAGTGATCAATCAAATCTTGACAAACAGAAGCCCTCTTCAACAGGTCAGAACTTTTAATGTCCCACTTTGGTACATACACCTCTTCACTTTGACCCCGTTGAACAGGGGTATCAACACCAACACTGGTGACCGGCCATGAACTCTCACCTCCTTCAGCTCCCGACAGCAACAACTTTTGATCCCCACTCTTGATTACCACATCCTTAGGCTTTTTGAACACAACATCATCCTTCTTAGGGGAGGACAAAGTTAACTTACCCTTCCCAGAGGCAGGCATACCTCCCATAGCAGATGCTATTAACGAAGAGTCTTCATCCTCCTCCTCAATGACAAGAGGAACAGCAGGAATGTTCCCTGGTCCGGAGGAAACACCTTGAAGTCGCTTGCTAGAACGACGAACACTGATAGACCTCCTCACTGAAGGCTCTGCAGCAGCAGATGGAGAGGAGGTAATGCTAGTATACTCCCCTTGGAAACGGACATGTTCAGTCCTAACAACCACATTCTTCCCCTCAGCCGAGGCCCGGACCTTGAACTTGACATCAGCAATATCATCCAAAGCAAGGAAGTCAAAAGTACTCATTTCTGCAAAAAAGAAAAACAAGACATCAGATACAGCAAAGGAACAAAAGAAGACAAAAGAAAATGAACCTCAACAACACATACCCTCCCCACCATGATAAATCACAGGTTCAGTCTCCGGATCATCCCAATTAACATTGAGACGCATCATAACCAAAAAATCTTCAGGAAAGGTGCGGAGACGGGTAGGACAGGTTCGAAGCTTCTCCAACAACTCCTGATCAAGGGTGTCAGAATCAGGCTCCTTTTCATTAAGAGGAGTATCAGGAGACCTCCTCGGAGCATTGAAGGGTAGGAAATCAGAGTTCAAGAAGAAAAATTTATCCTTCCAAG
Organism: Ambrosia trifida; assembly: GCA_028751855.1. NCBI lineage: Eukaryota > Viridiplantae > Streptophyta > Magnoliopsida > Asterales > Asteraceae > Ambrosia > Ambrosia trifida. Next base: position 48,286,525 of record CM054127.1, read on the forward strand.
CAGATACAAGACCAATGACGCTGGAAATTAGGGATGGTTCACACTGAGTCTTCTCAATGGTAAACCAATTCCCATTTTTGGCTAACCTAAAAAACCGGCGGTACATAGCCAAAGAAGGCTCATAGCCAAGACACCGACACACTATTTCAAAATGAATAATACGGGCTACACCGGAAGGACACAACTGATCAAGACCAAGTTGATGATACTCCAAAACATTAAGAAAAAACCTAGAAAAAGGGTATCAGAGATTACCCTGATCAAACTGACGAGTGTACACAGCCAGTTTGCCGGAAGAAACAGAGATTACCGGAGTCTTACCCTTCGGAACAGAGGGTTCAAAAGACAACGGAATACCAATTTCCAAGCAAAACTGTTCAGCATTGGACTTGGATAACCAGGTAAATTGAGAAATAAGATCGCTTTTAGCCATAACGAAAAAACAAGAGTGCAAGAAAAGGGAGACACTTACCAGTTTTTATAGAAGAAGTAAGGACGCCGGCGAGAGAGGGGATCGTGGGAGAGAGAAGGAAGTTATACTAAAAAGGGATTGGAATGCAGGATTAGGAAGTTTTTCCCCTTTTTATAAGTTCAATATTTGAAATTAATAACCTACAAACGGTTACCAATGCAGAAATCATTCATCTTCCCTATAGGATGACGTCAGCCTATGCGGCCCATCAAATCAGCAGCCGAAGTAGCAGCTGATGGGACATCAGTCTGACCCCAAAAGTAATGATAGCCAGCGGTAATTAATTATAAAATTAAGTGAAGGGACAGGAGTTGAAATAAAATATTAACAAGGACATGACACAAATATACAGCTCCCATGAGGGAGCTTGGGGTCTGCTAGCTCCTCGGTACTCAGATCAGTTTCCCTAACGCTGTTACCGAGGCAAGAAACGACTTACAAGTCACAAGCACTTATAACTTCTTTACAAATGCTTATGACTGGGGGGCGGATGACGTGGGTCCTAAAACGACCACGTCTAAAACCCTTGTCAAGAAAATAAAGCAAAGTAAAAAGTGTTAAGGTTTGCTGAACTTCTTGGAGCTGAAATGCTAACATAAGGCAGTATGGCTGCCATACGGTAGCTATGCAGCAGAAAGTGAACAGTAAAAACATTGGAAATACAAAAAGGTGCTTTGGCTTGTTACTATTGGCATAAAACAAAACATCACACAGCTCCAAGCCTACCTAGGAAATAGTAAAAGCTGAAAATGCACTAAAAGGGTAAAGTCTCACTGCTGGCAGCATAAAAAGAGTCAACCATGGCCAGGTATAGTAAGGATGCTACCATAAGGGAGCTCCTAGGCAGATTTCTATTGCCTATATAAGGAGACCCTTGGGTATGCATTCCACACACTCCTCACTTCTCCTCTTACTCTCATACTCTCTACTTTATTACTCCTAAAAGAATACATACTTATTCTCACGCCGGAGTCCAAACGCAGGAGACCCCCTCCTGCGTTAAGGCTAACAGTGTCTGTTACCTTGTGCAGGTCCATTCCAGGAGCTAGAAGATCCCCTAAATCATAACCTTAACCTAACACACCTTTAACATATAAACCTAAACATCTCATAACCTAATCCCGGTCATTTTCCTTGTTGTAGCAACACTATCAAAACATAAAATAGACGTGACACAAATAACCCAACTGTTGGATATTTTAGTGTAATTGGATTGACTGTTTGACCAATATGTTCATAATAATACATCATATAGGTATGGTGGTGCGGAGTGCACGCCTATTTGAATTTATTATGAACTTAGGGGCGAAGCCCCTAAGGAACGGGGGTCCGGGGGCAGCGCTCCTGGGAGCAAGGTCCAAGGGGCGGCAGCCCCTGGCGGGGTCCATTAGAAATAAAGGGACTAATTTTGGCAATGTTGAAACCTTTGGAAAATTGCCTAAGAGGCAGTTACTGGCCCCAAATTATCATTACGAATTCTTCTCCTTCTTGGTCAATCTCTCTGGTTCTAATAATCTCAATCACAACATACATAAAATTCTCAATCTCTGATTGTATCCGATTGAATATTCGATAGAACCGTCGAATTGATTCAATTTGAAAGCGATCACGTGGCTTCAGAGATTTCTGTTATCCCCAAAATTTGTTGGGGAATAACCGTAACAAACGAACAAAACCGGATAACAGAAATCTCTGAAGGCACGTGATCGCTTTCAGATTGAATCAATTCGACGGTTCTATCGAATATTCAATCGGATACAATCAGAGATTGAGAATTTTCTGTATGTTGTGATTGAGATTATTAGAACTAGAGAGATTGACCAAGAAGGAGAAGAATTCGTAATGATAATTTGGGGCCAGTAACTGCCTTTTAGGCAGTTTTCCAAAGGTTTCAACATTGCCAAAATTAGTCCTTCTATTTCCAATGGACCCCGCCAGGGGCTGCCGCCCCTTGGACACTGCTCCCAGGGGCGCTGCCCCCGGACCCCCGTTCCTTAGGGGCTTCGCCCCTAAGTTCATAATAAATTCAAATAGGCGTGGACTCCGCACCACCATACCTATATGATGTATTATTATGAACATATTGGTCAAACAGTCAATCCAATTACACTAAAATATCCAACAATCCTCCCCTATTTTAGTGTAATCCTTGATTAACTAAAACAAGTAATCTCAAACATTCAAACTTTTCTTAAATGAAATGTCGTGACGATTGAATTTCACATTAGTACATTACACATTCTGAATATTCGAATACCAGGGTGTCGCTTAGGATTGAACCCTAGGAACTTATCTTGAATACACAAAGATAATGTACACAAAAGTTTACATACATAGTAGTTCTATCTTGACATAATGTTTTACTAGCCTATATCCTTATCCTTCATAAGTATTTCAAAGCCAAGTCCCAGCTTCTTGAAGCGGCTAAACTTCATACTTACATAGGTAGCTCTTTTAGTCTTGCACCTGCAATGCAATTTGTCAAAAAAAGCTATTAAGAATATATACATTCAACCTCCTTAACTTGCAGGTCTGAACACATACCTTGGGATGAATCTTCTAATGTGTTCCAATCTCTACATATTAAGCTTTCCGCATTGAATTCTGCATCTAGCGTTGTACTAGATGGGAATTGGGTATCTTAACATCAGAGATTTCTAGTGGACTTTAATCCCATCCCTATAGACGACTTTTTCACGAGATCTCTACTTAACCCTTTGGTTAAATGATCGGCTAAATTGTTTTGAGTTCTCACAAACACCACAGATATCACACCATTCGTGATAAGATCACGTATCATGCTGTGTCTAACACCTAAGTGTCTAGACTTTCCATTATACACTTGACTATATGCCTTAGACAAGGTAGATTCACTATCACATCTGATAGATAATGGTGATATCGGTTTCGGCCACAATGGAATTTCATAAATCAAATTTCTTAGCCATTCAGCTTCTTTACTAGCTGCTGCTAATGCCACAAACTCAGCTTCCATTGTTAAATTAGTGATGCAAGTTTGTTTCTTTGATGCCCAGCATATAGCACCACCTCCAAGAAGGAATACCCAACCACTTGTGGAAGAATGATCTTCCAAATTAGTAATCCAACTTGCATCTGAAAAACCTTCAAGAACAGAAGGAAATCCAGTATAATTCAAACCAAAATCTATGGTTCCTTTCAAGTACCTAAATACTTGATTTATTGCTTGCCAATGAATCAAACTTGGATTGTGAGTATATCTACTCAGTTTTCCAACAGCAAAAGCTATATCAGGTCTAGTACTAATCATGGCATACATGAGAGATCCAATAGCCTTTGAATATTCAAGTTGATTCACAGCAACTCCTTTATTAGGTACTAGTTTTACAGAAGGATCCATAGGACTACCCATTGGAGAACTATCTTTGTGATTAAACTTTTCCAACATCTTCTCAATATAATGTGATTGAGAGATAGTAATACCATGTTCTCCACGTATGATCTTAATACCAAGAATCACGTCTGCCTCCCCCATGTCTTTCATATCAAACTTAGATGACAGAAATTTCTTAGTTTTATCAACTTCATTTTGGTCAGTACCAAAAATCAACATGTCATCAACATATAAGCAAATAATTACTCCTTTTCTAGAAGTATCAAATTTGCTATAAACACACTTGTCCGCTTGGTTTAATGGAATCCATTAGACAGCACCACATCATCAAACTTTTGATGCCATTGCTTAGGGGATTGTTTCAGGCCATAAAGAGATTTTACCAATTTACAAACCTTATGTTCATTTCCAGGCATGACAAAACCTTCAGGTTGTTTCATGTAAATCTCTTCATCCAATTCACCATTCAAAAAGGCAGTTTTAACATCCATTTGGTGAATTACAAGATTATGTATAGCTGCAAGTGCCAACAATAATCTTATGGTGGTTATCCTAGCAACAGGAGCATAGGTATCAAAGTAGTCAATGCCTTCCTTTTGCCTAAAACCTTGGATGACCAATCTGGCTTTATATTTGTCTATGCTACCATCCACCTTCATCTTCCTTTTGAAGATCCATTTACTACCCAAAGGTTTACACCTAGGTGGTAAATCAGCCAATTTCCAAGTATTATTGTGCATTATAGAGTCAATCTCATCTTGGATTGCTTATTTCCAAAATGCAGCATCCCTAGAAGACATAGCATTATTGAATGTCTTTGGATCCTCATCAATATTAAAACAATATTGATACTGATGTTCAACACCATTTCTGGTTCCTTCTACTAAATAAAGATGAAAGTCAGCACCAAATGACTTGGGTTTTCTGACTCTAGTACTTTTTCTGGGCTCAGTACTAGTAGAAGGTACATCATCACAATTACCTGAATTATCACCACAAGAAATTGTCTGTTCATAATTTTTAAGACACTGAGGCGTATCCTTCAATCAAGGAACAGAAGAAAATCTATCCTCATTCCCAAAATTAGCATCTCTTGACTCAATGACAGAGTGAACGGATACATAATCATTTGGTTCTATGACATAGAAACTATAAACAGGGGAATGTTCAGCATATCCAATTAATATGCAATCTATGCCTCTTTCACCAATGGTACTCATTTTGGGCTCAGTAAGCCTCACAACAGCTCTACATCCCCAGACTTTGAGAAAACTCAAATCTGGTACCTTTTTGTACCAAAGTTCACATGGGGTTACCTTAGACCTTTTATTAGGCGCTCGGTTCAATAAGTAACAGGCTGTCAACATAGCCTCACCCCAAAATCCATCACTTAAACCAGAATCGGACAATATGGAATTAATTGTTTCTTTCAATGACCTATTCTTCCTTTCAGCCACACCATTTTGTTGTGGTGTGTAAGGAGCAGTTGTTTGATGTATTATACCAGTAGATTAGAAATACACTGGATCATAATACTCTCCACCTCTATCTGTACGAAGGTTTTTAATCAAACCATTTCTATGAAGCTCAACCTCTTATTTATAAACTTTAAATTTATCAAGAGCTTCATCCTTTGAATGCAATAGATATACATGACAAAATCTAGTTGCATCATCAATAAAGGTTACAACATACTTCTTATTTCCTAGAGAAGGAGTACTATGAATGTTACATAAATCAGAATGAATCAATTCTAATACATTAGAATTCCTTTTGACATCTTTAAATGGTTTTCTTGTAATTTTTGTCAATTTGCACGTATGACAATCATTACATTTTTGTATGTCAAAAGCAGGTATAAGACTCATTTTAGACATATCTTTCATTCTGCGATAATTAACGTGACCTAATCTAGCATGCCATAATTCTGATTTACTAAAATCATTGCTAGAACTAGTAGAAGCCATACAAAAAGAATTATTAACAAAAGGGACATCCAAATTTAACTTAAACATGCCATTCAAATAACCAAATCCAATAAAGGTTCCATGTCTTGACAAGATATACTTGTCACTTTCCAAGACCTGCTTATAACCACAATTATTCAATACAATACCAGATACTAAGTTCTTACGAATCCCAGGTACATATAGAACATTATTTAATAGTAAAGAGTTTCCAGAAGTAAAGACTAAAAGAACATATCCTATTCCTTTAATTGGTTCAGTAGCAACATTTCCCATCTTCAGTAAAGATCCATATTCAATTGGCTTAAAATCCTTGAACCATTGAAGATTTTTGCAAACATGACATGTTGCTCCCGAATCCATCTACCATGAAATATCATCATCCTGCACATAAAATGCTTCAAAGATTATTGATACATAATAATTCTCAATATAATGATCACATGGTACCAAAAACGAACCTGATTGCTTTTCGGGATCCTTGGATCCACTTGTACCAGCCACGTTTTTGCCTTTTCCTCCACTCTTACCAGTCCTGCAGTCTTTCTTGAAGTGTCCGGGTTTATTACACTTCCAACAAACCTTTTTAGGCTTCTTATCAGAACCCTTATTGTTGTTACCTTCAAACTTTCATTTCCCTTTCCAAGCCTTGGAGGATTCACCCTCCTCCACCATGTTCACAGAAGAACAACCAGCCATGGTTTTAGTACCAACAACAGAACCCTATTCCATATCACGTATGGATTGTTCAATTTGGAAACTACTTCCCAATTCAACCAGATTCAATTCCTCTATCTTATGTTTCAGATTATTCTTAAAATCTTTCCAATAGGGTGGCAGTTTATCAATAATACTAGAGACAGAAATAGATTCATCCATCTTCATTCCATATTGATGAAACTACCCTAGTATTCGTTGCAATTCATGATACTGTTCCATAACAGGCCTAGTGTCTACCATTTTATAGTTAATAAAATTACCAACCAGAAATTTCTTACTAGACGCATCTTCTGCCATGTATTTGGCTTCAAGGGTATCCCATAATTCTTTTGCAGACTCTACGTTTTGATACACATTAAATAAAGAATCAGACATACCGTTAAGAATATGACCACGACAGATGTAGTCTGCGTTTTCCCACTTTGAACGAGTTCTGGTTTGTTCCAGAGTTTCATTCTCAACAATCTCGGGACAAGGAGTGCTCAAAACATACACCACTTTCAGACTCGTGAGATAGAAGTGCATCTTCTTTTGCTAGCGTCTGAAATCCTGTCCAGAAAACTTGTCCAATTTCGTAAAGTACTTCATCATATCTTTCACAGATTCATTGTTCGTCATCTTCGGAAATTGATTCAATCTTTGTTGGGGAATAACCGTAACAAACGAACAAAACCGGATAACAGAAATCTCTGAAGGCACGTGATCGCTTTCAGATTGAATCAATTCGACGATTCTATCGAATATTCAATCGGATACAATCAGAGATTGAGAATTTTCAGTATGTTGTGATTGAGATTATTAGAACCAGAGAGATTGACCAAGAAGGAGAAGAATTTGTAATGATAATTTAGGGCCAGTAACTGCCTTTTAGGCAGTTTTCCAAAGGTTTCAACATTGCCAAAATTAGTCCCTCTATTTCTAATGGACCCCGCCAGGGGCTGCCGCCCCTTGGACCCTGCTCCCAGGGGCGCTGCCCCCGGACCTCCGTTCCTTAGGGGCTTCGCCCCTAAGTTCATAATTAATTCAAATAGGCGTGCACTCCACACCACCATACCTATATGATGTATTATTATGAACATATTAGTCAAACAGTCAATCCAATTACACTAAAATATCCAACACCAACTGCTCACCAATTCAAAGCCATATCCATGACCCGAACTTGACGTGGCAAAATCAAATAAGTAATTAATTAATTCACTTATTAGGAAAAAAAACGAAATCAAATGATCACATGGTGAAGATCAAAATGATATGTAAGGTCATATGCTTCCACAGATCCTATTCATGATGATATGTTTTTGTTAAACAAAATAGTAAAAATTTTAAATCGGTATCTTAACATCAATGTTTCATGACTGAAATTTAATAGGTAACTCAATGGCTAGGGGTGAGCATCGATTCCTTCATGTTCTTACATATTGATATATCATAGTTATAACTTATGTCATCTTCCATAAATTAAACACATAATACATCTTCTGTAGTTATATATGAAAATAACAAATCATTACATGTTATAATAACATAACACGAATATCAAATTTTGGTTATGGGTTATATTCTTCGGCATGGATGAACATAAGTTCAAGAAAAAAATAACAATGCCAAGGTAATCGCAATTCAAGATGGACAACAAAAATCACAGGGAAAACATTTGATTCATTCGATTGAACAAAATTTAAAGTTTTACCTTTGATGGCAAGCGTGACTGTGGATTGTTTTTTAATTACAAATGGAGATTGAGGGGGGTGTGAAAGGGTTTGGGGGATGTGAAAGAAATTGGCATCACACCTGCATATTATGAGTTATAGCTATGTGCAGTTGTTCTAATTACCAAACACTAACAATTAAAATTTCAAATACACCATACCACAAATTATATATACCACTTCAACCCTATGGGTGCAGTTGTGACAAATTCAAAACCTACACAACCTTGTTAATTCATCTGGTGGCTACCAAAGCATAGCAAAAACAAAATGTTAAACAAACACACACAAATATTAACATTGCCATAAAATAAGAATAAATAGTAGAACAAACACGAACCGATAATAGTTCTATAAACATACCATCCAGAAAGAAAAAAACCATCATCAACCCTTCAGAAAACGACACTTCGATTTTCCCTTTGAAGAACGACACTTAGATTTCCATTGCTTCCACCACTTATGTTGACTTTTTCCTTTGAAAAAAATTACCGCAACACAAACTTATGAATTTTGTTGGTGCAAAGCGCAACACGTATGAAAGGAAAAGGCGGAAGCAAAACATAATTCGCTACCGATGGTGGAGAATCATGCGAGATTTGATTAGAGGAACACGTGAAACGATTGAGGAGGCATAAAGAAGTTAAGTTTTTGTGAGATTGAGTAGGCGATATTCAAAATCAAAATAAGCGTTTACGACACAAAATCATAGTGTCTATATTAAAGCAAATCCAAAATATGAACATACTGTACCAAATCAATAAGTAAAATGGCAAATACATTTACTTTACTTATCACGTACATCAAGTTGGATAAGCAACAATTGAAAGGCAATATTTATCTACCTAAATCCAAATCAATGAGACAATGAAAGAGTAAAAAGGATATACCGATTTGGTGTAACATCCTGTTAGCTACAAATGTAAAGAAGAGAAGCAGAAAGGGAATTTCTTTATTCAATTCATAGCTAAACCCTCTATAATACAATTCTCTCCTATTTATACAACTAACTGCTCGTAACTAAATTTTGAACTTCTAAGACTTGACACAAATGACCCTTATACTATTCTTTTTATTACAATTGACCCCCATTATCAAACATAACTCCCCCCCCCCCCCCCCAAAAAAAAAAAAATCATTCTTGTCCTCAAGAATTGAACTCTGGAAAACGAAGATTGAAGTCATCTGCAAACTCCCATGTTGCCTCAGTCAATGGTAGATCTTTCCAATGTATTAGAAGTTGCTGCACCAAACTATTGTTCCGCCTTATAACTATTTTATCAATGACAGCCCTAGGCTGCAATGTGAATCTTGGACCCACTGGAAATGACAACAGAGGAACATGATTGCCCCTAGCTCTTTCCAGCAAGGACATATGGAAAACATTGTGGATTTGAGCATCTTCGGGTAGATCCAACTTATAAGCCACAGATCCCACCTTGGCTAGAACCAAAAAAGGCCCAAAAAAAACTTAGGTCCTAACTTGCAGTGTTTTTGAATCCTTAGTGTGGTTTGAACAAAAAGTCTTAGCTTGAGATAGACCCAGTCACCAACTGCAAAAGATCTCTCACTTCTTTTCTTATCAGCACTTTGTTTCATTCTATTCCTGGCCTGTACTAGAGAATCTTTAAGTTTCGCAATCATGGCTTCTCTGTCTCTATGGAACTCTTCAACTGATTCCACAGTGGTATCATTAGGTATATATGGAATGTGTAGAGGAGCTGGAAAACCATACAAAGCTTCAAAAGGAGTTGTCTTGATAGAAGAATGATAGGATGTGTTATACCAATACTCAGCCAAACTTAACCATCTGAACCATTGAGCAGGATTATGCATACATATGTTAAGCAGTGGAATAAGACAGATTTACACCCTACAATCTATTTAAAACCTCTGTCTTTGTCTGACCATCACTCTGAGGATGGTAAGCAGTGGAATAAGACAGATTTACACCCTGCAATCTCATGAACTCTTTCCAAAATTGACTTAGGAAAATAGAGTCTCTATCAGAAACAATATTGACAGGGCAGCCATGAAGTTTAAACACATTGTCTAAAAACAATTGAGCCACTTGGGAAGCAGTGTAAGGATGAGTTAAAGGTAGGAAGTGGGCAAATTTAGTTAATCTATCCACAATCACCAAAATAGCATCCACACCTTGTGATTTGGGTAGACCAGAAATAAAGTCCATTGATATGTCTGTGAACACATGAGATGGGACAGGAAGAGGTTGCAGTAGGCCAAGATTGGCAACAGGCTCATACTTTGCTTCTTGACATTCTGAACATTCTCTCACAAAATTAAACACATCCTTAGAACACCTCTTCCAATAACACAAGCTGCCGATTCTCTTCAGGGTTGGTAAATACCCAGAATGCCCTCCAGTTGGAGAACTATAGAATATGGTTAAAATATCCTTTTTAAGGACAAGATCATCTCCAACCCACAGTTTATTCTTTCTTTTTAACAACTGCCCATTCCAAGTTACATTAGGAATAGTGTTACCCTGCTGCAAATTCCCAATGAGTGTTTGTAACTTGGCATCATGCTTCCAAGAATCTTTGATTCTGGTTAACAAAACAGGACATAGAGTACTCATGCTTATTTCAAACAAAGCCATTCCATGAACTCTGGATAACCCATCAGCTACCAAATTGTCACTTACTTGTTTATACATAATTTCATATGTATAACCCATCAACTTGGCCAACCAGGTTTGTTGCAATGGGGTAGTGATCTTCTGACTTAACAAGTATTTCAAGCTTCTATGATCAGTTTTGATGATGAACTTCTTAACAATCAAGTAATGATGCCACTGTTTTGCAGCCATCAAGATTGCAAGGAGTTCCTTTTCATATACTGATAAATTCTATTGTCTTACAGATAAAGCTTTGCTAATATAGGCCAAAGGATGACCCTGCAGCATTAAAACTGCACCCATTCCTTTAGATGAAGCATCTGTTTCAATCACAAACTCTTTAGAAAAGTCTAGTAGAGCAAGTACAGGTGCAGAAGTCAATGCCCTTTTCAACTGATCAAATGCTTCTTGAGCCTCAACATGCCACTGAAAAGCTTCTTTCTTTAGGAGTTCAGTTAGAGACCTAGCCATGGTGCCAAACCCTTTGATAAACCTCCTATAATATCCTGCTAAGCCTAAGAATCCTCTCAACTGTTTCTGATTAAGAGGAATTGGCCACTGCTTAATAGCCTCTATCTTGGAAGGATCTATTTCTACCCCTTTTCTTGAAATAATATGGCCTAAATATTCCACATTTGCCCCTCCAAATGAGCATTTAGATTTCTTAGCAAACAAAGAATGTTGCCTTAACAACAATAAAACCTGCTCTAAGTCTTTGATATGTTGGTTTAAATCTGGACTATAAATCAAAATATCATCAAAGAAAACCAATGTAGTTTTCCTCATAAGACTTTTAAAGGTGTTGTTCATAAGGACCTGGAATGTGGCTGGGGCATTGGTAAGCCCAAAGGGCATTACCATAAACTCAAATAGACCTTGATGAGTTCTAAAGGCAGTTTTATGAATATCTCTCTAATCCATTCTAACTTGGTGATAACCAGCCCTTAGGTCCAACTTAGAAAACACAGAAGCCCCCCCTAATTCATCTAATAACTCTTCAATTAGGGGAATAGGAAACCTATTTTTTATTGTTGCTTCATTAAGTTGCCTATAGTCTACACAAAACCTCCATGACCCATCTTTTTTCTTTATCAACACAACATGATTTGGTTCAAATGAGAACCTTTTCCCAAATTGAGAACTGAGAGAACCATTCTGGACCAAAAATTTTCTCTAAGGCAATTTTTTTTTTTGCTTTAATCGCTACTTAATATGCAAGATTTTTTTTTTTGTATTTTTTCAATATACACATATGTATTTATACACATGTGTATAATGCAACATACACATATGTATAACTGAAATATACACATATGTATAGTTGAAAAATGCTATATACATATATGTATAAATGAAAAAAAAATCAAAAAAAAAAAGCTTGCGTAAAAATGTGCGATTAATGCAAAAAAATAATAATAATAATAATTTTTTTTTTGCCTATACATGAAATGTGTGGCCCAGAATGGTTCTCTCAGTTTTCAAATAGGGGTTCGTTCTCTTAGGATCCCTACCATATATATATATATATATATATATATATATATATATATATATATATATATATATATATATAGGGAAAGGGTAAAATGAAAACACACTTTTCGTAAAAGAACACCGGAAACCATTTCTATCCATTGATCTTAGTTGATCCAATGGTTATTATTATGCCACCACTTTTTTTGTCCTTTAGTGCCCACTTGTCCACCTTTTTTATAAAAGATAATAATAAAAAATCTAGGGAGGGTATTATTGTAATCTTGACCCCACTCTCTCTCCTACTTTATCCACCCACTTGATTTTTTATAATAATATTAAAATTCACATTTCTCTCTCCTCCAAAACCAAAAAAATACTAATATGCACAAATTATTTTCATTTTTATGCATATCATTTTATATGCACAGATTATTTTTATTTTTGTGCATATATTTTCATATGGATAAAACAATTACAAAAATGTAATAATACAAATATGGAAAATCTAAATTACGTCTCTGTACATCGAAAACGAAAACTCTACACTACCAACTAAAATTACACCAGTGTAAAAACCCCATTAGCAACATCGTTAGCTATTAATCAAGAATCATAAACTAACATACAATTGTTTCGCTCGATGCATCAACAACAAACAGAAGCTGAGATATGCCGCCTCTTCGAACTTCTAGTCCCAGCAACCATCTTTTTTAACACCAAAAAACACAGGTGTTAGAAGACAAAATTTTTAGTAGATATAATAGCAAAAAAACAGTGCATACCAAATCGGACAATGACCGAAACACCCAAACACAGGTTTACACCGGTGTAAAAAACACCCAAAAAAGTTTATAATTTTGAGATTAAATAAAAAACAAAGGAAAAAATCCTTTTACATCACTGTATACAAAATACAATTACAACATGTAAAAAAATTTATAAAACGAACACTCTACACTACCGACTAAAATTACAAAAATGTAATAGTACCTAGTAGGCAAAAATCCGAGGCGCTTTGGTCCTCCATGACATCCCATATTCTTTCTTGGCAAATATCTGAGGTGCTTCTCCAAGACAAACATTGCGCTTTGGTCCTCCGTGACCCCTACCCCCGTTGCGCATTTGCCAACACCAAAAAGACAAACATTGCACACCAGTGTTGTGTAAAACTTTGTGAAAAACATACAGCTGTCCTCCCACCCCTGAAAAAATAAAATAAAATAAACCATTACACCAGTGTAATGGCACAAAAAGTTTAACAAATTGTGGTATAATAATCAATGTAAAGAACATAAAAACCACCAGTGTAAAAAAACTTAAAAAACACTAGTGTAAAGAAAATAAAAAACACCAGACTAAGACCCTCCTAAACAAACACAAATCTCTGTTGGCAAAAAAGATCTGAGGCGCTACTCTTACACCAATCTGGAAAAAAACAACCCAATTTGTTTTACAAAAGTTTACATTGGTGTAAACACCCCATAACACATACAAAAATAACCTAATCCTATGCAGTGGGTTGTTCACACTGATGTAAATTCGCACACTCAATTTGTTTTTACAAAGTTTGTATTGAAAAAAACCCAAAACGTGAATTAATCATGGTGTTTACATTGGTGTAACACCCACAAAAAACATTGAAACACCGCTGTTGAAAAATTTCAAACACTTTTAGTCCTAAATCAGTTTACAATGTTTACATCTAGGATACAAAAAACATCAAACTCTACAAATATGATAACAAAAAACCAAACTTTTTTATGTCAACAGAAAATAATAATAATAATAATAATAATAATAATAATAATAATAATAATAGTAATAGTAATAATAATAATAATAATAATAACAGAAAATAATAATAATAACAGAAAAAATATAATAACAGAAAAAATAATAATAATAATAATAATAACAATAATAATAATAAATAATAAATAACAAATAATAATAATAATAATAATAATAATAATAATAAAAACTAAAAAAAAAACTTACCGGCAAACCCCACCGGTCATCTTCCTCCGTCGTCGTCCTCCGTCACCCCAACATGAACCACCGTCGTCTTCCTCCGTCGTCGTCCTCCATCGTCGTCTTCCCCGTCGTCTTCCTCTCACCCTTCAGATCTGACAACAGATCCTAAAAAAACACCACACCTTCGTTCGTCTTCCTCCATCGTCGTCTTCCCCGTCGTCTATCTCGTCACCACCGTTTGTTCCTATGTTATTGTTATCGATATTAATATTATTATTATTATTATTATTATTATTATTATTAATATTATTCATCAAACAGATCTGGGGGATGAAAATTGAAAACGAGATAGAGAGAGAGAGAGAGAGAGAGAGAGAGAGAGAATAAGAGAGAGAGAGAGTGGGGTGGGGTGGAATGGGGTGGGGTGGGTGGGTTGGGTTATTAATAATAGGATAATGTTAAGTTACTATAATACCCTCACAAATAAAACAAAAGCAACAACACATGGCAGATTATTATTGGCTATCTTGGGTTCTCTAGTTCTTTTATGAAGAGTGGGTTTTCATTGGAACCTAATCCTATATATATATATATTGTTGCTACAACAAATTATAGCCTAACGTTAGTTCTGAGTCACAGGAAGGGTTAAAGGGTTCAAGGGTTTCAATCTGCCTAACGCAGGTCGTGGTGTCCTCCTACGTTGCAAAACGTAGGAGGAGGTTCAAGATAATAGTGTTTTTGAGTGTTAGAATTCTGGTCTGAGTGTTACTCATTACCAGAATTGATATTCTAAGACTTGAGTGATGTGTTCGTGTGATGGAGATAGACTCCTCACGTGTGTGTGGACCAAAAGAATAGAAGATTGAGTGTAAGAGAGAATAATCAGGGATGGATCAGATCTGTGGGATTGATCCTGATTATATAGATGAGGTATCTTCTAATTTAGGTAGGCATATTATCTTGGAACATGATGCAACAAGAGGACAAACCACTTTAAGCCGGTGGTGGCTTTTGACCTGCGGTCCGAGCAATGCAATGTCTATACGACAGTTGCTTTGGGCTAGCCGAGGAAAAGATGACAAGACATGTCATCTTTTGATCTGTGCTCCTCCGCCCATTGAACCTTCGTAGGTTTCAACACTTCAAGCGTAGTTTCGTGATAGTTGTTAATCTTTTTGCTTTGGGCTACCCACGTCATCAGCCTCCCAAGTCAGGAGTCTTTGTGGTGTAGCTAAACGGCTCCTGCAATCAGGGCCTCATATTCTGCTTCATTGTTGGTGGTCTGAAATTCCAGGCGAAGAGCATATGTAAATTCAAATCCTTCAGGATTAATTAAAACAAGACCTGCTTCGGATCCTTCAACGTTGGAAGCTCCGTCAGTGTAAAGCTTCCTGGCTTCCGAATCAGGGGGTTCGTCTGTTGCAATGTTAACTTCGGTGGTTTCCATCTTTGGAACTTCAGCTATAAAATCAGCCAGTATTTGTGCCTTTATTGCCTTCCTCGGGACATAGGTGATTTTGTGTTCACCTAGTTCGACGGCCCATTTGGCCAGTCGTCCCAAAGTTTCAGGTCCTTCAAGCACACTCTTGATGGGTTGGTCGGTGACCACTTGCATGGGGTGTGCTTGAAAGTACATTTTGAGCCTTCTGGCTGTTTGTACTAGGGCCAAGGCTAGTTTTTCCAAAGGAGGGTACTTGACCTCTGCCAACTTTGAAGTTTTACTGAAGAAGTAAACGGGTACCTAGGCTTTATCTCTTTCAATGGTGAGAACAGCACTGAGGGCTTCTTCAGTAACACAAAGATAGACAGATATAGTTTCTCCTGCTTCAGGGGCTACAATGGTTGGAAGGGAAGCCAGATATTGTTCATTTGGTTGAAGGCTTCCTCGGCCTCTTCTGACCATCTGAAGTTTTTGTTGTCTGTGCAGCCCTTGAGAGTTTTGAAGAAGGGTAGGGACCTTTCAGCTAGCTTTGACATGAAAAGTTTTAAAGCAGCGAGTTTGCCGTTCAAGCTTTCCACTTCTTTCTTGGTTTGTGGTGACTTCATGTTTAGGACGGCTCGAACCTTGTTGGGGTTGGCCTTTATGCTTTGTTTTCCCACGATATGTCCCAAAAACTTTCCTTCTTCGAACCCGAACGAACACTTTACAGGGTTGAGTTTCATGTTGATCTTTCTGAGGTTGCTAAACGTTTCTTGTATGTCTTTAAGCATTTGTTCCTCCGTCTTGCTTTTGATGACTAGATCATCCACGTAAGCTTCCATGTTCTTGCCAATTTGTCCGGCGAACACTTCATCGACCAACCTTTGGTACGTGGCACCTGCATTTTTAAGCCAAAAGGCATCTTTTGGTAAACAAAGATGCCCTTTGTCGGTGTGAAAGACTATTTTTTTCTTCGTCTTCCTCCTTCATCTGTATCTGGTGGTAACCCTTATAGGCATCCAGGAAACACTTGAAGGGGAAATCTGTCAATGAATCAACTTTTAAGTATGCCTCATGCAAAGGATAACAATCCTCGGGGCAATGTATCAACTTTTAAGTCAACTTTAGGCAAATGGGAAACCTGTCAGTGAGTCAACTTTTAAGTCAACTTCAGGCAAATGATAACAATCCTTGGGGCAAGCCTTGTTGAGGTCCTTGAAGTCTATGCACATTCTCCATGAATCATCAGGCTTTCTAACCATCACCGGGTTTGCAACCCAGGACTGGTATTTGACTTCACGGAGGATTCCTGCTTCAACTAGTTTGTCAACCTCTTGGCATTCAGCCTTGCTTTGTTCGGGGGTGAGGCTCCTTTTCTTTTGGACAACCGGTTTGACATTTGGAGGAATCTTGAGCTCATGTTCAACAACGCTTCGAGGGATGCCAGTCATGTCACTGGGACACCAGGAAAAAATATCAACATTGTCTCGTAGTAACCTTTCAAGTTTTGAAAGTGTTTCTGTGGGGAGATCTGTGTTGACCCGTATTCTCTGTTCTGGGTATTTTGGGTTGATGCTGAGGCCGAGTCTGCTTCGGTCACTGTTGCCTTCGTTCACCATTAGTACTGTGGTTGATGCTTGAAGGGTTGCGATCCCATCCTTTGTGGGGATCTTTGCACTCTTCCGACTAATGGAGATGGTCATGTTAAAAACCACTACTCCGGGTCTGCCAATGATAACATCATAATTGGACAGCAGGTCCAGGGCGATAAAGTTTAGTGGTTCAGTTCTTTGCATCCTCCCATCGGAGAAATTCACATCAAGTGTTATTTCTCCCAAGGGCTTGATGGGTATGTCTGCAATGCCTTTGATGGAGACTTCTGTGGGTTGGATCTTGGAGCGTTCTTCCGGGCTTAGGAGGTTAAAGTATTTTTCAAACATGATTTTGGTAGCTGCTCCTGTATCTATGTAAGCCTTTTGTGTTTTTATTGAACCAACGAAGGCTTCAAGGAGAAGGGGATCACAATGTTTGTCCTCTTTGGTGTGAGGAAAACAGACGCCTTGATGTTCCCAAGCTTCCAACCTCTGACGCTTGCTTGGTGTTTCTTGTTCGAACAAGACCATAGCAACTTCTTTCTTCTTGTTGTCGGTCATGTTTTCTTTTACACCTTTCACCAAGTGGTCTAGCTCCCCGGATTTAACGGCTTCTTCAATTCTTTTCTTAAGTTGGAAACAGTCGTTGGTGTGATGTCCCTTTTCTTCGTGGAACTCATAATATTGGTTGGAGTTTTCGTTTCTTTTGCTTTTTGGCAAGGGACGGGGAGATCGAAAGGTGTGTTTAACTTCTTCTGTTGCCAGAATCTCTTGAGGAGTTTTGGTGAGGACTGTGAAGTTGACATTTCTGTCCCTTCTTGGAAGGTTCCTGCTTTCCGGCCTTCGAGACTCAGACCCCCTGGGCCTTCTGTCGTGAGTCCCATAGTTGCCCCTCTTTCTGCTAGGACTGTTGATTCTCCAGGTGGAGCTTCTCTTTCTTTGCTCCTTGATGTCTACAGCCTCTTCTCCTCGGATATGGGCTTCAACCCTTTCTAGAGCCTCTTCAAGACTCCGTGGGAGACTCTTGTTAAAGTCTCTTGTAAGGTATTTCGATTTGATGGCGTTCATGAACCCTGCAACCTTCATCTTTTCATCTGCACCGACATAGGTGAGGCCTTCTTTCTTGTATCATTCAATGAAATTTCTCAAGCTTTCGTCATCTTTTTGTTTGATCTGAAAGATGACTATTTCAACCTTGACACAACGTCTTTGTTGTGAGAAATTGGCCAGGAATCCTTTTCCTAGGTCGTTGAAAGTTTTGATGCTTTCCGCAGGTAAATCATTGAACCGTATTCGGGCAGATCCGACCAGGGTCTGCATGAACATGAGACAGCATTCAGGATTGCCCCATTTTTCGGTGCGAGCAGCCCCGAAAAAGATTTGCAGATGGTCTTCAGGGTCATCACTACCATCATAGGTTCTGATGTGAGCTGGCATTTTCAACTTGTTTGGGAACTCGTAATCTACTATCTCTCGAGAGAAGCAGGACAGGCTGTTAGGTTTATATGGTTGATGGGTGATGTGTTCCACCCTGTGTGTTGCTTCCGTTAGGGTTCCCTTGTTAAGCAGCAATAGCTTGACTGATGAGTTGTTGCCAGGGAAAGTGAGCCATCATTTGAGACATCATGTAGGGCATAAGGTTAAATCCTTGAAGGCTCTCAGTTGCCGCTACGTTGCTTGCTGCCATGGGGACACTCATGGAGGCGCTACGAGCCATAGGTAGAGTAGCCATGGCCTGAGCCCATGAGGTGGCAGCTGGTGGTGGAACACTAGCAATGGGTGACTGTAGGAGTTGATCCAGAGTGAGTTCATACCTAATGGGTGCACCGGTGGTGGTGGTATGGGTAGTGAACAGAGGAAAGGCAGTAGTACTGGGCCTGGTTGCTTGATGAGCAGGAAGCCTGTTGCTTGGACCTGCTTCATAGCTTCGAAAAGCGGTTTGTTGACCAGGCAGACTAGTGAGAGGAAGGGGTGGTCCAGGAGAAAGTGACACTTCCTCCTCGTTGTAATCTAGCCGGATGCGGACTCCTTTCTCTCTTTCCTTCATGACGTGCTGGTTTAGGAGAGATCTAAGTTGTAGGAAGTTGCTTGCAATTCCTTCTGGAGTCAGATCTATACGTTGGGGACCCTATACATCATTAGGGAGAGGAGAGATCACCCCTGAACGTGTGGGGGTGGAGTTTGGAAGATTGTAAACTCAGGGCGAGTTGGCGGAGTTTGGGTGCCAGCAAGGGTACTTCCTGGAGTAGAAAACGACACAGATCTGTTGGGAGAAGCTTGATCTGTGCCTGGTGAGATCTGGTTCACCTCTTCTTGAGACTCAGGGTCAGACATGCTAGGAAGTTAGAGCTACACGATTGATATTTTAAGGAAACAATGGCGTATCCCCACGGTGGGCGCCAACTTGTTGCTACCACAAATAATAGCCTAACGTTAGTTCTGAGTCACAAGAAGGGTTCAAGGGTTCAAGGGTTTCAATCTGCCTAACGCAGGTCGTGGTGTCCTCCTACGTTGCAAAACGTAGAAGGAGGTTCAAGATAATAGTGTTTTTGAGTGTTAGAATTCTGGTCCGAGTGTTACTCATTACCAGAATTGATATTCTAAGACTTGAGTCATGTGTTCGTGTGATGGAGATAGACTCCTCACGTGTGTGAGGACCAAAAGAATAGAAGATTGAGTGTAACAGAGAATAATCAGGGATGGATCAGATCTGTGGGATTGATCCTGATTATATAGAGGAGGTATCTTCTAATTTAGGTAGGCATATTATCTTGGAACATGATGCAACAAGAGGACAAGCCACTTTAAGCCGGTGGTGGCTTATGACCTGCGGTCCGAGCAGTGCAATGTCTATACGACATTTACTTTGGGCTGGCCGAGGAAAAGATGACAAGACATGTCATCTTTTGATCTATGCTCCTCCGCCCATTGAACCTTCGTAGGTTTCAACACTTCAAGTGTAATTTCATAATAGTTGTTAATCTTTTTGCTTTGGGCTACCCACGTCATCATATATATATATATATATATATATATATATATATATATATAAGGGAAAGGGATACCGGAAACCCTCTAAAACGAAGAAACTCGGGAAACTCTAACCTCCCAAGCTTTGTATCATCTGAAAAAATTAGGGTATGTAATATACATGATTTTAAGAGTTTTGAGCCAAAAAAATCAAAAAAACGCCGAGTGGATATTTTTAAAAAAATAAATAAGTTTTTTTTTGTGTTACGTATATTACACAAAAACAGACATGTTACATATGTAACACAAAAAACTTATTTATTTTTTTAAAAAATATCCCACTCGGCGCTTTTTTTATTTTTTTTTTTTGGCTCAAAACTCTTAAAATCATGTATATTACATACCCTAATTTTTTCAGATGATAAAAAGTTTGGGAAGTCAGAGTTTCCCGGGTTTCTTCGTTTTGAGTGGGTTTTTATTTTAACCACCCCTATATATATATATATAAGGTAGGGTTCAAATAGGAACCATAGCTTAAGTAGGAACCATAGGAACCACTTTATAGCCATTGATCTCTAATGGCATGATTGTAAATAAGTAAAACATTAATTAATTGTTTATTTTAATCAAAGGGTATTATTGACTTTTGTTCAATATGCTTATTTGTAGGTAATTAAGTCTAAATTTGTAACTGAATAATTATTAACCCCCATTTATTATTTTCAATCCCTATAAAATCTCCCTATCAGTTTTTTTTTATTTCATTCATCATCATCGACATATATATACATTGGTGTATATTAGTTTCTTTTTTGTTTTTTCATTCATCGTGAACGCATATATACATTGGTGTATATCAGTATTTTTTCTCATTTACCATCATTATCGACACAGATATACGTTGGTGTATACCAGTTTCTTTTTTGTTTTTTCATTCATCGTCATCACCTTTAAGGTTCGGTCTCTTATCCTCTTTATGTAATATACACTAATGTATACTATACACTGGTGTATAGGCATTTGGCGTGTTCATCCTCACAACGGTTATGTCCCTTATCATCTTTATGTAATATACACCAACGTATAATATACACTAGTGTATATGCAGTTGAAAATAATAAAAGCGTCTCCTTCATTTTGACGTGATAATCCTAATTAGGGTTTGGTCGCTTAACCCTAAATGTAATATACACCAATGTATATTATCAAAAAATACATAACCTCAATGCACTGCACATTCGATTCAAAGAAATTATGCAATTGATCTAATCTAACATAACAAAATCATTACAAATATAATTCCAATTGATTATACATTTTGATCTAACAAAAACAAAAATAAATACCTAATACATCCGAGCAATTGAAGATTAAAAATAATAACGATTGATTAGTTTGAAAAAAAATAACAAAAACAGAAAATACATACATGTATACGAATTGTTGATTAGGGTTGTTCTTCAAGATAATGATCGTAATAATGGTTGAGAGTTTTAAGGAAACCAATCAATTCTTATTTAGTAACTGCTTTGATTATAAATTCTAATTATAATAAAAAGCTAATTAATTAAATGTACATTTAGACTAATACCATCTAGATCAAAATAAAAAATGTATGGCTCAGATTGGTTCCTAAGTTCCTAACTAGGGTATTGGTTCCTACTTGATCTTATTCCTATATATATATATATATATATATATATATATATATATATATATATAGGATTTGGATCATTTGAGAACCACCATTTAAGGAGAGAACCAAATAACCAGTGTGAACAGGTGGCATTTTTGTAAATATGAAGGTGTCTACAAAAACCCCTCCATAAAAAAATTAAAAAGAATTAAAAAAAATTATATAACCTAAAAAAATAAAAAAAAGTAAAAACACCAAAATGATTATTTTGCATTATTAATTCGAAAAAAATTAAAAAAAATTAAAAAAATGGCTTGTGACGTCGTATGACGTCATCCTAATGCACATGTGCATTTCGCTGTTATATATACATAAATACACCGTATGCACATGTGCATTTCACTATTAAATCACCCTTTTGAATGAATTGTCAATTACCATACTTAAATGATTATTAAATGGACGCGATACAAATATATAAGGGGTGAAAAAATTTATTCAATGATCTTAAATGGATGCGAAGAGATATATAAAATACACTCGAACTCGTCAATTGCGTAGACATGCATATTATAACATAAATTGAAAAATAAGACAAATGTGGGACAACAAACATTAATAAACTTGAAACAACTCTATATAAGAACTGTAAACTAAGAAACGTGTACTGCATGCACATGTGCAATTCACTATTAAGTTAGGCTTTTTCAAGTGGTTTAGCTCCAGGGCTTAGGTTTTAGATATGGTGGGAAGGGGTTAGGTCTTTTTTGGGGGGATTGGGTGGTGAGTTCAGGTTTTTTGATGGTGGGGGTTTTAATTTTAATTGTGCACATGTGCATATCTCAATTTCCTTATCATACAAATTTACATACACCAAAAAAGTAATCACAAACATAATCAACATATCAACCACCATATAAAACCATCCAAAATATACAAATGTGCATGCATCATCCTTCAAACAACAAACATTTGTACCCGTCTGTTTTTGTTATACAATTACATGTAGTTTCTACCAAACCATCAACACAATAAAATAACTGATAACATAAAAAAATATCCTTATTACAAACCAACCATGTTACCACTAACCACCTACCTACAAACTTCTAATTATCTCACAACATCACGCTCACCAACAGTGTCCCGTTATATTGTTTATCTGTCTCCTTTTCGTCTTCTTCCCCATTTACTTATCTTCTTACAACACTCTTCACACCTCATTGATGCTTTATCTAACTTCTCCATTGTTTTTTCATCCGTCAACCTAAACATCGTATACTTCTCAAATTTATCACATTGTTCGTGTGTTTAAACAACTAAGAATTGACATTTATTAGTTAACATGGAAAATATACATATGTGCATATATATCTAAATTGATTTAATAAATAATAAATACCTTTTTTAACTTCATGATTAACGATTATGTCATCATCCTCAATCGCAACTGCAACTGGTAGAATTTTTGACCATTTCTCAATAGATTATAAGACAGAAGTTACCTTCTTCAATTTTTTCTCATTCTTTAACTACAAATAATAAACAACACATAAGAAAACCAAAATTTCAATCTTAATGCACATGTGCATTAACGTTACTTTTTTATTACCACATAACATATACACATGTGCATTATCATTGCTTTTATCAATGGAAACTACGTTATGCACATGTGCATTAACATTCTTAATTCACATGTACATATCAAGAAACATGGAGACCATGGTGTTCGAATTGCAAAGTCAAACCCACGTTCTTCTCTGATGTGGAATAAACACATAATTAAAACATTGAATAATAAAAATACACAATTACCTAAATCGGCAATTTAAGGCAACTTACGTTTTAATTAGGGTAATCCTTGTTCCTTCTAGTTATTTCCTGAAAATAGTATAAGCAATGAAATGATGAAAACAATAATAAAGCAATAATTATAGATGTGCTTGCGGACTTCATGAAAAATAACAAATCTGAAGCATGATATGCTCATACCCCTCAAAAGCAGTACTATTGCACCAAGTAGCCAACCAGAGATCTTCACCAACTGCTTTATAAAGATCAGCACATGACTCAGCTTTCAAAAACTTCAATCGACTATAGAAGATGATGAGCAAGAGTTCGTGATGTCACTGCAGTCGACGGTTATGGTCACGAGCGATGGAAGATGAACGGTTATGGTGACGATCGGTGGAGGTAGACCGTACGGGATGAAGAACCTCAAAACCTCATGGTGATGATCGAAAGCATGGTGATGATCGAAAGCAAATTACATACGGTTAGACTTGTTGGATCTATTCACATATTATTATTATCATTTTCCTCATGCCTTTCAATTCTAACTCCATTGATGGATCTGTTGCTTTTCGATTCTGAATCCATGGTGAAGATCGATGGAAGATGAAAACGACGGATTTGTTGACAGATCATGAAGGTGGAAGATGATAATTATAATATGTGAATAGGCAGAGGAGGAATGAAGGGATTTGTTTGGGTTTTGTATGGAGATTAATATTTACAATAATACCCCTTGTACACATTGGTTCTTTGGTTCTCTCCCTAAAGTTGGTTCTCGTATGATCCATACCCTCTATATATATATATATATATATATATATATATATATTGTTTTGTTTTGTTTTGTAGCTTTGATGAGAAGTCACGACTCACGACATAAACCCACGATGAAGTTCAACATAAGTCTAGCGTGGAATTAAAACTAAGGTGTTCTCAGGTGGTGTGGAATTCCAAATTTCATTACATTTAGTGTGGAGGATTTGTCGGATATGCACAAGGTTAATGGGTTATTGGCTAGGAGAAAAGAGATTATTAAAGGAGTGGTAATGACTTGTTGTTGGAAGATATGGCAAGCTCGCAACAAATTCGTCTTTGATCAAAAGAGACCCAAAGTTGCTGAGGTGATTTCAGATGTAAAGGCGATTAGTTTTTTATGGTTTAAAAATAGAAAAAATGGTAGAATGGATTGGTGTAATCTAGCGAGGTTGTAACTTTGAGGCCTCCCTTCTCCACCTTGGAGGATAGGAGGTGCTTGTTTTTTTGGCAATGAAGTTTAACTTTCAAAAAAAAAAAAAAAGTCTAGCGTGGACTTGTTGGGAATCATGGTATCGTATACACAGCGGAAGCAGTTTATATTATTATTTAAACTTAAAACCAATATATATATAAATATATATATTTGCGAAAATAATAATAATAATTTTATTAATCCAATTAATAAAATATTCCCAATCAGGATCTCGGTTAAACGCGTATAAACAAATAAAACATAAACAACCATAGGGGGTTTAGTAATCAACCTTTGACGACTACACCAGAATTGTAACACGCGGGTTACAACGAATCCTCGCTAGTAGTAAGTTCACACCGAGCACGAACCAACCGGGAAGCAACACTTTGCAAGAGGAAGGCGGCGGATTGTGGTGGTTATCGACCGAAATAAGGCAAAAAGAGGCGGCGGCCCTTTTCCCTTGTGTGGCGGCCGCAAATCCCCAAGAGGAGGAGGCAAGGGTTTGTTGTTTTTATAAAAGTGTGTCTAGGGTTTACTCCTTAACCCTCCTTTTATAAAACAATAACTTACATTAAGCCCCCTTGTTAAATATCATTATACTCCTTAATATTAATCTTATCAATATTAAGTCCCTCAAGTAACAATTATTATTTCATAAATAATAATCCGCCTACATGTGAACTTGTCTGATTCGTGTACCAACGTGTAACTCTTCGGATCGTACCAGGTCGGGTTACGTTGATCTCGACTTTTAATTACATCGGACATACTATATATCCAACAATCTCCCACTTGGACGATTTTAATTAAATGAGTCAACGTGCGCAAAGTTGGACGCCTAGCTGCATCGCATTGCACCCAAACCAGTATGACACTTTACAGTCGTCAACTAGTTCTTTGAGTTCAAGTAACGCTTTACTTAACCAAATACTATAGCCCTGATAATTCTATCAATAAGTCCCTTCTGTATAGACATCCATTGATCATAAGACATGGATCATTCATTCTTATATAGTGATCAACCATTCTCTATTCTCGTCTCTAATTCAAAGTGGTCTAACGAACTACCTTAGTCCGAGCGTGGCCACGCGTTTATACCGGTTTGAGTTTATGAGGGCGCCAAAATGTCTAGACTTCTAATCTTATAGAAGTACAGAATTCCATCAGCGTCATACAACTCCCACTTAATCTTGGATTTCTCCCAACGCTACCCTTATTGCTACCCATGTTTCAGGATAGTGTTAGATAACATCAAAGATAGTCCTTGATCAATGTAGTTTAATATGTGCCTTAGGAAAAAGGACAGATTGAACATATCAATATCAAAACATCTCATGACACTGATCCATGGAGATCGTTTTGAAGCGAGTTACATCCAATATCATTCCCTAATGATATCTGTGAATTATGATCCTCAAACCCTTGAGCTATTCATCTCATGAATACAACCATCTCAATTCACAATAGTCTTACATTCAAATTCATTCCCATGTAATTTGATCGACTACGGACATTTAGAATACTCTTATTCAAGGATTTAAACATACAAATAATGAACACAGTTAATAAATATTTAAATTTGCATTTAACCCATTAAATCAAATAAACATTCAATATAACTGTCATAGTTCCAAATAAAACACCAATACTAATTACAGATCATGCTCATTGTCTAACAACTCTAAGCCCTATATTTCCAGCATGCTCCTCATGTTTAGCTTGAGATAAAGGCTTAGTAAAGGGGTCAGCCAAATTTAGATCTGTATGAACTTTGTTCATCACGACGTCTCCACGCTCTACTATTTCTCTAATATAGTGGAACTTCCTGAGTATATGCCTTGCAGTCTGATGTGACCTTGGTTCCTTTGCAAGAGCAATGGCACCAGTGTTGTCACACAGTATCTCGATTGGTTTTTTTTATGCTAGGCATAACATCAAGATCAGTAATGAACTTCTTCATCCAGGCAGCCTCCTTTGCAGCATCTGATGCAGCATTGTATTCTGATTCACGGGTGGATTGAGCAACCACACTTTGCTTAGAGCTTTTCCAAGTAATAGCCCCACCATTCAGAATGAAAACATATCCCGTTTGTGATCTTGAGTCATCATGATCAATCTGGAAGCTTGCATCAGTATAACACTTAACTGACAGCTCCTCATCCAGTCCTCCATATATTAAGAACATGTCCTTAGTCCTTCTCAAGTACTTAAGAATGTTCTTCACTGCAGCCCAGTGACTCTCTCCTGGATTCTGTTGATATCTACTCGTCATGCTAAGAGCATACGAGACATCAGGTCTAGTACATAACATGGCATACATGATGGAACCAATCGCAGAAGCATATGGAACGCCTTCCATTTTCTTCTTTTCCTCTTCAGTGTTTGCACACTGCTTATTATTAAGAATGGTTCCATGTGCCATGGGCAAGAGCCCCCTTTTTGAGTCTTGCATTGAGAAGCGTCGTAAGACCTTATCAATATATGTACTTTGACTCAAACCCAATAACCGCTTTGATCTATCTCTATAAATCTTTATTCCCAAAATATAAGCGGCTTCACCAAGATCTTTCATTGCGACACATTTACCCAACCAGGTCTTAACATCTTTAAGCATAGGGATATTGTTTCCAATGATTAGTATGTCATCTACATACAATATAAGAAAAATGATATAGCTCCCACTATATTTCTTGTAAACACACAGTTCATCTTCGTTCTTGATAAAACCAAACTCTTTGATTTTCTGATCAAAACGGAGATTCCAGCTGTGAGATGCTTGCTTTAATCCATAGATGGATTTATTCAGCTTGCACACCTTATTAGGATTCTTTGGATCGACAAAACCTTCAGGTTGAACCATATAGACATCTTCCAGTAAGTATCCATTAAGGAACGTGGTTTTGACATCCATTTGCCATATCTCATAGTCATGATAATATGCGGCAATGGCAAGTATAATTCTAATAGACTTAAGCATGGCTACTGGCGAGAAAGTTTCCTCATAATCAATTCCTTGAGTCTGAGTAAAACCTTTCGCTACAAGCCTTGCTTTGTAGGTTTGCACATTCCCATCCATGTCAGTCTTCTTCTTGAAGATCCATTTGTTTCCTACAGTCCGACATTCGGCAAGAAGATCAACCAAATCCCAGACTTGGTTATCATACATGGATTGCATCTCTGCATTCATAGCTTCTTGCCATTTCTTAGATTCTGAATCCAAGATTGCAGCTTTGTAAGTAGTAGGCTCAGCTTCATCAATCATGAAGATATCGTCATACCTTACAGGTGCACGACGATCCCTAATACTTTTCCGAATACTTGGTGTTTCTGTTGTTTCTTGAGTCCTCTCAGGCTCAATTTCAACAACTGGATCAGTTACTTCTGGTTCTGTCTGAACAACTGGTTCAGTCACCTGTGATTCTCGAATTTCTTCAAGATCCACATGGTTATCTCCAATCCCTCGCGCCAGAAGCTCTTCCTCTAAGAAAGTGCCTCTGCGTTTAGTGAAAATCCTATTTTCAGTGGGGTGGTAGAATAGGTAACCGATCTTCTTACCGTATCCAACGAAAACCACTTTTTCGCCTCTGGGATCTAGTTTATCCGAAGATTCTAGAGTGACATAAGCATTACATCCCCAGACTTTAAGGTAGGATACATGAGGTTTCTTTCCATGCCATATCTCATAAGGCGTTTTATCAACATTCTTCGTTGGAGCTATATTCACAAGTCTTGCGGCAGTTTCCAAAGCATAACTCCAAAAGGATTTTGGAAGGTTTGTTCGACACATCATTGATCGAATCATATCTAATAGAGTTCGATTTCTCCGCTCAGACACACCATTATGTTGCGGTGTTCCAGGTGGAGTGAGTTGTGAAACTATTCCACGATCCTTTAGATGGTCGATGAACTGACTAAGATATTCACCGCCTCGATTTGATCGAAGCATTTTAATAGTTCTATTTAGCTGATTTTCTACTTCGTTTTGGTACTCCATGAACTTTTCAAGATTTTCATGTTTATGCTTCATAAGATAAACATAACCATATCTAATGAAATCATCAGTTAATGTAACAAAGTATCTTTCTCCATGTCTTGACATTGTTCTGAATGGACCACACACATCTGTATGTACAAGTCCTAACAGATCATTAGCTCTTTCCCCAACATTTGAAAAATGTGCTTTTGTTAACTTTCCACTTAAGCATGATTCGCATTTTCCAAACGACTCTGAACCTTTGGAATCTAGGATTCCTGCGGTTTTGAGTTTAACACGATTCTCACTTATGTGACCAAGTCTACAATGCCACATATACGTATCATTAAAGTCCAACTTATTACGTTTATGGGAGATATTCCATAATATGTTATCGTTTTGGATTTCTATCTCATAGTAGGGCTGGCAAATCGTGTCCCTAACAGGTTAACAGGTCTCTGACGCGCGCGAACAAATCAAGTTCTAAACATGAAAACGACTCGTTTAACTCATTTATATCTCATGTTTATAACACAGTTTTATGTTTTATGTACCAAAAAAGGGAAATGAAAGATTTTTGCCTCTTAATTCTAAGTATTAAAAAAAGTCAAAAAATCAAATAGTGTACTTTTCAGTCAAACAGGTCTTATCGTGTCTTAACAGGTTACCCATTGCCAGCCCTATCTCATAGATCCCATTGTTGGGTTTTGCATCAAAATAAAATACATCGTTAAAATAAGCAGAAATAAATTCACCATTAAAATGATAATCAAAACCTTGTCTACGCAAAGCATGAAATGAAACAATATTTCTAGTCACACTAGGAATATAATAAACATTGTTTAAAACAGGTTCTAAACCAGAAGGAAGTAAAAGAACATATTCTCCTATCGCCTTCACTGCAACTCTTTGTCCATTGCCAACATGGACCTCCGAGTCACCTTGTTTCAACTTTCTAATCTTTCTTAGTCCTTGCAAAACATTAAAAATGTGGAAACCACATCCTGTGTTAAACACCCATGTTTTGTTAGGAAAAGCAAAGATTTCAATAACATATATACTTGAGGACTCTCCTCCTAAAGCCTTAGCTTGCTTCAGCTCAGCTAAATACTTAGTACAGTTCCTCTTCCAGTGCCCAGTTTCATCACAATGAAAACACTTGGCATCTTTACGAGGTTTCTTATTGGCAACAGATTTGCCTTTGCCCTGATTGCCCATTTTCTTGGTGTTAGGTTTCTTAACTTGACCCTCCTTGATCACTAGTATTGGTGCAGTCTTGCTAGGTATGTTCACCTCAGCAGTTTTGAGCATCTGATGCAGTTCTGCAAGTGTCTTTTTCATCCCGTTCATATTGTAGTTCATAATGAACTGGTTATATGACATAGGCAATGAGTTTAGGATAATATCCCCAGCTAACTCATCGCTTAAGGGGAATTCCAGACGAGCCAAGTGATCAACATATGCCTTCATGTTTAGCACACGAGTGCTAACTGGCGTTTCTAGAACATACAACTTGTTCTCCGCCTTGAGAACAATTTTCAAGTTGCGGTGCCAGTCCATGAAGTTGGAGTGGTTAAGTTTGTCCTTCTCTAAGATGGACTTGAGAGAGAATTGGGAGGCGGAATTTTTTCAGTTGACATCTACAAAGTTCAAAATCTAATTTATTAGTATTTTATGTTTTAAATATCCTAATTTATCTTATGACCCAAAAGCAAAATTAATTAGGATGAGACCCCGATTCATCAATACACAGTGAACTGGCTTAGCACTGTCCACTGGTACGATTAGGTAGGTAAACAACGATTGTTAATTGCGTCCGCTACACAACTCTCCATTTGGGGTTATCGCTAAGAGCGATGTATGTAAAACCCCAACTATGCCCACTTGTCAAACAAGCGATGTTTGGTCCTTTACTTGTTAACTGTAACACCGGCCTATGTTGCACAGGAAACGCGATGATTACCTTCACTCACGATCAACGCCCAGATACAGGGTCAGCACTAACATTTGAGTTCGATATACAATGAAGTGTTAACTCGTTAAGGGTGGCATAAAAAACATCAATTTAAAATTGGGATTTAATTTTAATATTTACCATAAATATATTGAATGACTCGTTAGCATGATGTGAGTCACACAATAGTTTATAAAATCCAATTTTATATTGTTCGTGATAATTGAAACTCCTTTCAACACTCGACACGGTATAGTTTTAAATACCCTATTTAAACTATGTTGGTCGTATTATCGCAAATGGACTTGTTTTAATATTAATAAAACTCCTTTTATTAAATATGCTTTTCGGTTTTTATAAAACTTGTTTTAATAAACCGTTGCCATGATTGTGAAAATTTTATTTATTTTGGATTATCTAAATTATTTACAATAAATAAAACACAACCACAAAACATAATAATAAAATTAAACGAATCGAGCCCCTAATAGGTCGCCCGTTTCGTTTTAGCCAGAAACGAAACGAACTAGTCAAAAAGGGTTTCAAAACTATTTTGATATAGCTCCCACTTGACCCAAGATCTCTATCTTCATGGAACATGTTCGTCTTTTTATCTTCGTCTTAATCTTGTACTTGTAGGATTACAAATAAATTTGAAATACAAATAAAACAAATCTATTCTAACCCTATCTATTACACCGGATCCAATATCCGCAATAAAAATACAAATCAATAAAAAATAAAACATCACAAACACAACCATGACAAGGGTCAAAATACCTAGGGCTCGATTTTCATCACAATCCATGAACAACAAAAAGCTTTTGATCTTTTGTCAAAAAAAATATTTTTTGACAAATAAAACATAGATCAAAATTATAACTTTACCATCTATACGCGCGTAACCGTGGCTCTGATACCACTGTTGGGAATCATGGTATCGTATACACAGCGGAAGCAGTTTATATTATAATAATAATTTGCGAAAATAATAATAATAATAATAATAATTTTATTAATCCAATTAATAAAATATTTCCAATCAGGATCTCGGTTAAACGCGTATAAACAAATAAAACATAAACAACCATAAGGGGTTTAGTAATCAACCTTTGACGACTACACCAGAATTGTAACACGCGGGTTACAACGAATCCTCGCTAGTAGGAAGTTCACACCGAGCACGAACTAACCGGGAAGCAACACTTTGCAAGAGGAAGGCGGCGGCTTGTGGTGGTTATCGACCGAAACAAGGCAAAAAGAGGTGGCGGCCCTTTTCCCTTGTGTGGCGGCCGCAAATCCCCAAGAGGAGGAGGCAGGGGTTTGTTGTTTTTATAAAAGTGTGTCTAGGGTTTACTCATTAACCCTCCTTTTATAAAACAATAACTTACATTAAGCCCCCTTGTTAAATATCATTATACTCCTTAATATTAATCTTATTAATATTAAGTCCCTCAAGTCTAAAACAATTATTATTTCATAAATAATAATCCGCCTACATGTGAGCTTGTCTGATTCGTGTACCAACGTGTAACTCTTCGGATCGTACCGGGTCGGGTTACGTTGATCTCGACTTTTAATTATATCGGACATACTATATATCCAACAGGACTGACAACGGGACATGTTATGGATTAACGTTGCTAAAACGAAATCCGGCTATTTGATCGGACATCAATCACCCAACATCTTGTAGACTCAAGGATGGGGAAACATAATGGCAAGTTGCACTAGATCTCGTTGAGTTGTCCAGGAGAAACAAGTGTCTCCCCATCTCTATTATCGGGATACACGAGGACAACCTTACCTCAAACGAAAATGCAATCATAACAAAACATATATGGGAAAGATCCCAACATTGATGAGATCTTTATGGAAAAAAAAATAATGAATTATATCCAACAATTAGCATCAATGCATCATTGCCTAATTAACAAAGAGCCGAGAAACCTCTTATGCCGATTGTCAATGTTGTACTACGTATTTAAGCCTCTCATCTTAGCGAGAAAAGACATTCAATTCATTCTCAACAACATTTTCACTTGCCATTCATTTCTCCTAAATATAAATACTTATTTTCACATATGAGTCAAAATCGAAGAACAAGAAAGACTCATTGTTCTTCACTGTGCTAAGCTTAACAGTGTCTTCTAATGCAAGACGTACTTAATTTAAGAAGGGGAACAATGCATTTTAGTGTTATCGTGATCTCTAGTCAATCGATATTAATTTTTGTAGCAACAATAAGTGTTATGAATATCAGACAAATAAATAATTTAAAATAGTAATGTATGATGTGACTTGGTTGATTAAATTGGCTAACAATGGGGTTGCGTGGTTGATATAATTTCCTAAGGTTTTCAAACTCAAAAGTTGTTGAAAAAAAAAGTTAATCAAACTTCTTTTTACGATTTTTAAAACAAAAGGGATTCCAATTAGAAGATGAAGCTCAAATCCAAACTTGGTATATATACATCACCTTTTTTTTTTAATTTTTTTTAACGATAAACGAAAGGCCCACCAAGCCGGTGTCCGAGGAACATCAAACCGCAAACCGCAAAAACAAAAACAAAGATTACAACATGTCTACAATATCAAAATTAACCCATTTCTCCCAAATCGGCACCCCAGCTTTTGAGCGATTAACAATCCAGATACGCATCTTCTTTAATGAGGTCGACAGTCTTCGTGGTTGGGTTGAAGTTATTTTTGAAGACCTTAAGGTTTCTAGCGAGCCATATTCTCCAAGTGGTTGCTATCACAATCGTATACACAGTCTTCTTCCAAGTCTTTGAACCGGGACTAGCCAAAATTGACATATATACATCACCTGATCACCATATGAAACATTAGAGTTGAATTGGCCTATTAGATGCTCAAACAGGTCGTTGGATCACATAGTGAGATAAATTCTGAAAATGATGAGTCATTCTGATGAAATATATTGACATGTTAGATGGTTTAGAGTCAAGGTGGTCAAATTCAAACCCACCAGCATGGTCACATCCAAACCCACCAGCATGGATGGTCACATCAAAGTGTTATTCTCTCTCTTACTCATTGTTCTTTCACATTATGGTCCATAGTCATCACATAAGCTATGATCATCAAATAGCTTTAACAAGTGTGCATATTGTAATTTGTTAAAAAAAAATTGAGAAAGAAAGAAAGAAAAGGGGGGAAATGACGAATATACCCTTCATTGTTTTGCATGTAAGGGGACTTAACCGGAAAAATTAACTAGGTTTGTGCTAAATGTTGAAACCTATATAAAAAACAATAGTGAAAGGTTGATGTCAGTGCAAGTTAAACATAAAGGTTGGAACCTGTAATTTTAATTAAGCATAAAAATTGATTTCTGTAATATTGTTTATTTTTAATTATGTTTAATGTTTTAATGTCTTATTATTAAATTTGTCTTTTTAATTTATAATGTTAAATCACATTTAAAAAAACAAAAAAACAGGAGAACGCCCCTACTAAACTAGACCACAACATGATCAAGTGACTTCAACAAAAGTTTTATACAGTGTCCAATCAGCATGAAACGGCACAATTTAAAAGAATACAATCGGGTGATAACTTAAGCCACTTTTGAAAGAAAAGCTTTTATCCATTTTATAATCACAATAATAAACGATATTAAAAGGAGCTTAATTGGTTTAGATTCCTTCAGCCCCACATTTTTCATTTTTGTTATGTTGTTTGGGCTTCATGAGCCTTTCTGGGGTTGAAAAAGCGGGACAAAACAAACTTTTCTGTTATGAATTACGTACACGAATATCTTATGAATTAAGTACAAGGATATTCCCTATAGTTTATAAGAATTTTTTAAATTTAGTTTTTATTTTTCATAACTATGGTAGTAGTACTTTAATTCAACTAGCAGGAATGCCCGCGCGTTGCGGCGGGTGTAACAACTAATATAAGATTCAGTTACGAACCACGTAAGACTATGAAGCAGCTATACGCCATATCGAACATGTTCTCGCTTGTAATAGAGCAACAATTAGGTAAATAACAATCACAACAAATAAATAATTTTTTACCTATCATAGAAGAATATAGTTAATTTATGCCGTAACAAATGAATTGTTTTTTCCTCAATATATAGTCATTTATGGCATTTTTTATGCTTGTACATCATCTATAGTGCTCAAGATGGCAAATACCAACCAACTCAACGAGCAAAACAAAACCAGCGTCAATCAACACTTCTACTCTTTGTCCACTTCTTGCATTATTCACTACTTTTTTTTCTAATAAGATTGTCTTGTCAGTTACAATCCAAATCATATGGTATCTGTACAAGAGAACTTGTTTATGTCTTTAGTGAACAATTCCACTTGGTGAAAAGTTCTCATGCGTCTAGAAGTGATGTGATTAAAAAGAGTGACAAATATCATGAAATCTAAAGAATGAGAATTGCAAGAAAGATTTCTGCATTTTAGGCTGTATGAGGTTACTATAATACCAGGTGAATTCATGACATAAAAACAAACTTATGGAAGGACACATTTAACGTTACAAACTCATTAATGCATACACAACCAACACACTTTAAACAAACATCAAAAAAGGGATTGGTGTTTTCTCAGACGGATTTAAATCTTTTCAAGAAATGTAGACCCGATTCTATGCTCTTTTCATCTCACAGTCTACCCGGCCCTACAATCTCAAGAATTCGAGTTCAAAATTCTTGGCGTTACCAATTGCAACATATTTCTCTCATGTAGGAAAAAAACAAAAATGGCAATAGTTTCCACATATGGTATATCTGCATAGCAAATAATTATTTATCAATACGACGACCCCTCTATGTAGCTTTAAATTCTAGTTGTTCAAGTTGGTTTTCAATGTAGAGACATGCAACTTCATTTGAATGCTCTATCCATGGAACTGATAACCCGAACCTGCTTTGAGCTATTACCCAACCCACCTGACCCACCAAAGTACGAATCATTAGAGCCATGTGAAAATAGTATAGTCAAATACCAGTTACATGTCCCAACTGTCCTGAACTGAAGAGATATTGGTGCTAGGAGTCCTGACTAAAGCAAGTTCTCAGCTCATTGGGTCAAAACATTTAGCATGAAAACCAGATCCAGAAGACGCAGTATCTTAATCAATAAACAACGACAAATCTCAACCGGATAGCCAATCCATTAGGCGCATCACAATTTATAATCTCTAAACGTACGAAATCTTTGAGCAAAGGCTTTTTTTATATATATAATAATAGACAATAAATATTACCAGGGTCCCTGCTATTAACAGTTGATCGGGGTGGCAATTGTGTGGGTTCAGGAACATCATTGGAATCAATGAAGTTATGCATAGGTAGTGGTTTAGGTTCATCAGCAGGTGATTATGTCTTTTCTTCATGAGATGTATTGTCTTCTTCTAAATTATTAGTTAACATAAGTCTTTCTAAAAATTCCTGAACATAAATCACCAAACATATATTAATGGAAGTGAATATTATTAGTCTTTTTAAGGTTAATTATAAAGTCAAAAAGTCAACACTCACTTATGTAGTCTTCTGTACTCTTCAATTGTTGCAAAAAAGATTGCGAAGGCTACAACAATAAAGCAGAGGTGTTAATGAAAATCTAATATAAATACAAACACCAACTTGTAAATGCCAATAATACCCCTCTTGATACTTGGGTAGCATTTCCAAATAAAGGCATAAATTGAGTAAGAAACTAATAATAATACCTCTACAGGAAAATAAATTTTCTAGCAAGCTCCAATCCTTTGCATACTTCATAGAAGTTAGAATGGCTCACGACCTGCATTAAATTATAAAAATGGTTGCAGGTTAACAATAGCTACAAAAAGTAAATAATTCCAATAATAATGCCACCTTTTAAATAATATGAGTCACAAGGTCTTTTGCTTTAGAAAACACTCGGGGTGACTTTTGACCCGTTTAGACACATTTCTTTTCTAGTAAATATTTTTACATGTTTGACTTGGCAAGTTATAAAAGACATAATAAACTGGTAGATTAATCAGTTGCCCTCATATTGTACCAGAATCCAGTTACATTTTCACTAACACTATAATATCCTTAACCTCAATGTACAATAATGATCTAATAACTAAACAGACCTAATTTTCAAATTTTGAAAATAATCCAACATATGGAAAGTAAACTCTTACGGTTAGAATATTCATAATCAACATCTATAGCAGGCGCCACGCAGATCTCAACCGGATTGTATCAAAATATTCAACATCACACCTCTAAATTCCATCGAACTCAACAACCAAACTGATTAATAACCAACAAAAATCAAGGACTTGGCTTACTGATCCAAAGAAATAGATTTGTAACTCTCTGCTACGCAAGCTGAACAAAAGGT
The DNA here is from genome assembly GCA_028751855.1 of Ambrosia trifida. NCBI lineage: Eukaryota > Viridiplantae > Streptophyta > Magnoliopsida > Asterales > Asteraceae > Ambrosia > Ambrosia trifida. Next base: position 48,323,801 of record CM054127.1, read on the forward strand.
AGAAACAAATACGAATTAGGATTTTGTTACATTGATAAAATGCATAAACAACAAATTCATAGCCGATTAACAAAGACACAGCCGAACTCACCAAATCACAGAACGACTCGAACTCAACAATTATTCAAAAAACCAAGAAATGTGAAATCAATCCACTTACATTCATTCAATCCTCTTTAATTTCATACAACAGACCATCAATTAGTTAAAAATTAACTATAATTTCATACCAAAGACTATCAATTAGCTAAAAATTAGAAACCCTGACTTTAAGTAACAATATAAAACAAATGTCACATTGTCATTAAGCGAGTAGAAAAGATGTTTAACTATTAAAATAAACACAAGAATACTGAGCAGAAACAACAAATACATCAAATAAGAATTGTAAACACTTACAAGGCCTTGCAAATAGATTGAGTGGTCCATAAACCACCCAAGAATCTTAGAAAATCCCTATTTCAAGACCAATTGCAAAATCAACCCACAAAACATGCATCAATGTTAACAGATTAAGCTGAAATTATGTACAAGCAGTCGTAATTAATTAGTGATTTGACAACAAATGTGGGAAAAAACCAGTAATCTGAGAGAAGGAAGAACCAACTTGGCTTCTCAACGGAAGCAAAAATCAATGAAGCAATCAATTGCTGTTAATGGTAATGAAAGATGATGAGGGTAAATCAATCGATTCAATGATCACAAGGGCAGTGATGGAACAATTTTTTAATATTGTAAAGGAAGAGGATTGTGTAATGTCTATACTACCCTCCTAAGTGTCTTAATTGGCACTAACATACCCATAATACCCTTAAATATCTTGCTTAAATATATTATACATTGTGCTTGTTAAGTTGTACGGAGGTGAAAATGACCATGTTGGCCATCACTCCTCCTTAATAAGATAATATAGATAACCGATTTAGTCCCAAGTAAAAAATAACATTTTTTAGTTAAGTTGTGTAAATTGACAACACCCTTATTATAAATAAAAATAACTTAAATATGAATTTATAACAAAATCCCGGGTATACGATCGGGTATATAGTTCGGGTAAACGGATATGTAGTTTTGGGTAATTGTGTTGGGTATCACCTAATCTTATACCAAACCCAAACCCGTAAAAAAAATTAAAAATAATCCCATGCCCGGCCATACCCGTTGAGTTTCGGGCATACATGTTCCATATATTTCAGATTTCGGACATACACGTTGGGCTCGAGTTTTTTTTTTTTTACCATTCTTCGATGCTTAAATATTCTGATAAGTAGGACATGATAATTATGACTGAATAATTAAATCTGTAAGAATGTTCTAGATATTGAAATGTAGCGGGTAATGGTATGAGGGTATTTTCATTTCCTACGACTTAACATAAAAAAGATATTAAATTATCTTTTTTTAAAGTTCTTGTACTAGACCCCACACTTTATGAAAAATGAGGTCAACTTTAAAAAATACCCGCTAAACGATAGACCCTATCCATGTGCTTAATTCCAAATTTATATATCATTTAGGGTTGAGTTATTTTACAAAGGCTACAAAAAATAAGAAGGGTGAGAAGCCACTAGAAAATGACATGTGTCTACAGAATTAACAAGTGGGAGGGTAATTTTGTCAAAAACATATGCACATGCTAGTCACATGCCATTTCCACCTTCATTTTTAAATGCCCGTAACTTTTTTATACGTCATCCGTTTTTAAAAAAAAAATATACCATAAAATTGAGCGTCTTTTTATCTTTAATATGAGTACCATATTGCTATACTTTTGAAAAAAAATTTCAAAACCCACTTGCATAAGACACAATGGAATGTAAAACACAATGAACACCAATTAAATATAGGGTATAAAACATAATCAAGAGTCTAGTATAACACAATGGACGACATACTAAAGACACAATGAATAGAAGACTAAAACACAATGAATACTTTTGAAAAAAAAAGTTGAAAACCCAGTTACGTAAGACACAATGGATGACATACGAAAGACACAATGAACAAAAGACTAAAATACAATGAATACTTTTGAAAAAAAAAGTTAAAAACCCAATTGTGTAAAACACAATGGACGACATAATAAAGACACAATGAACAGAAGATTAAAACACAATGAATACTTTTGGAAAAAAAAGTTGAAAACCCAGTTGCGTAAGACACAATGGAGATAACGTAAAACACAATGAGTACCAATTAAATATGCAATGAATAATATGGTATAAAACACAATGAACAGTCTAATAAAACACAATTGACGACATATAAAAGACACAATGAACAGAATACTAAAACATAATGAATAATAGACTTAAACACAATGAACAACATAATAAAACACAATGTACGCCTAAATACAAAACTCATTTGCGTAAAACACAATTAAAAGCATACTAAAAACACAATGGACAAAGTTAAATCATGTGTAGACTAAAACAACATAAATAACATATTTATAAAGCACACATGCATACTATAACACAATGAACGTGCAGAAGACACAACGGAGAAAAAAAACCCACTTAGCACGATTTTTTTTTTCAATTTTAATGTAGCAATGTGGTACTCATGTTAAAGATAAAAAAACGCTCGTTAGTATGGTGAAATTTTTTTGAATAAAAAATGTCGTATGAAAAAGTTATAGACGTTTTAAAATGATGGGGGAATTGACATGTGCATTGCATGTGGAGAGAGAAAGTCAACAAATGTGGTTTTCCTTTTATGCCCTTTCTCTAATTTATTATTTATTTTTTTTCAAACAAACTAATCTCAACCCTTCAAATATATGATCAATGGATCACAATCCTTCTCATCCTTCCTAGAAAAAGTGTCTTGTGTATTTGATCCTAACCCATATCATTTAATCAACTTTTCAACATGAATTTATCCTATAAAAATCTAGGAATTGCTATCAAAAAAATTAATTGATTTTTTTTACTGTATTAAGTTTCAATTTCACTGCTTATATTAGAAATAATATGTTTAACCTATTTAATTTTACTAATATTATTTCTATCTTTAAGTTTTATTTTTCTCTAACAAGTGATCTGGTACAACTTTTATTAATCAGGGAGTTGTATTCAAAATATGACATTTTTTTGGGTATCGTAAGCTCTAACGGTTGCATGTACCTACTGTCATCATGACAAACCGATACCGACATTAGTATCCATATCATTGGAACCGGTCTCGGTATTCATTTATACGGTTTTATAAATTGTACTTTTTTGGTTCTCTCTTTCGGTTTTTAGTTGAAGAACCAACTTGGAACCGGTCTCAGTATTCATTTATATGTTAGTATCCACTAATATTATTTAATTAATTTAACAAAGATACATATGGAGAACCAACTTGTGTTAAGTTGAATTCCGGTGTTGCTTAAAACACTTGAGCTGCAAACTACAATATATAGGTCGATCGAATGTCTGCGAAGGATTTTGCAGTTTCTTTTGCTGCCGATAGAATATCGGCGAATAATGTCTCGTCTTTTATGCCGACGATTCCAATGGCAGCAATGTTCTCTCGTGATCTTTAAGCGTCTTCTCTATTGACTTGTTAAGAGCTGTCATTGCACCGTTGATTCAAACAATTAAGCCCTCACTTAGGTCTGATTAATTGTTACCAAAATAAGCATTTGGTTTACAGAACCAAAAAGTTCACAGCATTATCAATCAACAGACAAATCCACCCCTAAAGATTCCAAATATGCTATTTGATTGATGATTCAACGAATAAACTTTTGTTAAACAAGATATTATGTGTTGTAAAATGATCTCAATATATTAAATGAATGATACAATTCATGGGTCTTCTTTATATAATGAACAGAAAATTGCAAACTAACTGTAGTAGCCTAACTGCTCACTGTATACACTCTAATATAAACCATCCAAATCAGTCTTTTCATATTTGAAGTTAATAATGTTGTTTCTGCCTAAAGTATCCAGCGCCATCTTCAAGTCGTCATCACAGCGAATGCTTATCACATCGTTGTCTTCGTCGTTGTATTTTAGACAACGCCCTTGACCCTCTAGCTTAAACCTTTTTGCAACTTCGTTTTCCAGTGTTGGCAGTTCATCAAAACAAGAAAATATGAAGCGTTCAGTATACTCATTGAAAGTCACATTCACTATCAAAGTGAAGTTATCATCGGTTTCAGAAGTATCTGTCACACCCGACCCTGAATCTGATGAATCCATCTTGTTTACAGACAAATCCGCACCTGCGCTCACAACTTCTAGATCACTTGTCACCTAATACAAATCCAGAAGCAGCCTCAATACTCTGTTACAAAGTTTAAACTAAGTTCAGTACATGTCTGCTGTCATTGATGATCAACAGTATGAAAAACTCCTACGCATAGTATTATTGCCTTCAACACTATACAAAAAAATTGCAAGCAACTGGTTAACCCACTGATGTGTGCATTCAGGGGTGAAGCTTGAGAATTCTGACCGGGGGGTCGGAAGTCACCGGTCACGGTGGGTCGAAAACGTATATACCAAGAAAATTCTATATGAAGACTATATAATAGGAACTTCTAAGTGAAAATTTCGCGGGGTCGGGCGACCCTATGCTGCGCCACTGCGTGCATTGTGTTCCAGCGGCAGCTAACAACTAGAAGATTTAAACAGAAGTGTGCATTTTCTTATAAATTAAGAAGGCATCCTATTCCTACACAAAAATGAGTATGCCAGACTCAGTGGCGGATCTAGACCAAAATTTTAGGGGTAACGTTTAGTGGTATTTAAGGGTAACGTAATACGAAAAACATCAAAAATACACAAATTTTCTACTACACCGGAAAAATTGAGGGGTAGCGGGCGCAACCCCTGCTCCTATGCTAAGTCCGCCACTAATGCCACTAGTTCACTCCCCGATTAACTGTTGCAGTCTCTAAGTATCATAATAATGTCACTGTTTTTAGTCCTTGACTTATCACTTCTTAATAAATTAATAAAAAAGGCAGGTCAAGCTCTTTGCAAATTAATACAATAGGAATTCAGATACTCGTGAGTCGTGTATCACCTAAATCGCTATAAGAGTGTGTGTTATGGGGCAACACCCTCACGACCGAGCCTTTGACGCCCCCTGAGGCAGTGTTGCCCCCCCCCCCCCCCCCCCCCTATGGGCTGATGTGGCCATGGGCTCGACACCACTACACACAACCTAAGAGTCAAGAAAAAGCCAACCTACAAAAACCACAATAACCTACCTTAAACAGTTGAACACAATCTAAAAGCACAAACAAAACATTGAATTATACTATTCCAGTACTTTACATGATTAAAAGCTACATAAAAAAATACAAATAATAAAAAATCCAATAAATAGGGTGGCCGGAGTGCATCCGGTAGAAACGGGTACCCGCCACGTCAACCACACGACACACAAACCTGCAAAACACACATTCCCACACACACAAAGCCGACCCGACCCGACCCAACCTACCCACGGCACCCGGAATGGTGTGGCTGCTCGGGTACCCGAGCTCCACTCCGTCCACCCTTAATAGTTAATACATCAATCGCTAACAAACAATCAAGGAAAAAAATCGACCGATTGACGAAACATGGCCAATAAGTAATATGCAATCTTCACATGGGATTTGTAAAACAGACGGATCATTCTCACATATTCGTGGATAAATTGGGGTAAGAGAGTACCTGGATCATATCATAAGCGGCGGTTGTTGAGGAGGAAGCAAAAACAGAGAGTACGGAACAAGGATTTTGGTTAAGGAGGACGATGGATAGTTCGTGCGAATATATCCCCCCCCCCCCCCCCCCCCCCCCCCCCCCCTACACACTTTTTTTAAGAGCTGAAACGTGGCAGTGGAAGAAGACCGGCGATAATGAGGTGTGAAGATGTGGAAGTTACAAAACTCATATGACACTTGTTTATTTGTTTTTTAGTTACTTTAAAATGGAAAGTGTTTAATATTATTTTTTTATAAGATCGTTACATATTTTTTAGTTATTTTAACTGGTTGATCAAATGATCAATAATGACTTTGAATGGTAAATATACTTATTTAAGGGTGGAGGGTAGGGTTGGAAACAACCGAACAAACACTAATAAGGCATTGTTCGTGTTCGTTTACTAAAAAAATTATGTATTCATGAACTGTTCATGAACCCTTACCGAACGAGATTTTCTGTTCGTGTTCGTTTGTTAAGAAAACACTCATGTTCGTGTTCGTTTGTTAATTTTGTTCATGAACGCACACGAACACAAACGGACATTAATGAACACAAACAAGTGTTAATGAACACAAATGAACGCAAAGAAGTGTTTATATAATGAGCTTGGATACAAAAAGTGGGTTTATTGATCTCATATATATTATTTATTGTGTAAAATAAATAAAAATAAAAGAATATAAAAATTAAAAACCTTAATAAACTATCGAACATAAACGAACATGTTACCGAATGCTCACGAACATAAACGAACGAACACGACCTCTGTTTGTGTTCATTCCTTTATTAAACGAACAAACACAAACGAACTTCTCGCCGAACAGTTCATGAACTGTTCGCTGAAAGTTCAGTTCGTTTGCAGCCCTAGTGGAGGGTGTGGTTTCGGGCACTCCTTTCGTGTAAGGGCACCAGAATGAGTTCACCACCTTCTCCCCTTAGGGTACCAAATTCGGGCTATACTAACCGATGGTTTGTATGTGTTAGTAGGAGAGAGAGAGAGAGAGAGAGAGAGAGAGAGAGAGAGAGAGAGAGAGAGAGCGTAGTGGGTGTGAAAAATGGTGACTCATGGTTTAGCATGTGATTGGAGGGTGTAGAACAAATCTGACGTGACATTATGCGATTGGAGGGTGTTAAGGTACCAATTTACATCACACCCTTCTTCCTAAGGGTTTTTAAACTTATAAGTTGATTCGAAAGGTCAGTTAAATTTATTTTGGTGGTTTTTAGAACAAGCATGTTAGGTCAGGTTGAAAATTACATATGATATTCTAATCTAGTTTTCGGTATCTAATCATGAACAAATGGTTGTCAATAGTTAATTTTTTATTGTTAAATTGGTCTCGTTGGTGAGAAAATGAGTCAATAAATAATATCCTTTAACATTGCCCTGATTTGGATTTGGATGTATCTTCGAATTATTGGCTTGACATTGTTAAATAATATACTTATTAACGTTTGAACGTGATTTAGAATTGACATAACTTTTGATGTGCGGTCTAATTGGTCAATTATGACCATACTATTTGTTGGTAAAGCCTGTTATTTGACTTCACGTACCAACCTATGGGAAAATGACCAAAATAGCCCGTTGACCGGGCGTTTTGCACAAATAGCCCTCTCCACCCTCTTTGGAGAGAGGGGTTACGGTTCCCAACATGCCTGAACCGTCTCCTGAGAGGCTTCCCATTTCAGCGAACAGAGGACCGCCACGTGTCGTTGTTGATCCCGAGACAGACCTTTCTCTCTCTTGAACCCCCTTTCTCTCTCCTGAACCCTCTTTCTCTCTCCTCTGAACCCTCTTTTAGCTGCATTTTCTTATCCTACACCCTCTTTCTCTCTCCTCCTGAACCCTCTTTCACCTCAACCTCAGTCTTCTTCTTCTCCATCTTCCCTCATTTTCTATAATCTATAATATTATTCATTTATTCTCTCATACATACATACCAATCAAGGCCATCGTAAACTTCGAGTTTAGTAAAAAAATAAAATAAAAACCGACTCTTCTTGCATTTTCTCAATTAAAAAAAGTTAGGGATTCACAGTAAACTTCGCCGGCCATCGTCTCCAAGGCGGAGCTCCGGCCGCCCTCCGGCCACCGGAACCAGCGAATCTGTGACACCCGGCAAATTCTGGTTAACAACGTTGTCTAGATGAAAGTCTACCTTAGCGAGTCACGCGTATATTGTACTTAACTGGGTTAGTTAAGTCGGGTTATGGTTCGGGAACTATTGGTTAGCCTAGAAGATCATTGGATGTTGGTCTAGAGGTTCGTTAGATGTCAGTCCTTAACCAAGTGTACAAACGGTGACGATTTGTAGGATCGTCAGGGCATACGGAACGTACGAGTCTCGAGTCCCGGGAATTGGTGAACGAGTGTAAATATGTGTATTTACTTGTGTTATGTGTTTACAATCATTATGTGACTTGTCGGTACGTGAATATGCATTAACATATGTTAAAACGGGGTTTAACGCGCAAAACGCACAAAACCAACCCCTATAGGCGATTAGGAAGCCTAATCACCTATAGGGGAGGCGAGTAGGGAACATTAGAGGCGAGTAGGGCCCTAATCGTGTGACAGTAGGGGCAAATAGGCCCAATCACATGAACATTCAGGCGATTAGGAGCCCTAATCGCCTGAAACTGCTGCATACTCGCTAGTTACGTGCTGGACGACTAAAAACGACTATAAATACCATACTTAACCTCCTAAACTTCATTATACCAACCCTAGTCGTCCCATAACCCGCCCCAACACATTAACAACCTCTGGAAGGCGATTTTTGATCAAAACTCAAGGTTTCAAGCTTGAATCATCATATTTTCATAATCCTAAGGTTTGATTTTCATCCATAACTCTTTATAAACGTTTTTAATCAATCCCTAATGGTCCAGACCTGTTGTTAAACGAAAAAGCTTTCTGAAAATCGTCAATAAGGGTTGTTAACCGGATTATAACTAATATGCATGCATTATGGGTGTGTATGATTAGAAAGCTAGGATTTTTATGATTCATGATGATGATTTGATATGTTATTATGTTAGATCAGTATTAATATTGATAGTATGATGATAGAAATCTCAGTAATTGGATATTAGGGTTATGATTACGCGTGTTAGTATGATGTTGCATGCTATGTGAATGGTGTTTGGATTACTTGGTTGCATGCAGGACTGATTATACGAGGTTAAACGAAGGATTTTGGGTTAAACATGTTTAGGATAGTGTTTGGGATGATATTGGGTGGTTACACACGTTCTGGATCTGATTTGGAGCGTTAAACGCGCGAAAAACCAGAACAGCAAGGTTACAGGCGAGTAGCATTCCTAATCGCCTATGTTATAGGCGAGTAGGGTGCTAATCGCCTATGTTATAGGCGAGTAGGGTGCTAATCGCCTATAACATAGGCGAGTAGAGGCCTACTCGTGTGAAAGATCAGGTGATTAGCCCTAATTGCCTATAAGTTCATGTGAATAGCCCTAATTGCCTATAAGTTCATGTGAATAGCCCTAATTGCCTATAAGTTCATGTGAATAGCCCTAATTGCTAGTAAGTTCATGTGAATAGCCCTAATTGCTAGTAAGTTCATGTGAGTAGCTCCTAATTGCCTATAATATAGGCGAGTAGGGTTTCTAATTGCTAGTTGACCAACCTAATTGCTAGTTGACTTTTCCTAATCGCGTGTACTGCTGCTGTAAGTGTAAATTAGCATTCCGAGACCCGATTTAACATGTAGAAACATGCTAGGAACCCTGTAACATGTCTAATAACTTGGTAACATATATTTGGATGTAATTCGGTGATACGTGAACTATGTGCTATAACTTGTTGTGCGTTAACGTATGTTAAGTGTAATTGCGTTATTGTATGTTTTGGAGCGTAAACATAACACGGGGAGTCTCGGGTCACCAATGGAATGTCGAGTCTTGTACTTTGGGTCAGTTAAACAGTCACGGTGTTTTCAAACGAACTTGGTTATGGTCTGGACATCTAGGGACTAATTAACCTACGGGTTATTAGTCTAAGTACTTGTAACTGTCGTATGTTAGGTCGCCGCTTTACGGGACTAGCATAGCAGCTGAGTTTACTCGGGTTAAGGAGTAACGCAACTTAAGGTGAGTTTACGGCCCCTCTTTTAAACTGGTTTTATACTTTCGGGGGAGAAAACATGTGTTAAAACGATTATTTGGTAACTACTGTCATACTATGGGTTTCTATTGTGTACTACACGATCTTTGGAAGTCCCGGGGGGAACCATGAATGTGCGGGTTTGCACAACGGGGAAATGTGAATAGCGCTATTGGGAGTGACCAACCCCGCTCGTCGACTTGGAGGGTCGGCGGGTGCATATTGTCTCAAACAGGAACAACAGGAACTACATCGGGCATACTTTTGGTATTCGCGTTAGTAATGGTTTTCCAATCGTGGTAGTAACAAAACGTACGCCTAGCTAGCGTATACTGGTTTTCGATTATTATAGTATGGACAGGTGGACTTGGTACTTGGATACAAAACCTGTAAACTGACCAGCATTTTTGTGCTGACGTAAACTTTTACATGTTTTCTCAGGTCGCTAAGGTAGCACGACTGGACTAGGGCGCACGCGTCTGCACGGCGTCTAACTAGGGTTGCATGGTCTTTTGAACGTTGAACTATTATTTCATTGTTGAGATATTGTTTTTGAATAAGCTTCCGCTGTAAACGGGATTTTAAACTATGTTTTGAAATTGCATTTATATTCATTTAGACTTGTTTATTGTGATCGTTGGTTTGGATCCTGGTTTGTCATGCGCCTCGCGGTAAAACTCCGCAAGTGGATTTTGAGGGTGTGACAGATTGGTATCAGAGCCAATGGTTATAGTGAACTAGGACTGCATGTAGAGTCTAGTCTATAGCCGAGTCGCACACACTAGACGATCACATGGTACTAAACGTTATAGTGGTTTACGTATGGTCTTGTCGGGGTGTCTCTAAATCATTGGTCTTTCTACGTTACATCATCCGTTCTATCTTAGGTTGGGTTACTTGTTTTCTAGGCAGTGTGGTCTGTTGGGGTAACTCGTGTGCTCTTGAGATTTGTCCAAGGCTCGGACATCTCCCTTTTCGCACTCCAATAGAAACACTTGTCATAAACTACCGTGGTATTACGGTGTGTAGCTAAGAGTCTATGTTCGGTGATTTGAACTTTGAACTAGGAGAACACTGGGAGGACCATGTAGAGCGGTTTATCATTTTGGGTGCACACAAAATCATAAACCAAAATGCATGGAAGCCCTAGTGAGCTCTGGGTTTGAGGGGATAGTCCTGGATTGGATCTGGCTTTGATCTTGTGAACATTAGTGGTTATCTTTAACTGCGAAACTAAATTTTCCCGTTCTTTCTGCCAGAATCATGTCTGGAGTGCGTGGAGGACGTGGAGGTGGTCGCAATGGTGGACGTGGTGGTGGTCGCGGTGTTGCTGGTGGTCGTGGTGGAGGTATTAATCTATCGCAGGCTGATTTGAACAACTTGCTCCAAGCTGCCTTTCAGTTAGGGCACAACGGTGGTGGTAAGTTGATTCATCCATTTTCTTTGCCTCATTGGTGAACCTTGTTTACGTTACTTGTGGTTTCTCATACGTTTCATTTCAGGTGGTCCTGTTGACCCACCCCCACCCATGTGCACCTACAAGATGTTCCGGGACTGCAAGCCCCAGGAATTTTCTGGCACTGAGGGTGCGGTGAGCTTGCTTAGGTGGTTGGAGAAAGTGGAGTCAGTATTTCTGATGTGTAACTGTCTCCCAGAAGATCGGGTAAAGTATTCGGCTGCGTTATTTCAGGACGTGGCATTGACTTGGTGGAATGGCATCACCCAGAACATGGGTATTGGGGAGGCATATGCTATGCCATGGGAGAATTTTGTGCAGTTGCTGAAGCGTGAGTATTGCCCGAGGGAAGAGGTACAGAAGCTGGAGCATGAGGTGTGGAACCTCAAGATGACTGGGTCGGAAATTGAAAAGTATACTGTGAGACGGAATGAGTTGGCAGTGCTGTGTCCCGATTTGCACGTGCCAGAATATCGTAGGATTGAACACTATGTCTCAGGGTTAGTACCGGAAATTGCAGGGTTAGTGGCTGCGGGAAATCATCCTACGTATGCAGAGGTAGTTCGATCGGCCCATAGGATGACCAACTTAAAAGTGAATGAGGGGATTTTGCCTGCGAAGGGTTCAACTGTTAAGGCCCCAGAGAACAACAAGCGCAAGTGGGAAAATGACGGGAAAGGATCTGGGTCTGCACAGCAGGGTAAAAGGTTTGATAATGGGGGTTCATCTTCTTCGGGTAACAAGCAGGGTGGTTATGCGGGAAAACTGCCCAAATGCAACAAGTGTGGACGCCATCATCAAGGGAACTGCGACAGTAACCGTTGTCACCGCTGCCAGCGAACAGGCCACTATGCTAAAGATTGTCGAGCTACACTTCCATCGACTCAGGCTCCGACCAACAGCTCAGCTCCGACTACTCAGGGGACTACAGGGAAACAAGGATGCTACAACTGTGGTGACACTGGGCATTACAAGAAGGATTGCCCAAAACTGAAGCAGGGTGGGAACAACGGGAATGGGAACAACGGGGGCGGCGGCAGAAATGCACGTGCCTTCGTCATTGGAGCTGCTGAGGCTAGACAGGACCCTGACACAGTCACCGGTACGTTTCTTCTCAATAATCGTTCTGTTAGCGTGTTATTTGATTCTGGTGCCGACAAGAGTTTTGTATCCATGGATGTTAGTCGACTGCTAGATGTAGTACCCGTACCATTAGAGACCAAGTATATTATTGAGTTGGCTGACGGTAAAACGATTGAAGCTACTAGTATCCTTCGGGAGTGTCAATTAGAGTTGTCGGGTTTATCGTTCCCCATCGACCTTATGCCGGTACCATTGGGTAGTTTTGACGTTGTGGTAGGAATGGATTGGTTATCTTTGTATCGCGCGGAGATTGTCTGTTACGATAAGGTTATTCGGATTCCTCTCCCTGATGGAGAAATTCTTTCTGTGTACGGTATCAAGGGTGGTGTTCCGCTAAACATCATCTCTAGTATGAAAGCCCTTAAGTGTCTTCGAAAGGGTTATCCAGCTGTTTTGGCGCTTTTATCTGTTTCCTCTGTTGATGAGAAGAAGATCGACGACATTCCGGTGGTACGCGAGTTTCCTGATGTTTTTCCCGATGATTTATCTGGTCTTCCTCCTCATCGTCAAGTCGAATTCGGTATTGATCTTGTACCAGGGGCTGCTCCTATTGCTCGGGCCCCCTACCGTCTTGCACCTCCCGAGATGCAGGAGTTGTCTAGTCAGTTACAGGAACTCTTGGACAAGGGTTTAATCCGACCAAGTTCTTCCCCTTGGGGAGCCCCGATTTTATTTGTTAAGAAGAAGGATGGGAGTTTCCGATTGTGCGTAGACTACAGAGAACTGAACAAATTGACCGTCAAGAACCGTTATCCTCTTCCACGTATTGATGATCTATTCGACCAGCTCCAGGGTTCTAGTTATTATTCCAAGATCGATTTGAGGTCCGGTTATCACCAGCTGCGCGTCAGGGAGGCTGACGTTGCAAAGACTGCTTTTCGAACACGTTATGGCCATTTCGAATTCTTGGTCATGCCTTTCGGTCTCACGAACGCACCGGCGGTTTTCATGGACTTGATGAACCGCGTCTGTAAACCATATCTGGACAAGTTCGTCATTGTGTTTATTGATGACATTCTGATCTACTCCAAGAACGAGACCGAACACGGGGAACATCTGCGGTTAGTTTTGGAACTCTTGCGACGGGAACAACTTTACGCCAAGTTCTCAAAGTGTGACTTTTGGTTACGCGAAGTTCAATTCCTAGGACACGTGGTTAATGAACTAGGGATTCATGTCGATCCAGCTAAAATCGAAGCGATCAAGGACTGGGGAGCACCAAAGACGCCAACTGAGGTGCGGCAATTCCTAGGCCTTGCGGGCTACTATCGTCGTTTCATTCAGGGGTTCTCGAAGATTGCTCAACCCCTCACCACTCTCACTCAGAAGGATAGGAAGTTCGACTGGGGTGAACCACAAGAGTCAGCGTTTGAAGAACTGAAGTCTAAACTATGTTCTGCTCCTATTTTGTCTTTACCTGAGGGCCCTGATGATTTCGTTGTCTACTGTGATGCTTCTATTCATGGTCTCGGTTGCGTATTGATGCAACGCGAGAAAGTGATCGCGTATGCTTCTCGTCAACTCAAGGTGCACGAGAAGAACTACACAACTCATGACTTGGAGTTGGGTGCCGTGGTATTCGCGTTGAAAATTTGGAGACATTACTTGTACGGTACCAAATGCACCATCTACACCGATCACAAGAGTCTCCAACACATTTTCGACCAACAACACTTGAACATACGGCAGCGTCGCTGGATTGAACTTTTGAACGACTATGATTGTGCTATTAAGTACCATCCTGGCAAGGCGAATGTTGTAGCAGACGCCTTGAGCAGGAAGGAATCAACTAAACCTCGTCGCGTTCGGGCGTTGCAGCTCACCATCCATTCGTCGTTACCTGATCAACTCCGTTCTGCCCAGCTAGAAGCTTTGAAGGAGGAAAACCTTAAAGCTGAAACTATGCACGGTGCCGACAAGCACCTAGAGCGAAGGCCTGATGGCCTGCACTATTTCGCAGAACGTATATGGGTTCCTTTATTCGGGGGACTACGGGAGCTTGTCCTTGATGAGGCTCATAAGTCCCGGTATTCTATTCATCCTGGTTCGGATAAGATGTACCAAGATCTGAAGGTGCTTTACTGGTGGCCAAACATGAGGTCGGACATAGCCTCATACGTGAGCAAATGCTTGACCTGTGCTAAGGTCAAGGTGGAATACCAGAAACCGTCGGGTCTCTTGCAACAACCTGAAATTCCGGAATGGAAATGGGAACGGATTACTATGGATTTTGTCACACAACTTCCTAAATCACCAAGCGGGAATGACAAGATATGGGTGATTGTCGATCGGTTGACGAAATCAGCTCATTTTCTTGCTATTAAGGAGACCGACACCATGGATCGTTTGGCTCGTCTTTACTTGAAGGAAGTTGTTTCTAAGCACGGGGTGCCAGTCTCTATTATCTCGGATCGTGACTCCCATTTTACTTCTCACTTCTGGAAGTCTTTGCACAAGGCTTTGGGTACCCAACTAGACATGAGTACGGCTTATCATCCACAAACTGACGGTCAGAGTGAGCGCACAATTCAAACTTTAGAAGACATGCTGCGGGCGTGTGTGATCGATTTTGGCAAGGGTTGGGAAGCTCATCTACCGTTAGTAGAATTCTCGTACAATAACAGTTATCACACGAGCATCAAGGCTGCTCCGTTCGAAGCACTGTACGGACGGAAATGCCGTTCTCCTCTTTGTTGGGCTGAAGTGGGTGAGAGTCAACTCACTGGGCCTGAACTAGTGTAAGAAACTTCGGAAAAGATCGTACAGATTCGTAATCGGTTGGCGGCGGCCCGAGACCGGCAAAAGAGTTATGCTGATCAGCGTCGCAAACCACTGGAATTCCAAGTCAATGACAAGGTACTTCTAAAAGTCTCGCCGTGGAAGGGCGTCATACGCTTTGGGAAGCGTGGCAAACTCAATCCGCGGTATGTCGGCCCATTTACGATCCTGGAACGGATTGGGCCGGTGGCATATCGTCTTGATTTACCGACGGAGCTCGGTAACGTACATAACGTCTTTCACGTGTCAAACTTGAAGAAGTGTCTGGCTGACGAGTCTCTCATCGTTCCATTAGAAGAGATCAAGGTTGATGATCGTCTTCGGATTGTGGAAGAACCTGTGGAGATCCTTGATTACAAGATTCGTAGCCTGCGTCACAGCAAGATTCGTATCGTTAAGGTTCGGTGGAACTCGGACCGGGGACCGGAATATACATGGGAACGGGAGGATCAGATGAAGTCTAAGTATCCTCATCTTTTTCCTAAGGAAGCGTTCGAGTCGAGACATGTCTCTTCTGCAGCTGAATGAATCTCGGGTCGAGATTCCTTTTAACGTGGGGATGATGTGACAACTCGGGTAAATCTTTCTTTTGGTTTCTATCTTTTGTTTGCTTCCTTCGTTATTTCTTTTGTTCTTTTGGTACTTGTGCAATTTTCGGGACGAAAATTCTTTTAACGTGGGGATGATGTGACACCCGGCAAATTCTGGTTAACAACGTTGTCTAGATGAAAGTCTACCTTAGCGAGTCACGCGTATATTGTACTTAACTGGGTTAGTTAAGTCGGGTTATGGTTCGGGAACTATTGGTTAGTCTAGAAGATCATTGGATGTTGGTCTAGAGGTTCGTTAGATGTCAGTCCTTAACCAAGTGTACAAACGGTGACGATTTGTAGGATCGTCAGGGCATACGGAACGTACGAGTCTCGAGTCCCGGGAATTGGTGAACGAGTGTAAATATGTGTATTTACTTGTGTTATGTGTTTACAATCATTATGTGACTTGTCGGTACGTGAATATGCATTAACATATGTTAAAACGGGGTTTAACGCGCAAAACGCACAAAACCAACCCCTATAGGCGATTAGGAAGCCTAATCACCTATAGGGGAGGCGAGTATGGAACATTAGAGGCGAGTAGGGCCCTAATCGTGTGACAGTAGGGGCGAATAGGCCCAATCACATGAACATTCAGGCGATTAGGAGCCCTAATCGCCTGAAACTGCTGCATACTCGCTAGTTACGTGCTGGACGACTAAAAACGACTATAAATACCATACTTAACCTCCTAAACTTCATTATACCAACCCTAGTCGTCCCATAACCCGCCCCAACACATAAACAACCTCTGGAAGGCGATTTTTGATCAAAACTCAAGGTTTCAAGCTTGAATCATCATATTTTCATAAATCTAAGGTTTGATTTTCATCCATAACTCTTTATAAACGTTTTTAATCAATCCCTAATGGTCCAGACCTGTTGTTAAACGAAAAAGCTTTCTGAAAATCGTCAATAAGGGTTGTTAACCGGATTATAACTAATATGCATGCATTATGGGTGTGTATGATTAGAAAGCTAGGATTTTTATGATTCATGATGATGATTTGATATGTTATTATGTTAGATCAGTATTAATATTGATAGTATGATGATAGAAATCTCAGTAATTGGATATTAGGGTTATGATTACGCGTGTTAGTATGATGTTGCATGCTATGTGAATGGTGTTTGGATTACTTGGTTGCATGCAGGACTGATTATACGAGGTTAAACGAAGGATTTTGGGTTAAACATGTTTAGGATAGTGTTTGGGATGATATTGGGTGGTTACACACGTTCTGGATCTGATTTGGAGCGTTAAACGCGCGAAAAACCGGAACAGCAAGGTTACAGGCGAGTAGCATTCCTAATCGCCTATGTTATAGGCGAGTAGGGTGCTAATCGCCTATAACATAGGCGAGTAGAGGCCTACTCGTGTGAAAGATCAGGTGATTAGCCCTAATTGCCTATAAGTTCATGTGAATAGCCCTAATTGCCTATAAGTTCATGTGAATAGCCCTAATTGCCTATAAGTTCATGTGAATAGCCCTAATTGCTAGTAAGTTCATGTGAATAGCCCTAATTGCTAGTAAGTTCATGTGAGTAGCTCCTAATTGCCTATAATATAGGCGAGTAGGGTTTCTAATTGCTAGTTGACCAACCTAATTGCTAGTTGACTTTTCCTAATCGCGTGTACTGCTGCTGTAAGTGTAAATTAGCATTCCGAGACCCGATTTAACATGTAGAAACATGCTAGGAACCCCGTAACATGTCTAATAACTTGGTAACATATATTTGGATGTAATTCGGTGATACGTGAACTATGTGCTATAACTTGTTGTGCGTTAACGTATGTTAAGTGTAATTGCGTTATTGTATGTTTTGGAGCGTAAACATAACACGGGGAGTCTCGGGTCACCAATGGAATGTCGAGTCTTGTACTTTGGGTCAGTTAAACAGTCACGGTGTTTTCAAACGAACTTGGTTATGGTCTGGACATCTAGGGACTAATTAACCTACGGGTTATTAGTCTAAGTACTTGTAACTGTCGTATGTTAGGTCGCCGCTTTACGGGACTAGCATAGCAGCTGAGTTTACTCGGGTTAAGGAGCAACGCAACTTAAGGTGAGTTTACGGCCCCTCTTTTAAACTGGTTTTATACTTTCGGGGGAGAAAACATGTGTTAAAACGATTATTTGGTAACTACTGTCATACTATGGGTTTCTATTGTGTACTACACGATCTTTGGAAGTCCCGGGGGGAACCATGAATGTGCGGGTTTGCACAACGGGGAAATGTGAATAGCGCTATTGGGAGTGACCAACCCCGCTCGTCGACTTGGAGGGTTGGCGGGTGCATATTGTCTCAAACAGGAACAACAGGAACAACAGGAACTACATCGGGCATACTTTTGGTATTCGCGTTTGTAATGGTTTTCCAATCGTGGTAGTAACAAAACGTACGCCTAGCTAGCGTATACTGGTTTTCGATTATTATAGTATGGACAGGTGGACTTGGTACTTGGATACAAAACCTGTAAACTCACCAGCATTTTTGTGCTGACGTAAACTTTTACATGTTTTCTCAGGTCGCTAAGGTAGCACGACTGGACTAGGGCGCACGCGTCTGCACGGCGTCTAACTAGGGTTGCATGGTCTTTTGAACGTTGAACTATTATTTCATTGTTGAGATATTGTTTTTGAATAAGCTTCCGCTGTAAACGGGATTTTAAACTATGTTTTGAAATTGCATTTATATTCATTTAGACTTGTTTATTGTGATCGTTGGTTTGGATCCTGGTTTGTCATGCGCCTCGCGGTAAAACTCCGCAAGTGGATTTTGAGGGTGTGACAGAATCAACCCTAAACCCTCACCCTTTCAAGAATCCTAGTTAGAGAGAGATCTGCGAGAGAGATGGTGAGACCAGAGAGTAGAGAGAGAAAGACGGACAGAGAGGGAGGAAGACGGACTGAGGGTTCGCCGGAAACAGAAGGGCCGGTCACCGGTCCGGTGACCCTGCTGGTGTACTGATTCTTGTTTCTTCGTCTTCTCCGGTGAGTTCTCCGTCTTCTCCGACGAAGTTTACTGTTTTTTTCTTGTTCTTCGTCTTCACCGGAGACGTCTTCCGAGACGTCACCGGAGGCGTCTCTGAGACGTCACCGGAGGCGTCTCTGAGACGTCACCGGAGACGTCTCAGGTCTGTCTCGGTATCAACAACGACACGTGGCGGTCCTCTGTTGGCTGAAATGGGAAGCCTCTCGGGAGACGGTTCAGGCATGTTGGGAACCGTGACTCCTCTCTCCAAAGAGGGTGGAGAGGGCTATTTGTGCAAAACGCCCGGTCAACGGGCTATTTTGGCCATTTTTCTCCAACCTATTGATACTTAACCATAGATTGTCTTTTAGAAATCTCTTTATTTTTTTAGGGCTTCTTTTTTTTTTTTTTTTTCTTTTTTTAAATCATGTATCAAAGGTAATACGTCAATAGCCGGCAATGAATTAGGGAAATATCTACCGGTCGACTCCAATAGCTAAATAAAGTTTTTGTGAAGCATGTGATTGGCGATGTCGAAATGATATCATTGTACGAAAAGATATCCTTGTTTAATCTAAAAGTATTTGTGGATGGCGAATCATTGCGGGTTCGTTATCAGGCATCACCGTCACCACAAGATTCTTTCAATTGTTTTTTTTTTAAATTAAATTTCACTTTAAATAAATTTTGTCTTTAAATACTTTTAAACGATAATGGTTGATATGAATTTAAATATAACTAGAAGGGTACCAACACGATGTGGCGTGAAACACAGACACTGCCAGGGTGTGCATGGTTTGGTCGATTCGATTATTATCCTCAACCTAAGCTGAAACCGAAGTTTTCAGTTAGTCTATTTTATTGACCAATCAGTTTTTGGTAAATCAGTTTGGTTTATTCAGTTAGATTGATAGCTTTTTGTTCGGTTCGTTTAATTTTGTATAATAGCTAAACCCGACTTGGGCTTTCCAACACTTGTAGCCTAGTTGGTTGAGAGCCTAAAGTTTCATATGGGGGGCTTGGATTCAATTCCCACAAGCTACATTTGAAGGACATTGGTGGATGGGAAATGAGGGATGACCCGGCCATTGGCTTGGGTTCGAGTCCTGATCCCGACCGGTTTTACCGACTATTTCACCGTCGTGCCTTCGGGCGGGTGAGTGGTCGGGTTTTCCCGGGAATTGGTGGCAATTGGTGGCCCGGGTACTCTCGAGTACTTGATTCGTCAAAAGGGTGCCCGAGAGTGCTCGGAATTGATTCGTTGGCCGTTCAAAAAAAAACCCAACTTGGGCTCAACTTTTGCTTAGACATGCATAAAATTGAGGTATAAATTCACAAGCTGGATGTATAAATGCATTAAACTGAATTATAAATACATAAAAAGGAGGTATAACAAAAAAATATATGAAAAGATTGAATGGTTCGGCTCGGTTAATTTTGGTTAAACAAGTGTACGAAAAGAACCAACAATGGTATTTGGTTAATTGGATTTTTTGTTAATCGGTTTTCAGTTAATTCAGGGTTCAGTTGATTTCGATTATTTTTGAATGTTTTCGAATCAGTTTCAGTTAACAATTTTGTTATTGCTCATAAGGATTCATTTTTTTAACAATGTAGTTAAAATCTTACCGACTAGATACCACTTTAACTAGCATTTGAGCTTTAAACTCACCAGTCTTAAAATAGCTTTAGGCCTACAAAAATGGGTCCCATTGTTTGAGATACTTTTTTTTTTGATCGGCGAACAACTGTGTGGCAACCACCCTTGCGGGGCGCCGTGCCCAAGAATCGACTACTCGACCTCCAGCAGCCCCCGCCTTCTCCCGATGTGCGGAAACCCGAGCCCCACCCGCCCGAAGGCACGACAGTGTTATAGAACTCGGTAAAACCTCGCCGCCCGTCAGATTCGAACCGGCGCCACCCGTATTCGATCTTCACCCGGATACCAAACCATAATGTTGGAAGTGAGAATTGAACCCATGATCACCTAAGTGAACATAAGTCCTCTCCACCACTCCACCACTATGGATGGATCATTGTTTGAGATACTTAATACTATACATGTGATCGGGTGATGAAACAGGGAAAAAAAGGACAAGAAATCGGGTGGGGTATAAAAAATAGACGGATTGTTAGGTTAAGGGGTGTGGGTCGGGGAAATGGATCGGGGAGCTGATGTGGCACCCCTCCCCCTTCGGGAACACCGCCCCCCCCCCCCTTCTAATTTCGGTGAGGAAGGGGAAATTTCCCCGTCTGCCCCGATCTCAATTTATTATTATTATATTATAAAGTGGGTGGAAAGTGGAGGGAAAGAGGGAAGGGGGAAGGGGAACACCACCCCCTTGATGGGGGAAGAAATGGGAGAAGGTGATGTGGCATCGGTGAGCCCCATACCACACCCCTTAGCCTTATGCACATGTATACATACTATTTCGTAAAAAAAAGAAAAAAAAAAAGAATGAATGAAACAATGATCACTGAATCATTGATTGGTTCTATTGACTTTGACTTTTGTAATGGTTACTTATTATTATTATTTATTTATTACTAACTTATACCCCGGGAGCGTCCCGGGTTGAGAAATCTAAGTAAAGTGAATAAAATTAGAAGTATCTAAACTATAAAAATGACATTTATGTATCAACTTACATTAGATACTTTAAAAAATATACCAAAAGATCTATTTCACCTTACAACATCAACACCTAAAACAGAATATTAAGATCCCAAGCACTTCAAGGGAACAGAGATTGTTTAGCACCAATACATTCAGTCAAAGGTCTTTAACTACATACAATAAGATTTGAGCTATTTCAGAATATGGTTATTAAAAGAAAACATAGCAATTACCTGTTGGAGAGCGTCCCGAGTTTAAATATCTAATATGACATAATAAAATATCTAATATGACAACATAATTAATGACTTGCCAATATATGATTAATGAATGTTATTATTATTATTATTATTATTATTATTATTATTTTAAACAAATCTCTGCCATAAGTTATCATATTGTAATATATAAAAAAAAGGGTAATTGGGTCGGGTATCACCTAATCCCAGGCCCGACCCAAACCCACAATTTTTTTAAACTAATTCCAAACCTGACACAATACCTGTCGGTTACAAAAAATAGTCATTTTTTTTTCTCTGTTTTTTTATAGCACTATGGTACTCGTTGGAAAGATAATAAAACACTCGTTAATTTGGTGTATTTTTTTTTTTTTTAAAAATCTCGTATATAAAAGATATTAACGTTTAAAAGTTATGAGAGAAAACATGAGAGAGAAAGTAATAAATTTTTAATATTTACATTTAGTAGATTAAGTATTTAATAGATTATGTTAAATCATATTTAAACCATATTTATTCCTTTTTTTTAATTGGTCTAGAGTTAGCACATCACATCCTATGTGGCATCTCTCAAAAGAGAGATTGCATAATATTATGACATGTCATAAAAAATGCTTTGGTTTATTATATAGTAGATTATATCCCGGGAGCGTCCCAGGTTGAGAAATCTAATTTGAAACATCAATTTTACATCTGAAATAGACTGATACGTTTTACAGTTACATGCAGGAAAGCTTTGGGTAGCACTTAACCTAAAACAATTAACAATGTATCTCCAATGTTAGTGCATAACCTTAAACAATGTATAACTCTAATATTAAAACCTAACCTAAAACAATCTACAACTCCAATGCTAAGACATGTTGTAAATAAAATTAATATTTACTGGTTTGAACATAGCTAATGACTTGTCTATACATGATTAATAAATAACCTGAACACTTTGTGTTTTTTTCCTGTATGAACAAAACCACACAAAAAAATAGTCGTTTTTTTCTCCGTTTTTTATATAGCACTATGGT
This sequence comes from Ambrosia trifida, assembly GCA_028751855.1. Taxonomy (NCBI): domain Eukaryota; kingdom Viridiplantae; phylum Streptophyta; class Magnoliopsida; order Asterales; family Asteraceae; genus Ambrosia; species Ambrosia trifida. The sequence continues at coordinate 48,346,456 of CM054127.1, forward strand.
ACCCGTTGGAAAGATAATAAAACGCTCGTTAATTTGGTGTAATTTTTTTCTTTAAAAAATCTCGTATATAAAAGATATTAACGTTTAAAAGTTATGGGAGGAAACATTAGAGATAAAAATCTAATTTTGTTTTTAAATTTTAAATTATTATTTTCCTAAAATAAAGGTCTTGCCACGTGGGATGACACATGACACACTCAATGAAAAGAATACCCTCTTTGAGTGTCATGTCATTAAAATGACTTTGGTTTATTATATGTATAGATAGATATAGATTATATGCTAGTTAGATTCAACCGTGCTAAGCGGTTGATAACGGTTTTATTTGTTACGGTACCAATATCCGCTATAGTAACATAAAAATAAAACAAATAAATAAATAAAGTTGTGATATATTCAAACGAATATCGTCACATGTTACATCGATCCAAAACAATGAAAATGTATACCGTTATCAATGTTCACTTGGAATCAATTTAGTACGTTAGGGTATGTGCACGATACTAAACACAATCAGTGGCGAAGCTTGGTTCTTGAATCGGTGAGGGTCGGACTCAATTTTTTTTCGATCGGTAGTGGCCGAAAGATCAAATCAGTGGGGTCCGAACCCAAACTTGACTCAATTTACCTACGAAAATCGCAAAGTTCCACCATTATGCCAAAAAACAGTGGGGGCCACTGAACACAATCACGGAACGTCAACAAAATTAACCTAGAAACGTCAACAAAATAAACTAAACACAATCACGAATTCAACCTGTTTTTAATAAGGTGAATGCTGATGCGTGTTTAGTTTTTTTTTTTTTTTTTTTGAAATTCCGGTATAAAGTTTGTTATACGGATGTGTTTTTAATTTTTTTTCCCTGCATTCCGGAAAAAGTTTGCTATAAACATAGTTGTATTCAAAATATGGTGTTTTTATTAGTATCGTAAGCTATAACAATTTCATGTATCGTACTGTTACAAAGATTGGTTGATACCGATATTGATATTATCAAAACCAGTACTGAAGAGATATGTGTTCGCGCATGCACACAGACCCACATCTCCTGCGTTAACACCAGGATAATCAAAGGAAGCTTCTAGAAGGTCGCGCACGCAACCTAGTACAAGCCAGCTAATGGGAGACATAGAAAGGGACGTGCAGTCAATCAAAGGGAGAATTCTCTGCTCCGCAATCTCCTGGCAGGTACAAAGGGCTGGAAAGGACAACAAGGACGATTGAAAAGGACATTCGGCCAATAACAGAAGAACAATACTAAATTCCCTAACTGTTGTCAATCATGTGGGGCCCGCGTGAGACAGCTAGACTAGGAAAGAAATATTATAGTCGAAATACTTGTAGTCATCAACATTCAAGTCTTGTATAATCGTCCAATCCATTGTCGATAAAATATCTCTTTACATTGCTCGTATATTAAGGTGTTTAGCCAGTGTTTCTTCAGGTACAATATTCGTTTTTATGCTTTTTGAACCTTTACCGTATTGATTCAAACTGATGCCAAACGAAACCAAATTCCTCTCACATACCCGCATAGCACAAGGGATTCCGACTAGTACTATTTTACTTAATACAGATAAGTAGAGAATGGAGTTGTGTTAAGTTGAATTCCGGTTGTTGCTTAAAACACTTAGCTGCAAAATACCTAATCCAAGGTAGATCGAATGTCTATCGACCCACTGGCTCAGAATTTGCAGCTCTTATACAAACTCATAGGTTCGATTTAAAAATAAATTAAAAAGAAGAAGAAATGAATCAATTCAGGCGTGCCTAATTGTTAAGTGTTAATCACCAATTTACAAAAGATACCCTGTACTATAATATTATTGACTATTTCGGCTACTAATTACAGGTAACAGTAAGGCTTACCAATCAAAAAAAATCAAACTAATTACCAGAATATATAAAATGATCTCAATAGATTGAATAAGAGATACAATCAATGGGCCTTCTTTATATAATGAACAGGAGTCTCTGAGCCTCTAAGCTGCTACAACAGTAAATAACAAACTAACTGTACGTAGTAGCCTAACTAACCGCTGACCGTATATGCTCTGGTATAAACCATCAAAAACTAGTCTTCCCGTATATTAAGTTGATACTGTTGTAACTGCCTATAGTATCCAGAGCCATCTTCAAGTCGTCATCACAACAAATGCATATCAAATCATTGGCTTTGTCACGGTATTTTAGATGAAAGCCTTGACCATCTAACTTGAACCTTTTTGCAACTTCGTTTTCCAATTTTGACAGTTCACCAAAACGACAAAATGTGAAGCGTTCAATAGACTTATTGAAAGTCACATTCACTGTCAAAGTGAAGTTATCATCAGTTTCAGAAGTATCTACCACACCCAACCCTGAATCTGATGAATCCATTTTGTTTACGGACAAATCCATACTTGAGCTCACAACTTTAGAACAGTCGTCACCTATAGAAAATCCGGATCCAGCCTCAATACTCTGCTTCAAAGTTTAAATCAAGTTCAGTATATGTCTGCTGTCTTTGATGCCCCACGGTATGAAAAACTCCAACGCATGGTCATTAACTCATTATTGCCTTCAACACTGTCCAAAAAAATTGCAAAGCAACCGGTTAACCACTGCAGCGTGCATTGTGGACTAAAGTAACAAAACAGTACATTCAAATTGAAAAGAAAAACAGAATTAAAAAAAAAAAAAAATTACAATATCATATCGTTATGTTGTAACAGCAGCTACCAACTAGAGGATTTAAACAATGTCACGCTAATTTAAGACTTGCAAACTGTGACTTTATTCCGTCAATTTAGGAGTATTCGGATACTATGTGTTATGGACTAACGCCACAAAACAAACCTTTTTTTTTTTATGAATTGGCTCTAAAGTTAATTCATACGCATACCCGTACATCCCACACTCACGCCCGAGCCTTTAACGGCCCTATGGATTCATGTGGCCATGGACGCGACACCACCGCACACAAGCGTAAAAGTAAACAACAGAGTCAACCTACGAAAACCACATTAACCAACCTCAAACAGTTAAAACACCATCTCAAAGTACAAACAAAACATTCAATTATACTCCAATTTTGCATGATTTAATGCCACATCAAAACTTCCAATTTTGCCCCTATCCCACCCCAAACCCATCCCCCCCCCCCCCCCCCCCCAAAAAAAAAAAAATAAATAAATAAATAAATAATAAAAAATACAATAATAAGAACCCAATAAATCATGTATAAAAGGAAATACGCGAATCGCTAAGAATGAATGATGGAAAATCGACCGATCGACTAAAAAACGAAAATTGATTCAGAATTTAGAACCCCGTTAATTCGTGGATAAAAGAGGTAAAGAGAATACCAACCTAAAGCTTATTCATAAGCGGCGGTTGTTTAATGTTGAAGCCAATCGGAGAATATATACCAACCTAAATCTTATTATTATTCTGTACGGAAAAAGGTTATGGCTTCAGGGGAAGGACAGCGAAATGTGGGTGGGTTCGTACGGGTCACTTACAAGACTCGTTTGGTTGTTTACTTTGAAATATAAATTTTGCTTTTATTATAATAACTTTAAAAGGTGATATTTTATTGGATTTCTGTTTCCATGCTTTTAAATATTATTTTTTATAGTTAGGTGATATTTATCTAAATAGATGTATTCTTCGGTATAAAAAATAACATATACATGTCGGATTTCTTTTCTAGAACATATGGTTTCAAATCATGTATCATATTCTAAACTAGATTATGTCAAAAAAAAAACGTCCCGGGTTGAGAAATCTAATATGACATATCAATTTTACATATGAATAAGAATGATGCGCTTTACAGTTACATGCAGGAAAGTTTCGGGTAGCACCCAACCTAAAACAATTAACAATGTATCTTCAATGTTAACGCCTAACCTTAAACAATGTATAACTCTAATATTAATACCTAACCTAAAACAATGTACAACTCCAATACTAACACATATTGAAAATATAATTCATATTTACTGATTTGAACATAATTAGTGACTTTCCTATACATGATTAATGAATTACCGGAACACTGTGTGTTTTTTTCCTGTATGAACAAAACCCTACAAAAAAATAGTCGTTTTTTCTCCATTTTTTATATAGCACTATGGTACTCGTTGGAAAGATAATAAAACGCTCGTTAATTTGGTGTAATTTTTTTCTTTAAAAATCTCGTATATAAAAGATATTAACATTTAAAAATTATGGGATGAAACATGAGAGATAAAAATCCAATTTTATTTTTAATTTTTTTTCCCTAAAATCAATTAATGTCATTTGGCATGACACATGGCACACTAAGGGGAGGATGCATCTTTAAATGCCATTAGTTTGTCCGGAGTGGGGGGCGGGAAGGGGGTAACACCGCCGCCGTAGCTGGCGTTGGGGGGGGGGGGGGGGGGGAGGGTTGGGGCGGGGGGCAAGCCACTGGCATGGGGCACTTGGTGGGGACACGTGGCATCTTCTGATTGGTCAGTGTTTTTTTATTTAACTTTAACACAATATAATATTATTTCCTTTCCCCCCTCTTCCCCCTTTTCCACTCCCCACAATTATTCCCCCCCCCCCACAAGTGCCACATGGCGCTTCATCCCCCTCTCCCCCCCCCCCCCCCACTCCGGATAGTCTTAGGATTTATTGTTTTCAATTATATAATAAATTTGTAATGCTAACAACTAGGTTATATCCAAGAGCTTTTCATGATAGATAAATCTAATGTAAAGTTACAAAATATGTATTACGATGTAGTATCGAAATTAATGTACCATAAAATGAGATAAAAAAACAATTATATATTAAAGAAAATGTATGTTTGGATGAAAAGCAAGGGCAGAAGTAATCATTGCTAGGGCCAACCCTAAGCATGGGTCGGGTGGTCACCGGCTTAGGGTCCGACCTTCAAATTGGCCCGAACTTTTTTTTAAACACACACACACACACACACATATATATATATATATATATATATATATATATATATAGTGGAGAGTTCAAATGAGAAGAAGTTTTCTTGTAATAAGAAAAAGAAGAAATTTAGACCAATAGAAATCTTTCATTTTAATAGTTGTATTTAATCTTAAATAAATTTTTATGTTTTTGTAACTCCCATAAACTAGTTAAATAAATGAAATCATAATTCATTTTTAAATATATATATCTTTAAAGCAAAGATATAATTTATAGTGAAAGATAAATTTCGGTATGTGTAGCATGAATTTCTACATGTGTAGGATAAACCTAATGATACTTTTGATATGTGTAGGATAAAAGTGTGACAATTTTAATGTGTGTAGGATGAATTTTGATATGTGTAGAACAAGTTTTGATGTGTGTAAGATAAAATATTTAAAAGTAATTAATTGAATAATTAATGTAAAATGAGTTAAAATATTTAATGTTATTTCTTCTTTTTCTTCTTAAATTGACATTCTTCTCAAATGATCCTCCCCCCCTCCCCACACACATATCTTCTATAATATATAAATGAAAGCTAATGAAGGACACATGACATCTTATGGGGGCTTCCTTTAAGTTTTTCCCGCTTATTTTACCGGGTCAATTAAATGGGTCATGGATACTCTATCTACTATTAAATTATTATTTTTTCTCTCATGTGCATGGCATATGCACTTTTCCCCATGATTTTTAAACGTTTATAACTTTTTTAAACGACATTTTTTTTGAAAAAAAGATTACACCAAATTAACGAGCGTTTTATTATTTTCCAACGAGTACCATAGTGCTATACAAAAAACGAAAAACAACGAGCGTTTTATTATTAATGGGTCTGCTCTGAAGCAAGCTTCTAATGACAACATCCATTGAGTGCAAACCACTGATGTCATCAGAAGTTTGTTTCATCATCTGTTGTTGGCTTCATCCGTGGATAATCATCAGCTGTTTCATTCATCAGTGGTTTCCAATCAACTCTTTCATTAATCAATGGTTACCAAAGGCAGAAGCACAACCACCAATGAATGGATTTCCAGCTTTAGTTGGATTTAGTATTCCCGTGTTTTAACACGGGATTTCACCTAGTATATATATATATATATATATATATAATAAATGAATAACCTCGGGTCGAATGGAGGCTTTAGAGGGGGTCCTCATGGATCCAACCGATAAATGGAGCTCCGAGTTTCAAGTAGGGGTGTGCATGGGTCGGTTTGGTTCGGTTTCTACCATTAACCATAATCATAACCGCTATTTCGGTAATGGGATTTCCTTAACCATAACCATAACCAAACTTCGGTTATGGTTAATCGGTTATGAATTCGGTTATGGTCCAGTTATGGTTATTTCAGTTATTAACCATAAACTTCAACTAAAAGTAACTTTCGACTAAAGTTAAAAAAATTATAACCATGTGGGTCTACAAAATAAAAAATGTAACCTACGATGGTGGACTTAGCTTAAGCTTTTTTTTTTATAAGACTAACAAGATTACATTTTTTTTTGTTAAACTACCAATGGGGGATCCTTGTTAATAAGATATTTCTAGACAATAAAAAACTTACCTAAGCTTAAGTTTAATTCTTTATTAAAATAAAAGTCACCCCTACATCGAGATCGTTTTGTTACTAGCATACTTTTATCTTAGTAGAAAACTCTACATGGTTAGTGTAAAATATAAACCTATTACAAGAATTAAAATTAGAAGTTCGGTTCGGTTTTGGTTATATCGATTATTCAAAATTTCATAACCATTACCATAACCGCTCGGTCGGTTGAAGAAATGTCATAACCATAACCATTGGTCATGTCGATTATCGGTTAAAATCGGTTCGGTTATTGGTTATGGCAGTTAATTTTGCTCACCCCTAGTTTCAAGTGTATAAACCGTTTTCTATTTTTTATTTCATTCTCCACAACATAATTCTCTATTTCTTCCTAACAACCTTTCTATCCTTCTTCTTCATCTTTCATACTTTGATGATTCTCCACAACCGATTCAAGGTAATCCTATCATACTCTTCTAATGTTAGTTCCTATTATTATTATTTTCGCTTCATTATTTGTTCTTAGCATTATTATTATAAAAGAAATCATCCGTATTTAGGCATGCGTTCTTCATTCAAAAATTTATTTATTTGAATCCGATTTTTTTTCAAAACAAATAAATCAATCTGATTTATTCATTCGTATTTTTAAGAAATTGATCAAACCCATTTATTCTGTTTTGATTATTCTTTTCTTAATACCGATTTTTTTAATTAGATAGTACTTAGATATATATTTGATCGGTGATACTCATTTACATAGAATATTTAATCTTTTTTTAAATACGCTGCAGGTGATAATAAGCATTTGAATCCGATTATTTTTTCAAAACAAATAAATCAATCTGATTTATTCATTCGTATTTTCAAGAAGTTTATCAAACCGATTTATTCGGTTTGATTATTCTTTTCTTAATACCGATTTTTTAAAACAAAAGAGTATTTATATATATATATATATATACTTGATCGGATTTGATATTCATGCGGATTTAAAACAGGATTTCATCCGAACACACCAACTAAATCGTGTCTTATCACAATGGTTCTCTATTCTTCAAGGTTTTGCATGACCTTTCGGCAACCTTTTTGGTATGTTTCTGGTTCTCTATTCTTCAATATTTTTACGAATTTCGGTTTTTTATTGTTGACCAAATTTAATTATTATATTATGACTTTCGTAATATATTTAATTGTCATTAAAATCATTTCAATTTTTCATTTTTATAATTCAAATATATTAATAAATATTCTTACTAAGAATGGTAAATTATTAATGTCAATATTTTTACGATTTTCGACTTTTTGATGTTGACCGAATTTAATTATTATATTATGATTTTCGTAATATAATTAAATGTCACTAAAATCATTTCAATTTTCCATTTTTATAATTCAAATAAATGCAATTAGTTTGCTAATTTTAAGCATTATTCATTGATTTCCGTTATATAAATAGTTTGCTAATTTAATTATTATATTATGACTTTCATAATATAATTAATTTTCATTAAAATCATTTCAATTTTCCATTTTTATAATTCAAATGATTGCAGTTATTTTGCTAATTTTAAGCATTGTTCATTGATTCCCGTAATATAATTAGTTTGCTAATTTAATTATTATATTATGACTTTAGTAATATAGTTAAAAAACTATTAGAAATACCTTGAGTCGAGGATTCCGACTCGCTTATCCAAGTTTGCGTTAAGGCAATCTCTTCAGCGGTTGCCCACTTAATCGTTTGGCGGCGGCCAACGCTTTCTCCTCCTCCGTCGTCTTTTTTTTTTTTTGTGATTTCTTCTAACTGTTTGTTTTTTACCCGACGATGATCTCACAGTATTTTCTTGTTGTGTTTTGGGTACACTTTTGGGTTGCGTTAAAGGAATTGGCAATTGTGAAGGAACGAGGGAATCGTTAAATGGAAAATTAAGATAAATTTGCCCACTAATGTAACTCGCAAAAGCCGCGTATTCGGGACAAGGTGATTGAATGGGTAGACGGTTTGGTATCGGACGAACCGGTGGTGTATTCGGGTTTGGGATGAAGTTGTATGGGTTGTTCGGGTCAAAGCCTCGGTTGTATAGGTTCATTTAAAAAAAAAGCATGAAGAAATCTAGAAAAATTGAGGTGAATATGGGAGGTTGTAGGTATGTAGAGTGGGTGTTTAAATTATAAAGTGGGTTTATGTATAAAAAATATGAATAGATGTATAAAAGCTGATGAAGAAATGTATAAAAATGGGTGAATGTGGAAGGTAATAGGAAGTGAAGTGGGTGTTTTTTTATATAAAAATGGGGTTATATATAAATTTTTATTTTTGAGCCGTTATAATTTCCAACGGTTGTATTTTGAATTTTTTATAAAGTTCAACGGTCAACCCCCCCCCCCCCCAATTAAAAAGCGTCACGTGTCCCTTGCTTCTCCCCATACGCCAGTGAGATTAGTCCCGCCCAAGGGGCTCCCCCTCCTATAACGCCCTACCGGGCCAGTGTGTGGGGCTTGATGTTGCCTCCCCGTCCCACTCCGGTTACTCTTAAAGCATGTACGGATAGAGGTTTACAATCGGTGTATAAGTAAAATGACGAGTTCTCCCAACCACCCCTACAGATGTACTTTCACACGTGTGAGAAAGATGTTCCAGCAGGGCATGATGTAGATCTGGGAGGACAATGAACTCGCCAATATTATAAACTAACAGACCGTAGTTGCATTCTACACGGATTAACCCACGTGCAGATGTAACCACGATTCAAGTAGTTTTATGTAGATGTAACAACAATCCAAATATAATCGGAGAATGTTTACATGGGGCGGTAGGCTTGGGTTTGAAAAGTGAAGGGTTTAAAAACGTAATGAGAATAAAAAACAGATAAGGGTTTAAAAACTTTATGAAAAAATTTGTAAATCTTTAAAACACATGAGGAACGAGGGAAAGGGGTACACATGAGGTCTGAGGGAAAAAGGTACAAATTTAGTGAAGTGAAGGAATGCATTTATATATAATGGAGATGGCTTGGTGCTGTCTCACACTTCTCGAGACGACTTGAAACTATCTCACAATTCCCGAGACGACTTGAAACCGTCTCACACTTCACAAGACGACTTGGTGCCGTCTCACAGTTCAAATCATCGAAGACGTCCTTGTCAGTGCATGCCATTACCGGAGACGTGTCAAACCTGCAAAAGACGCATCCGGTAGCGTCTATTGCAGGTTGGAGACGTCACAGTCGTCATCGGAGACGTCTCCGATGGCTAGGCTGAGTTCATTAAGTGGGAAGCTGAGCCGGTACTTGAAACGTTTCAAGGGCCCACTACGTCTTGGCGGCACTGACATGTATCCGGTGACGTTTTCGGGACACGTGGTGGTCTTTTATTGGACGCAACCGAAAGCCTCTCGAGAGACATTTCAGACGACTTGGGACTCGTGTACCGTCTCTCGAAAGAGATGGGAACGGGCTATTCAGGTAATTCGGTCGGTCAACGGGCTAAAATCGCAATTTTCCCTATTTTAATTGGTTGATCAAATAGTCAATACTCAATGATGACTTTGAATGGTTAATAAACTTCTCTAAAAGGATGGAGGGTGTGGTTTCGGGTAGGAGTACCAGAACGAGTACACCACCCCTCCCATTAGGGTACCAAATTCGGGCTATACTAACAGATGGTATGTGTGTGTTAGAGATATAGAGAAAGGATAGTGGGTGTGAAAAATAGTGTGACCCATGGTTTAAGCTTTTTTAGGATACATCCAAGCACCACACCCTTCAATTTAAGTGTTTTAAGATAGTGTAGAACAAATCTGATATGACAACATGTGATTGGATGGTGTTAAGGTACAAATTTACACCACACCCTCCTCCCAAAGGGTTTTTAAACTTATAAGTTGATACGGAAGGTAAGCTAAATTTATTTGGTGGTTTTAGAACAAGCTTGTTAAGTCTAGTTAGAAAATTACATATGATGTTCTAATCTAGTTTTCGATATCTAATCATGAACAAATGGATGTCAATAGATAATTTTAGACTATTAAATTAGTCTCGTTGGTGAGAAAATGAGTCAATTAGAACATGCTTGTTAAGTCTAGTTAGAAAATTACATATGATGTTCTAATCTAGTTTTCAATATCCTTTAACATTACCCTGATTTGGATGTATCTTTGGCATTATTGGTTTAACGTTTGAACTTGATTTAGGATTGACCTAACGTTTGATGTGCGGTCTAATTGGTCAATTATGACCATACTTTTTTTAATGGCAAAATACTTTATTAAAAGCACGGTGCCACTAGCAAGAAACTAGCAACACCATATGATGACCAATTATATGTCATTTTCTAACTAGCGACACCATATGATTAGATATCGAAAACTAGATTAGAACATCATATGTAATTTTCTAACTAGACTTAACAAGCTTGTTCTAATTGGTCATCATATGTAATTTTCTAGTTAGAAAACTGATTTGGATGTATCTTTGACATTATTGGTCAAAAGTGCTTATTGGCTTATGACTTTTTGATGGATGCTGACTGGACTTGCTGACATGTACAATTTAAATGACGTGGCATTTTATATATAATATCTAATAATAATAATAATAATCCTAATAATAACATCTAATAAAAATAATATCGATCGTCATATATAATCATATATACAGATTATAAAAACAAACATCGATCAGAAGTTAAACCATTTCCTCCCCAAAATCAAACACCCAAACAAACAAACATCTAGGGTTTATCCTTGAAAACCTAAAACCATAATCGATTAACGACAATCATAAATGGCAGAGGAATCAATCTACGTCAAGCTATGGTATGGTGGTACGATTGACATTTCAACTCCCAAACACAGGTATGTGAAAGGTCAATCTAAAAGGGTTAAGATAGAAATTGATAAGTTGTCTTTCTTTGAGTTGATGGATTATGTAATGGAAACCAAATGTTATGAAACTAAGGATTTCAACTTGTATTGTACAAAACCTGAAAATGTAGTCTTGAAAAAGTTGGTTAGTGATAGAGATGTAACTGAGTTGGTGATGATGGTTGATCCAAACCAAGTTATTGAAGTATTTGCTCAAGAAGGAACACTCATAGGAAGCCCAATTAGAAGCCCAATAGGAAGCCTAATAATCAGCCCACCAAGGTGGTCAAAATCTACAGTGAAGAGGCTTCCAGCTGAAACTTCAGCTAACCCTAGTTCAACCCTTATTAAAGCATGTACTATAGTTGAACTGTTTGCAAAAAATAAGTATAAGGTACTGTTTCCAGAAGATAACACCAAGGAGGCTGATAAGTTAGATATTGAGGAAGGTGAGGCTGATAAGGTTGATTCTGAGGAAGAAGCTGATAAGGTTGATTCTGAGGAGGAGGAGGAGGTTGATAAGGTTGATGCTGAGGAAGGTGAGGCTGGTGAGAGTGATTCTGAAGAAGAGGAGGTTGATAAGGTTGATGGTGAGGAAGAGGAGGAATTTAGTTACCCTGAATCAAATCCATTTGGATATCTTGAAGATGAAAATGATGATAACGACTCAGTGAATGATGATGTGATTATTTGTACTTTAGATAAAGATGAGGAGTGAAAAGTCTCAGTTGAAGCCTTAAAAAAGCTAAAAAAGAAGATGAGGAGTTAAAAAAGGTTTTGTTAGATGAGTATTTAAACAAATATGTTAATGATGAAGTGGCAGATATAGGTGGTTCTCACACTAAAGATGATAGTAACTATGAGGATTTTGATGGAGATGTGAAGACACCAGGTGAGAGTGAAGATGATGACATACTAGGGGCCAAATACATCGACATTGTTCCTGTTGTTGATACAAAAACTGACTGGAAAAAGTTTGATTGGGTAGTTGGAATTATGTTCCCAACAAGAGAGGCATTCAAGGAAGTAGTTAGACAATATGCTGTTGTTAATGGTAAGAACCCAGTTCAACACTAGAAACTTTTTGTAGACTCTTTGTGTGTTTTGATGGTGTGAAGAAAGTTTTTTTTGGCAGGTTGTAGGAAAGTTTTGTGTTTAGATGGATGTTTATGTCTAGTATGTTTATGTTGGTTTAAGTATGTTATGTTGGTTTAAGGGTCATGTATTTTGGTACATTAATTACAGTAATAGTTTCATGGACTATTTATGTTACAGCTTGTGTTGAATATGGTTAATTTTATCCTGCAGCTTATGACTATTGACCCATTTGAGTGTTTTGACATTAATTGCATTATGTTGCAGCTTGTGTTGGTCTGCACATATTGACATTGCCTGTTTTGACAGTTTTGATAGTTTTGGGGTATTGACCCATTTGGTCAAAGGACTGTTTTGTGTTGAATATGGGGTATTGACCCATTTGGTTTCATGGCCTGTTTTATGTTGAATATGGTGTATTGACCCATTTGGTTTCATGGCCTGTTTTATGTTGAATATGGTGTATTAACCTATTTGGTTTCATGGCCTGTTTTATGTCGAATATGGTGTATTGACCCATTTGGTTTCATGGCCAGTTTTATGTTGAATATGGTGTATTGACCCATATTTGGTCTGCCCATATTGACATTGGTCTGTTACACAACATTCACCCACATTTGCTCTGCACACATGGTCTGTTTCACAACAAATTTAATTGAAAACAACTACTAAACCATTAAAGAGAGGTTTACATTACATAAAGTCAAACAAGTACAATGGTTAACCATATTGCCAAGACAACAACTACAAACACTAATACATTTTTCCTACTTAACACATTGTTCTTAATTGACAACTTTTCTTTCAATCTTGTATTCTCCTCTTGCAAGATTTTGTTTTGTAACTCCAAATTTTCCATTTTCAACTCTTGATAACTGGTTATAGTATCTCTCAAATCTTCTGATCGTAGCACTTTGTCTACGTCATCCTTCCACATAAAGAACTTGCAATCACTCCTCTATAATAACCAATAAAGAAAAATCAAAATTTGAAAGAGGAATGAATTAGATGTTCAAATTAGATTGACTTACCGGCCATAGAGGGCATCCATAAAACTTCTGCCCAATTCGTGAGTTGCTACGACCTACAATTCGAAGGATTGCAACCTTGTCGTGATTGCAATAGACGTTTCCATCCAAATCAAGTTTAAAAATTTTAGGGTTCTTGTCTGAGTTACGTGAAGAAGACGAGGATGAGCTCATTATGTGATTTAGGGGTTTGATTTTGATGTTAGGGTTCGGATTTGATGATCTGTTAGGGTTTGATTTTGGGGGTGATATGGTTCTGGATTTGATTGATGATGAGTTATGAGTTTATATAAAACTGATAATAAGTTTAAAAATAATCGAAAATGCCACGTCATTTAAATTGTACACGTCATCAAGTCCAGTCAGCATCCACGTCACCAGAAACTAACCCAGTTAAAAAAGGTTTACCAGAGGCCAATTTTTCAAAAGTTGGGATTATTATTGGGAATATTTGAAGTCGGGATTATTATCGGCCAACGATGGAAACTTGGGATTATTAAAATCCAATACCTCAAAATTATATTTTACAACAATACAAAATACATGTATTTATTGGTTCATTTTTTTGTTCGAAACCAAAAATCAAACCTAACCAATCTCACCTAGTTCACAACCAAATTCGAATTATGTTTCTAATGAGAAAACCATATAACAATTATTTATCATGTTGGCATGAATAAGATTTGGCAAAAATTGTTGGAATTAAACTTTCAACAAATATTAAGTAATCATTATATGGTACATGGTCTGAACGGAATTCATATTTTGAAACAGAAAACAAAAGGTTTAGGGCATGTTTGGTAGCCTCTTAATGAGGCTCTGAACTATTTGGCTCTGAATAGATCAGCATTCAGACTAATTGTTTCAACTTAAAAAAGACTTTAAATGGAATGGTTAAGAGCTAAACCATTCAGACTTTGTGCATAGCTGAACTATTCAACACTTAATCATTCAGAGCTTCTTGACCATACAGACCTCTTAATTTTTAGTGGCAATTTCATATATACCCTTACAAACATTAAGAATATCATATATAGCTATGTAAAACTAAAAATATCATATATGTCCATTACAAAGTAGTTAAAATATCACATATATCCAATTCATTAAAAAAAAGTTGAAAATTACTATTTTGCCCTTATTTTTCTAAAACGCAAAATCTTTAGATTAAATAGCCAAATTGGTTTCTGAGGTTTGGTCAATATTGCTAGATCCATCCAATATAAGAATTTTTGACATCTGAGCCACTAAGGTTAGAAGTCTAGTGCTAAATCCGTCCATTTTACTAATCAGGTTAAAAACTAACGTTAATTGAATGGGCACTTTTGTCCTTTTACCTTTAAAATATTAATAAATTAAAAAACATATTTTTATTTTTCTTATATAAACCCAATCCCACCTCACCTCACCCGCCCCTACCCCTACCCCATACTCTTTTCAATATTATGAGGGTGTTTGGGATTGAGTTTCAAAACAACTTATTGACTTATTGGCTTTTCGAAGAAGCCAATAAGTCAATAAGTTGTTTGTGTAACCCAAAAACACTTTCTGTTTTGACTTTTGGCTTTTGGCTTTTAAGGGTGGAAAAGCTGTTTTTGAAAAGTTAGAAATCCTGGCTTTTGACTTTTGGAAAAAAATTACAAATTTACCACCCATACAACCAATATTCACAATAAGTTAAAAGAAACACTTAAAAACACAATTTATTGACTTTTTGACGTTTCTCATCCCAAAAGCTAATCCAAACACTTTTGACCAAAAGCACTTTTACATTTCCAAACTCAAACCCAAACACCCTCTATCTATCATTTTGCTGTTGGATCAGTTTGCTCTATTTAACAGTTCTTATTCATGAACACTTATGCGTTTTAAGTTTATCAAAGCAGTTTGCACAGCGGAATAAGTGAAGTGTTCAAGTTTAAAGTTTCACTTTCAACAGGAGTTATTACTCCCCCTGGATATAATGAACTAAAGGCAGTTAATGAGAATCTAAATAATTGAATGCATATAACAATAAGTATGTAAAGAGATTCTCAGATGTGAAATGGTATTTCAATTAAAGCCTTTGAAGGATTTCAGTTTAATAAAATCGATGTCTAAAATAGTGGGATCAACCCATTTATTTATAGACCAGCAAATACATGCAACTTGATACAAAAGCAATCCTACAAAAGGCTGTAGTCTTGGAACTTGTACAAAGACTTTAACAAAAGCATAAAGTAATGTTATTATACTAAGCTACTGAAACATAAGGCGGTGGAAAGATTCCATTACAACTGCTGATGAGTGACAAACTACTGATGAGTAGTTTGTCTTCAGTAGTTCTTCAATAGACTTGTCTGGTTTGACTTCAAAATTTCTGATCTTTTACTCTTCAGTACTTGATGAATTCTTCTTCAGTAGTTCTATACTTAGCATATTTTGGCAGAAATAGGAATTAGACTAAGGTTAGCAAAAGAGGCTTCTTCAATCCTTTTTGTCCTTACAATCCCCCTTGGATTAATGAAGCCAAAACCTTATCTAATCCTTTATTCTCTTTTCCTGCCATCAAGCATCTTCCAGATTTCTCTGAATATGGAAGTCTTGAGTTGTTGCAGTTGTTCATCAGTGAGAAATCCTTGTTCAGGTTCAAGATGTTAATTTATAAGCAGGTCTTTTGTAGACAGATTCTTCAGTTCTTCCATAGACTTGAAGACCTTACTTGAACGATCTCTTCTTGTGATCAATACTGAGTTAGAATAAGTAAATGACCATTTCACTATGTTCACTTTAGATTGGTCAAAGTCTAAAGTGTAGGGGACCAAGCTGGTCTCCTGGGATGATCCTGAGTGAGGAATGTTTTCTACTTCAGTGACCCCAGGTGAGATTCTCTTCCTTCTTCAGCTTGCACCACATTAGGTATATCAAAAGTAGGTAGATGGTGTTTAGTGATTACCTTAGTGTGCTTTTTATCTGTTATTATTTGTTGTATTTGGTAAGCAAATGTTGAAGGATCCCTGAATTGTGTCAGCAGAGGCTTTTCTTCAATCACAAAGTCTCCTTGAACTACTGTATTGCCTTAAAGCAATACCATCTTGAAATCAGTCTTTATGATCTCCTCTTGCTTCTTTTTGGTAGCAGCCGTTGTTGTTGATTGTTTTGCACCAGAAGTTCTAACTACTGAAGTTGATACTTAAGAAGTTTTGTACTTCTCTAGATTTACAGCCTTATCAGCCTTGAATCTTTTGTATGTGTCAAATAATGTATCTTCTCTCCATTTTGACACTGAGGCTTTTGAACCAAATCCATTAGCTACCAATTCTTCTATGACTTCATCTTTCTTTGCCTTTCTGTCCTTATATGTGGCAAGTTTGTCAGCCACAATCTGAGCTCTTCTTGTAAGCTCATCCATAGAGAGTCTTTTGAGTGAGTATATTTTTGTTTTGCTGTTCTTGGTAATGTAAGACATCAGTTGTTGTCTTTTGTCTTCTTCAGCAATTTTTTCAAGTTTTTCTAACTTACTCAACTCTTCTTCATACTTCTCAAGCTTTTCATTGTAGCTCAAGTCATCCCTTGCTTCCAGGCTGTTCCAGATCTTATCTTCCTTGGCCTTCTTGTGTGCTGCAAGTAAACTCTTCTCCAATAATTCTTTTGACATTGAGATGGGAGCAAGGTTTAATATAGTTGTTTGAGTGGTTGCAAGCCTTGGAATGTCAGTTGGAATGTCTTCAGTTGCCATAGAAGGCTGTTCAGATTGAATGTTGGAATAATGTTAACTACTGAAGCGTTGATAGGGGTATCGACTACTGAAGGATTGTCTTCAGTACTTTCTAAGACTTTAGCAGTTTCTTCAATAAGGCCTTGGGACTTCTCAGCTACATCTTTAGCTTCTTTAAGGAGCCTATCTTGATCTTCCTTTTGTTTTTGGGCCTCCTTTTATTGTTATGCCACTTTTGCCTTTATCCTGGCTTCAAGTGACACTGTTGGTTCCTTAATCTTCTCCCCCTTTTTGGCTTCATCCACTTCTGGAAACCAAATAGGTAAAGAAGTTCCACCAGATAACTTAGCAATCTGTCTTGTGTTGTTGTCTATTTTCTTAGACAGATCACTAAGTTTGTTGTTGATCACCTTAATTTGAGTTTTGGTCTTCAACTCCAAAGTAGTTGTGAAGGATTTGAGGTGTTGAGATATAAGGGTGTTCATCATCTGGTATAGGGGACCATCTGGGCTGCATAGGTGGTTCAGGTCTATGCTTGATGACCCAGTGAATTGGGTAGGCATTTTTAGTGGAGGGGGTGTTTTGGGGTGATCTTCAGAGTGTACTGAAGATGTCACTTTAGGTGATCTTCAAAGGTGATTATTACAAATAGTTATGAAAGACATTGGCAAACAAAAAAGGTGGAAAATCTAAAGACTTCACTAAGTCAACGGAAATCACATAGAGGTAACCAGAGAAAATTAAGACAGGATACCTAATATTGGCCCGTGCATTGAAGTGCGTTTAAATATGGTAACGGGAGTTTGATCGATACCAACATTCATATGGCTGTGCCGGCAATGGCGAAGCTTGACCCGAAACTTCGGGGGGTCAGAAGTCACTGGGGGGTCGGAAGTCACAAGTTTCGGGGGGTCGAAACCTTATATACCAAAAAATTTCTATATGAATACTATATAATCGGAACTTCTAAGCGAAAATTCAGGGGGTCGGCCGCCCCTCCCCGCCCCTTAAAAGCTACGCCCATGTGTGCCGGAAAACTATGTCATGTAGCAACCAAACGACCACCTAGCAAAACATTAAAACATTAGATTAAATATAGCAAGTCAAGCATTCTACGTTGGCGTTCAAGATAACGATTTTCATCTTTGTTTGTCATTCCATGAACAATCAACATAAGTAAAGTGAGTTATCTTTTTAATAATTTCAGAAATGAACAACTATAACACGTTTATACAGGTCTCAGATTAATGGCACAGATTAGAACTACATCATGGCCAGACAATAGAAGGAAAATAATTGTGAACAATTCAAGTGCTGCATATAAGACATGCAGCTCATGTATGTTGTTTGTTAGTGACAGGATATTGCATAAGTTCAGTTTCAGAGGCCAAAAGTTTGGCATCATCATCCAAAGTACAGAAAAATGTGTAAATTAGATAGGAACAAAATCAAGCAGAAGGATTGAGGGGTCAGACTCCTCACCTTGTGATATGGTTTCTAATACCTTTGATTAAAATTAATTATCTTTTTTTTTCTTATGAATTCTAATTATTTTATTTACATCAAGGTTGAGTTATGTTAAGTTTATCATCAATGTTTTATAAATAAAAGCCAATACACCCTCAATTAAAATCAAACCAACAACAAATGAGGGAGCAGTTTACAGTTCTGTAGTCGAATCCGGAATGGTCAATAAAGGTTCAACATATCATATGTAAAATGTTTAGAAAGTAATACCTACTTGATAGCTTTATCTTTAGTCGTTCAAAGAGGTTCAGAAAGGCGGAGCGTTTGATATCAGCTTATGGTTCGCCTAATTCCTAATCGTTACCTGCAGAAGGAAATAAATCAAGTAAAAACCTTAATGCTTAAACGATGAAAAAGAATAAACAAAATCAGCATTGATGTTTCTATTGAAAGTTGTTATAAGACTAACTCGTAAAATGGAACTGGTGAGGTGTCATTGCAACTGTAGAAGCAGAAGCAAGAATGAGATTAGTAATACCAAAATGAAAAATTATTATCAATTATTATATTGAGTGTGAATCTGGAATCCGCCGTTCAAGTGATAGTAAAAGGTTTATTAATACCGAATTCAACCATTATCACCTGTACCATTAATCAGAAATAAAAACCTAAACGCCAAACCACATTAAACGAAGATGGATTTTTGATTAAATAAATTATTGCCACATTGAAGAAACCCTAGCGATGATGAACAATTACCTTCGTTTCAAGACGTGATCAAATCAATGATGGCCATCGCGAAGAGAACAAAGAAGAACCCATCGGAAGCAGATGACACAGATCTCGACTATACATTATCTTTGTTTCCTTCCTTCCTTCATCTGCATCGACAACCGGTTCGATAAGTTACGAAAACCATCTCTGATTCCTAAAACCATCCAACTCGTCATCACTCTCTCTCTCTATATATACTAGTGGGTTTACCCGTACGTTGCGGCGGGATCCAAAATAACTTGTAATACGCTAGCAGTTTTCCCATCGCGCATTGCAGCGGGTAAATCCTGTCAACAAACATGTATTCCTTAAAGTTTGGTTCGTATTGGCCGAGTTATTGTATAAAGTTCTAAGAAAATATGTAAAAGAAAACACAGACAAAATAATGAAAAAAACATATATAAAAACTAACAAAAAGCTTAAAAACTAAATAACTAAATAAATAAATATACATAAAGAATATACAAGATTACAAGTGTTGGCTTACCAACATAATAATCGATAATGCAAGACTACAAGTGTTGAACAATATCATTCGATGACAACTTCCGAGAGAAATAAAGAAAATGGTGTGATAAAACAATGGTATGAGGGGTTTTAAAGATTAACTTGAGTGATGTTGATTTTAATTCATCATTGAAGATGAGAAAAGGAAAATGTAAGGCATTGAATTCATTAAAGATGAGAAAATCAAAACGTGAAGCAAATAATAATAAAGATGACTTGCATTAGTCATTTTTACAATTGTAATCAAATGTTGCACATAGGGGCATAAAGAGAAGAATTTGACAAAAATATAGTTGTTTACCTTGGGACCTTTTGTATGTCATCTTAAAATTGACATGAAGTGACTATTTTAGCCATCTCTCATCCTTATAATGTAGTATAGATAACACTGATACAAACATAATAAAGACATGGAGGTTATGAATGTAAAGAGTCACCACATTATTGTTAATTTCTTCATCAATTTTATAATTATGCTTAAATTAATTTCTTTAACAATTTAATAGTTGGGTAGAAAAACAATTTTACCCCCTAAATGACTTCAACAAGCATTGTACTATAAGCAATAAAGGTTGTATTTACTTAAATTTTACAGGTATCCTTTACTCATGCATTATAATATAGTATAGATATAGATATTGTAATTACTTAAATTTTGTAGTCACCCTTCCCAAATGCTTTATAATATAGTATAGATATCGATATTTGCCAAAGAAAATATAGAATTCATGATGATAGAAATGTACTAAAGAGTCAAGAATCAAAATTAAGGGAATAAAAACATAAAGAGACAACACGTATTGAATCTTGGGTTGTATTTTGAGGGGTTGATAATTATGATAGGTTAATGATTATGAGGGGTTGAAAGGTCTCACATTTAAGATGCATCATGGGTTGTATTTTGTATTCTAAATGTTGGACATGAGGGTAAAATTGGGATAAGATTTTAGGATGTGAGGTATTGGTTTATGCTAAATTTACTATTATACCCTTCTAAGTGACTTAAATGTCCATAAAGTTCCAATTCTACCTCCATCATGTAAGCATAATTCAATTGTACATGTTGCTTGAATAGTTGGATGCTTGACAAAATTACAATCTTGGCCATCACTCCTCCTTAATAAGATAATATAGATATATATTTTTTTTTAAAGTAAACTTCATTCAACAAAAACGCCAACGGCCGGTTGATGCGGACCAAGACCCGGTGACAACCCATGACCCGTCCGTTAAGAGCCTAGACCCACCAAATGAAGTAACAAACTAGGCAAATGCACATGGGTTCTTTCTGCTACAAATTAGGAGGTGAAGTTGTGGGAATAACCCACTCTTCCACTATGCACGTTTCCTTTCCACTATGCATGTTTTCCTTTATTTTCTCCATGTTTTCATTATAGTTATTTCCTGCATTTGTTTCTCTATTTAAGCATGTAGTATTGCATTGAAAAGAAATGAAGAAAATTGTTGCAAAAGTCTTTTCTCTTATCTTTTGGTTCTTGAAGCTTGACCCCCTCTAAGGGTTCCCTATCAATTGGTGCTTTCATTTACTCGCAACCCATGCCTCCTCGCAAAGACCCCTCTCCATCCGATGACTCTGTCCAGTCGCTATGCGACAAACTCGATCAACTACTCTCGCAAAACTCGGAATCCACAACCCAATCCAATGCCCGTTCCGATGCCCAATTCCATTCTTTGCAAACTGCCCTTCACCAGCAAATGGAGCTTTCCAATAAGCTTTTGACCACCCTTGTTAAAGAAAAGGAAAAAGAAATTCCTAAGAACCTTTCATTCGGTTCCTTTGGACCTGCTCACTCTGACTCACTCAACCACCGCCACCCAAAAATCAACTTACCCATGTTTGATGGATCCAACCCATTGGATTGGATTTTTCAGGCCAACAATTTCTTTAAGTTCTATCAGATTCCCGAGCTCGAACGAGTCTCTGTGACACAGTTC
This sequence comes from Ambrosia trifida, assembly GCA_028751855.1. Lineage (NCBI taxonomy): Eukaryota > Viridiplantae > Streptophyta > Magnoliopsida > Asterales > Asteraceae > Ambrosia > Ambrosia trifida. The sequence continues at coordinate 48,368,360 of CM054127.1, forward strand.
TACTTCACCGGAGAAGCATTAAGCTGGTATAAGTATCTCGATAACAATGGTCTGCTCGGATCTTGGCCCGAATTCTCCAGCGAATTGGCACTCCGTTTTGGTCCCTCGACATATGCTAATCATCAAGCCGCTCTTTTCAAATTGAAACAATCCACTAGAGTCACTGCCTATCAAGCCGAGTTCGAGAAATTATGCAATTGTGTGGTGGGTCTACCCAAGGAAGCTCTCTTAAACTGTTATCTTTCTGGCCTCAAAACTGAAATTCATTCCGAACTTGCTCTCCACAAACCGACTTCCCTTCACCAAGCATACGGTCTTTCTAAATTAGTGGAAGACAAACTCCTGCTAACCAACCCCATTGCAAACCCACCCCTCTCAACACCTCCTGTGCTTGACACCACCGTTACCGCGCCAACCACGCCAGCGCCAGCTACTCCAGCCTTGTTACCGGGTACAACCACGTTGCCCACTGCTCGTTTGTCCCCAGAACAACTCCAACAGCGCCGCTCTGCTGGTCTATGCTTTCGTTGTCCTGAAAAGTACACACCGGGACATCGTTGTAACCCACCTCAATTCTTGCTAATCGCCGACAACTCGGCGGAGGTCTCAACCGCTCCTACGCTGCCTTTACTTGAGGATTCTTCCATTGTTCCCCAATTTCTAAGCCTCACTCCAGCCCTTTATTTTGGGTTGTCTCCATCAACCTCCATGCGCCTCACCGGTTTTATTCATAGCCGGCCGGTTAGTGTGCTTGTCGATTTAGGGAGCACACACAATCTTATCCAGCCACACGTGGCTTCCTTGCTACATCTAGTCATTCAACCAACTATACCATTTCCGGTTTTCGTGGGCAATGGTGAGCCGATCAATTGTCAAGGTTTTTGCCCTGCTGTTTCTCTTGCCTTTGACAAAAGTTCTTTTACAATTCCACTTTTTCTTTTACCTTTCAAAGGCTGTGAACTGATCTTGGGATTTGAGTGGCTTCGGTCTTTAGGCCCACTCGCTGCCGACTTTTCGGTTCCTTCCTTAACCTTCTGTCACAACAATTGCAAGGTCACATTGCAAGGCCTACAACTGGGTACACCTGCCACTCCATCTCAGGTTACTATCGAAGACCTTGAGGACAAGGTCCCTTCTCAAGGGGTGGGCATTGATGCGGACCAAGACCCGGTGACAACCCATGACCCGTCCGTTAAGAGCCTAGACCCACCAAATGAAGTAACAAACTAGGCAAATGCACATGGGTTCTTTCTGCTACAAATTAGGAGGTGAAGTTGTGGGAATAACCCACTCTTCCACTATGCACGTTTCCTTTCCACTATGCATGTTTTCCTTTATTTTCTCCATGTTTTCATTATAGTTATTTCCTGCATTTGTTTCTCTATTTAAGCATGTAGTATTGCATTGAAAAGAAATGAAGAAAATTGTTGCAAAAGTCTTTTCTCTTATCTTTTGGTTCTTGGAGCTTGACCCCCTCTAAGGGTTCCCTATCAGGTCCTCAAAGCAAGGACCGTCAGGCAACAAACGAAATTACATCAAGTCTAACGGATAGTTACACCAATCAATCCAATTACAATTTTTTAATCTAGCTCTATGTTTGACCCAAAAAAATGAAGACGATTTTATACTCGCCACTACCTCCAAAGGACATCTAGTCTTATCCTTAAAAATCCGGGCATTCCGCTCATTCCAAATCATCCAAAAAGTAATGAAAAAAGTACCTCTAAGAATGTATTTTTTATGCTTCGGCATACTTTGAGTCTCGACCATATTTAGAATATCTTTAACATCAAATGCAAAGAAAGGAGGAAGCCTGCACCAAACACTGATTCTGGACCAAACTTCGTCTGAAAATATGCAGCCAGAGAAAAGATGAAGCGCCGTTTCTTGATCCATTTGACATAAGACACACATATCGGACTACAGAAAAACCCCTCTTTTGGCTAGCTCGACACATGTAGGAAGACGATCTATAACAGTTCTCCACACTAAAATCTTGCACTTTAAAGGAACCCAACCCTTCCACTTAATTCTGCCCGCTGCAACAGCCGACCAAAAGAAGACATGGTGACAGTGTAAATGTGAAAGGTGAATGGTGAAAGATGAAGTAACACGTGTACTGATTAGCAGATGAGGACATCACCGCCTAAATAGGTCAATAAGAAGACACCAACACCTAGGTTGTTTGTCTGACCAAAAGACACGTACAAAAGTTGGGTGTGATTTTACATATATACCCTTTCCTACTATTCATCTCACTTGCAAATAGTACATAGTATAATATAATAAGAGTTACATGATAATTAAGGGAATACTAAACATATGTTTGCTTTGACATTCTTGCAGGTAATCGAAAATCTATATCTATATCTATATCTATACTACTATATAGTGGGTGTTGGACGGGTAAACTTTTCATTTCATGTTTATGCATAAGGGTAAAATTGTAATTTCTATTAATTAATGACAAAAAACAAGAAATTAATGATTAATGATTAATAGTTGAAGGTTAAAAAAAGGCAAAAAAAAAAAAAAAGAAACAAAAAAATTAGTTTGTATAATATTACACACTTCATAATTTTAAACCCGTATATTTTGTATGTTTTATCTACAATAAATTAACCGCAAACAAACTCACATGTTCGTTATATAATTTTTGGAATTAGCCTGTGGAGATTAACAAACAACTAACAAGAAGACACTTTACCTCTCATGCTTTCGGGTTACATCGTATTGTTCTTTTTAATCAATAATAGAGGATAAATTTGAACCAGTTATAAGTGGGTTTGAATCTCTATAATATAACAGGTAAAAGTAATAAGTGGAATATGGATGTTTAGCGCTACTGTTTTCGGATTATTCAAGTTATTTAAATTACAATTTGATTTATGTTTGAATTTGAATCGAGCTAAATAAACAAAATTATATATATATATATATATATATATATGTACTTTTTTATAAAAGAAATTCAACTTATATATAAATCAATTTGAATTTTCAGGTCGAATCGGGTCGAAAATCATAAATTTGACTAAACGCAACATCCAAACCTTGTATAGTACCGTCGCAACCCGCGGGCTCCTGCTAATTTTTATTAAATGGTATTTGATGCTAAAGTGTTTGCCAGTATTGAACGAATATACAAAAACATTTAATGGGCAAAACTCTATTCGTGTATTGGGCGGGCTATGACTTTTCATGGACTACAAGAGGGTTAACAAATAGAAGAAATGTTGGGCTAATGGTTGGCCGAAAGAAAGAAAAATCAAGTAGTGGAAAAAAATGAAGGCCCATGAGTGAAAGGTGGGTTTATTGGATAAACAAAAAGTAATTAAACGACAATTATAAAGGGGGCAGCTGCTAGGGGTTACGGAGGAGATCAGCAGCTTTGGAGGATCGCACAACAATATTTTTTAGAGAAGGGGATCATCGCACAACAGGAACAAAGGGGAGGCATGCACGGGCAACCAAGATGCAAGGCTAAATCTTTTGTGACTTTCTCTAGACGAATGGTTCGCATAGGTTTCACACTTTTTATGTTTATTTTCAGTATTGGATTATGATTTGCTTGTGATGACAAACAATTAAAACATTATTGATGTATTAGTTAAACAAACAATTGGTTTGTGTTTTGAGCCCTTTCTTTACAACTTGTTCGGTTGATGACAACTTAGGGGGTGTTTGTTTTTCACAAGAAGAGCTTCTGGCCACTTATGTCTGCGCCGCGCAGACGCGGGCAGACATTTGTAGCTCGCAGACCGTTTGTTTTTAGAAGAGATTACACCTAAAAACCTCTTCCCCAAACAGACTTGGCCCTTCCTCTTTTTACCTCTTCCCCACCTCTTCTCACAAAAACAAAACATTTTTCATCCAAACCCTCAACCTCTTCCTTCAACCTCTCAACCCACTCACCCAAACCCTACCTCCTCCTCCTCCGGCGCCTCCACCCTCCGGCCGGCCTCCTCCTTCCCTCCTCCTTCCTTCGCGCGAGGGTTCCCTCTTCCTTCCCTCCTCCTCCTTCCTCCTCCTTCCCTTCTCCTTCCTCCTCCTTCCTCCTCCTCCGGCGGGTTTTCAGGTTCTTCTACGGCCAAAGGTATTTTTTTTTTCAGATTTATTATGTTAATTTTTTTTTTCAGATTTATTATGTTATTTGTTATTTTTTTTAGGTTTATTATGTTGTTATCTTTTTTTTTTATGATTTGGTTAAAAAAAATTTAAATCAGTTTTTTTTTTCAGATTTCGTATGTGTTATATTTTTTTTTTCAGTTTTATTATGTTGTTATCTTTTTTTTTTTTTTTTTTCTGATTTTGTTAAAAAAAAAATTAAATCAGTTTTTTTTTTTTTTTTTTTTTTTTTCAGATTTCTTATGTTATTTGTTATGTTCTTCATAGTTGTTGTTAAGATATTGTTGTTCATAATGTATAATCTAGTCAATTTGTTGTTACTTGTTGCTTCATAGTTGTTGTTAAGATATTGTTGTTCATAATGTGTAATCTAGTCGATTTGTTGTTATGTTATGTTGTTCATAGTTTTTGTTAAGATATTGTTGTTCATAATGTTCTTCATAGTTGTTGTTAAGATTTCTTATGTTATTTGTTATGTTATGTTCTTCATAGCTGTTGTTAAGATATTGTTGTTCATAATGTGTAATCTAGTCGATTTGTTGTTAATTGTTGCTTAGATTGTTCTAGTAGTTCATGTTGGTTCCTTGTTTGTTCATTAATAGAAATGGGAAAGAAACAACAATGGTCAACTGAGCATATAAAATGCTTATTAGAGACTTGCATTGAAGAGACAAACACAGTGGGTAGGAAAGGATTGAGTATGCAAAAGGTGTCGTGGAATAAGTTAGGAAACGTTCTTAAGGAAAGGTTTGGGCTTGATTTGACTCAAAAACAGACGAAAAATGCGTATGACAATCTGAAAGCCAAATACACAGGATGGGTGTATTTGTAAAACAAAACTAGAAAATATACAATGCTCAGACAAATACTTTTAACTTAACAAATGAGGAATGGGAGGAATTTAAAAAGGTATGTTTGTGACCAATATTTTTTTTTCACATCTAACTATAAACAAAACCTATAACTTTTTTTTTTTTTTTTTTTTTACTTTGGGTTTAGGGGCATCCAAAGGCTGGATCATTGAAAACAATTCCATTGCCTTTTCCAGAACTTTGTGCACAATTGTTTGATGGTAATGCTGCCACTGGGATGCACAAGTGGACCTCAACCCAAACATCAGTGGTTGGATCATCTTCTTGTCACCGTCCCAATCCACTTTTGCTTATGGACACCGTTTTGCATGGCATAGATGATGATGATGCCGACACTGGTCATCAGACCTTTGAGCATACTCCTGAGCCTACTGAGCCTACTCCCGATCCTATTTCTGAGCATACTCCTGAGCCTACTGAGCCTACTCCTGAGCATACCACCCAGCCTAATCCAAAGAAAAAGGCAAAATTTTCAAAATCATCTACCTTTGAGGATGAATTAGGACGTGATATGCAAAAGGCACTACAATATTTGATTAAAGGCAAAGAAGGGCGAACAGTTGATGAGTGTTCAGAGAAGCTAAAGTTGGTTGGGTTAAACCCGGTAGATCCCCTATTTTTAGCTGCTTACAGTATTTTTGGTCGGTCACCAGACATGTGGGCGGCATGGATGGCATTGCCAGAAATTCCAGAGGTATTAAAAGGATGGATCGAGATGGAGGCTACAAGTTCAGGACTAATAAAGAAGGAAAGAAGATTATTTGCTTGTGTTATTTGCTTATGTTATATTGAAAACATTATTTGCTTGTGTTATGTTGAAAACATTGTTTGCTTTTGTTATGTTGAAAACATTGTATGCTTTTGGTTGTGTTTAATGGTTGTTTGTGTTTAATGGTTGTTTATTTTTTGTTAATACAGGATCATCATGGATTATGATAAAAAATTACTTATCGTTATTCTTATTTACTTGTATGTCCGTTTTATTCGGAAGAGAGGTTTGAAAAGAATGCGGGACAATGATTCGGCTATGACGGGACATACATACACGTTAGAGTTATTGCAAGGAAATCCCAAACAATGCGCTGAACTGCTACGTATGTCTCGTGAATCCTTTGTCCGACTATGTGCACATTTTAGAATGAAATATTCGTTAAAGGATAGTAAACATGTATCGGTTGAGGAGAAGATGGCTATGTTTTTTATGATAATTGGTCATAATCAACGTTACGTGGTTATAAGCGTAGATTTCAACACTCAAAGCAAACAATTCATAAATTTTTTTATGAAGTCTTGGATAAAATGATGCTTTTCGCCAAAGATATGATAGTACCAACTTCATTCAATCCGAATCCAAACATTCCAGGACATAACAAGAGGCTACGACGGGTTTTTAAAGGTGCGGTTGGTGCACTAGATGGAACTTTAATACATGCTGTTGTCCCCACTAGTAAACAAGATTTATATAGAGGAAGGGGGAAAGGGGATTGTTATCAAAACGTATTAGCAATTTGTGACTTCAACATGATTTTTACGTTCATTGTGGCCGGTTGGGAAGGGGTAGCACATGATGCTAGAATATTGTCAGAGGCATTAGCAGATCCACATGCACCATTTCCGATTCCACCACCGGGTATGTTTATTGTTTGTTAAATATTTCTATCTTAGTTTAATAACTTAATTAATTGTATTTCTATACAGAGAAATATTATCTTTGTGATGCCGCGTATGCACATATACGAGGATTTATGGCTCCGTATCGTAATGTGAGGTATTGGCTTGGAGATTTCCGTCGGAGACGTGCATTGATCAATAAAGAGAAATTTAACCATGCACATGCAAAACTTCGGAACGTCATTGAGCGTGCTTTTGGTGTTTTGAAAGCCCGATTCCCTATATTGAAGAGGATGGCACCATTTCCGTTGGTTACGCAAAGGAACATCGTCATTGCATGTTTTGCGTTACATAATTTTATAAGGAAAGAGGGCTTCAGCGATGAGTTCTTTACATAATACGATCAACCGAATGTGTCGTTAGGAAATAGCAATGTGCACGTTGATGCTGATGAAGAAGAGGTTGAGGTACACGGTACTGCATCGGATCGAGAATATATGACCCAATTACGAGATGAAATTGCCGAGCAATTAATGCAAATGCAAAGTACGGAACAAATTGGTTGAAAAAGTGTTATTGTTTTTATTTTAAAAAACGTTATTGTTGTTATTTCAGTGTTGTAGAACTATTATTTAAATTTAAATGTTGAAAAAACGTTATTGTTGTTATTTCAGTGTTGTAGAACTATTATTTAAATTTAAATGTTGAAAAAACGTTATTGTTGTTATTTCAGTGTTGTATAACTATTTATTTTAAATTTCAGCTTATTTCAGCAAACTGCAGAAGTTAAAAAACAAACAGTCTTCATCTTGCAGACTGCAGACCTTTGGTCCACCTCTTCTCCTGTAGATGTCTGCAGATGTGGTCCGCAGACTGCAGACCTTTTCCTGCAGAAAAAACAAACAGCACCTTAGTAGCGTGTTGGGTGACATAAAGAGGGTTGACTTGACGCTTACAATTGGGTAGATAATAGGGTTTGATAACAAGAACTTGTGCACCAGTTAATTAACTAATTTCCAGAACTATGTCTATGTGGTTCCCAATTTATAAACTGAAAACTATGTGAAACTTAGAGGCTAGAACCTGAAGTTTAGAGGGAGTAGGGCTGGCAAAACAGGTTACACGAATCTGTTAAGACACGAACCTGTTAAGACACGGACATGAAACCTGTAAACACGAACACGACACGAAATCTAATCGTGTCATTTTTTTCAAACACGAACACGAACACGAACCTGTGTATAACAGGTTAACACGATAAGACACGATAAGGAACACCTAGTAAAATAAGTTAACACGACAAGACACGATAAGACACGACAACACATGATAAGAAACACGATAAGACACCATAAAACCTGTTAAGACGCGTACACGATAAGACACGAACACGACACGAAAATAAACAGGTCTTAACGTGTCGACCTGCTATAGACACGAAACCTGTTAAGCCCAAACACGAAACCTGCTATAGACGATTACCAGCATCGTTTTTTTTTCTTAACGTGTGTTAGACTGAAATAACTGTGTGTCTCACATCATGACATACCCCTGCGATCAAGGTATGCACAAAGCTTCTTCATAACAGGTGAGTAAATTGCTGACATCTGTATATTTTACAAGGTCAAGATCATCGGTGATCAGGTCTGCATATATCTGGATGCAACAGAGAGACCAATGGATTCTTGACAAGGGTTAAGGCAAATACCAAATTTTCGGTATGATCACTGCTTTAGGCGTTTGATTTGTGCCTTTAGCTTGAATTCTCTTTGAGAATTTGGGTTTTGGCATTTTTCTTATTGCTCTTTTAAGATGTCCGTGCCTAGGTTAGCATATATCTGGATGCAGCAGAAGGGCAGCCAGGACATCTCCAGATGTATCAACAATTTAAAGACCTGAAATCTCAGAGTTTGGCAATCTATCAACGCAAGATTTAAGATCATAAAATCATACGCCGATGATGTGTTACCCACAAGCTACACAGTACTTTATATTTATCATTAATTTTGGACTAAGTTCGTTGTGTAGCTTGCCTACCAGTACATCATATAATGGAGTTGCAATCACACTCGATTTAATTTTCTTTTCGATTTTAAATTGTGACAACTCAACAGCTGATGTACTATCATTTTTTCTTTTTCGCACCATGAAATCTCATTTTCGGAATTTTCTATTGTTTTTGTATTTTCCTGAGGGTATATCCCCCTAAATTTGTGCTTAAAATTGAAAATTTAAAGAAGAAATTTACAAACTAAAACAAAGAAAAATCTTTTTCTGTTTTTCTAAAACCATTCTAGAATCAAAGACCAAATAATTTCAAAAATTTAACGCATCGGGTTTTGAGCGTACCTTACTTGCTGATTTTACCTCCATCATCTCCTTAAAAGGAAACATACTCACTGTTTAAGAATTTTAGAATAAATGTAAAACAGAGAGATGTCACCTGTCATGTGCGTGGAACAACCGTTATCAACATACCAGTGGTCGTCGACAATCCTCCTTGGATGTCCCTGCACTAATAAAGGAGATTAGTTAAAGTTTCTCTTATTCGTATTAACAGCTACTATAGGAGGAATGTTTTTATGCGGGAGCGGTCCTGGGCACTCCTGAAGCGTCAATGTAAGACACTTCTCTCAAGCACATGTCCTTATTCTCATTTGGATCTAGTACTGCCGCCGCCTTTGGTTTCCAGACTTGTTTAGGCTTAGCATACGGTTTAGCTACTTTCAGAGTAGCAGCTTTCGGTTTCTCAGGTTGTTTAGACTTCTGTGGTTGAACAACCATCCGTTTGCTCTTAGCAACATTCCAGTCTCCATCAGAAGGTTTGACTTTAGGATTCACATTCTTCCTTGCCTTAGGTTTCTCAACCTTCATTGGATTAGAGTAGTAGTTATCCCTAGGCATCACCCTCTGATGTTGTCTATAGTAGGACACATAAGGACGATGTGCGTAGTTTCTTGCAATGTGACCGGGTCTTCCACAGGTGTAACATGTTTGCTTCTTTGCAAAAGGAGCAGGTCCCGGTCTGTTTGATCCCACTGATGAATGTGAGTGATGGGACCCGTTAGATGATTTGTTTGCAGGCTTTCCAGTCTTTCTGCTCTGCTTAGAAGATCTTGAACACCCGTGTGAACAAGATTTTCTTTGTGATACTGACTGTCCTTGAGCTTTCTGTTTGACTTCAGAAACCTGTACATGAGAGTTAGCACATGTAGTTTTTCTATGTGGTGGCACGTATATATCAGTCGTGCCATTAATAGATATGGTACAGCATCTGCAGACAAATTAGACTGTTTCACACAAACACCTGCGTTCTTATTGTAAACAACATCATCCCCATCAACTTTAACCTCTACCTAAACTTCATCTGCACATGAGGTAGAAGCATTATTGATATTCACACATTTAAGATCAGTGATTGTTGGCTTTACCACACTTGTGCCAACAGTCTTAGATGAGGGATCCCCACATTCTTGTTCAGTCTCGACTGGCCTTGAGCGCACATATTCTATAGATTCTGGCTCAGTCAAGGGTGTGGCGCTTGATTCAGTCGAGCCACTCGATTCAGAAACTTGTTGTGGCTCTACTGAATCCCCCGTTGACTCAGCTACTCTTGAGGACTCACAGCTAGAATCATGAGATTCAACTTATGCTGATTTCTCAGATTCAGTTGCTTCAAGTGATTCACACTTTGAGTCATTTTCAGACATTGGTTGGGCAGCTGATTTAATGGTCTGTTGTGCCATGCGCTCTTCACATAGATTCTTCAATTTTTTCATGAAATCAAACTCAAAGGGCACATTTGAGTCTGATTGACTAGTCAGTTCAGGTTTTAAAACCGTTTCCCTCAACATTTTATTCGATTCAGTTGTATCATTGGGAACTGGAACTTCATCTCTTTTCACTTCAAAAACTTTGTCAATATCTTTATTTTTCTCAAAATTTAACGTCTCAGTCTGCTTTGAAGCATCTTGAGACTTGACAAAAGTTTTTGATAGGGCCTGCTTTTGTTTAGGTTGTTGTTCTTGGGCTTAGAGATTCGGACAGGGACTGATTCAGGTTTGGAGATCTCAATTTGATCCCTTGATGGTCGAATACTTGGCTTTTCTACTGGAGGACTATATCCTTTATTAGGTTGAGCCAACAGTTCTTTATCCGACATGGGAATTGAGGAATAATTTTCATTAAAAGGTGGTGGAATTTCCACAAACCCCAGACCTTTATTCCTCACTTCCTTTGGTCTGAACTTTAACTGAGTATTAATTAGTTTTTCGACTTTGTTACTAGAACAATTGAATTTTTTAAAATGAAAATCGGCATTTTCAAATTTGGATTTTAAATCGATCAATTCTGCAGTTAAAGTATCAGACAGTCGTCTGAAGTATAAGTATCGACACTTGTGTTCGCTCACCTCCTTAGTCAAGCGGTTGATATCGAGTTTTTGTTGCTCGACCATTTCTTTATAGGAATGAAATTTCTTTTTCATATCCCAAGTGGCCATTTTCTCGTATTCAAGCTGCTTGAATGCGGAGAGAGTTTCTTCTCTAAACCCCTTAACTTTTGACTTACACTGGTCAGTACAACAAAAGGTGGCTAACATATCAGAATATACCTCAGTTACAGGAGCAGCAAAAATGGGTGAGCAGTCAGAGTTTGAATTCGAAGATGAAGTGTTAGAGGCGGATGAGCATGTTGTAGCAGGAGTGTTGCTTTGAGTCTTCAGATTTGCACGCTTAGCATGTTCTTTGACGAGTAAGATTAACTCATCTGACGTCATTTTGGACCAACTTGTTTCTGTAATGATCCAACTGAGATACTTAAGCCAGTTGCATTTCGGCTGATCTGGTATTCTTTTTAAAGCGTCCAGAAGACTCTTATTGACCCAACGATTTGACATTACGATCTCTGCATTCTTCATTTCTGACAGCAGTTCGGTAAATCTGCCAATCAGTGCATATACGGTCTCACCAGGAATGTAACTGAAACTCTCAAGTCTCTGCTCAAACACCTCACTTTGAGAAGACGTTTTTAATTTTGAACCGTGATCCCCCAAAAATGTAGACGTTCCACAAAAAAACTTTAGTCCGAGCACAGAACGTCCAAACTAGTCAAGCCCGTCAGTCCGAATTCAGTATAGTCGATCCCCCCAAATTAAGCTTGTACACACCAAATAATACCACTAGTATTTTTATTATTATTATAATTATTATTTTTATTAAATCTCGAAACCAGTTTTCAAAAACCAACAACCAGACTATCACAACACTCCTTCTCAGCTTTATTATTATTACGCTTCACTTTATCTCTCTCTCTCTCTCTCTCTCTCTCTCTCTCTCTCACAACACTCTTCCTCTTTCAAGCAAACACAACAACAACAATAGCCAAATCTTTCTTCTCCCTCTTTCTCTTTCCACTTTTAATCAAAATCACCAACAACAAAATAATCAACAAATGATCAAACACGACTTCAACCCAAACTATATCAAGTTATCACAAGGCTCTTATTTGTTTTCTTTTTTCCGATTTAACCCTTTGCTTGGCTTTGGTTATTTGATTTCGAGTCCAGTTGATTTTTCTGATGGTGATCGAGTTCCCGGTTGACGTTTATGTTTCCGGATGAGAGTTTCCGAACTACTGACGTTTTCGAGTTTTGTTTCCGACTGAAGGTCAGTCCGAGTTGCAGTGGGTTCCCGACAAAAATAATTTGTTTTCCGAGTCGTCCTGCTATTTCCAAACAGAAATGGTGCGACCAAGGAGTTGTTTGTGACATAGTGTGACACCCGGCATGTTCGTCTTAAACATTTTGGTAAAACATAAATCTACCTTAGCGAAAAACATTTATAAACAGACTTAACTGGGTTAGTTGAGTCGGGTCATGATAGGATTGTCCAGGGTTCAATGATCTAAAGGATCATTGGGAGTTGTTTTGGGAATACACTAGTATTGAGTCCCGTTGTTGGTGAAATTACATGAATTGATTTAAGCAGGATACGTAGATTGATACATACGTGTGATACAATGTGCAAATACGTGTTTCAAAGGTGTAAACATGATTGTATATGCTTAACATATGTTAGGATTGCATGTTCATGTGTTAGAATGTGCTAAAACGCGTTTAAACGACAAAACTGGAAAACACAAGTACTGGTTCGACCTGTAGGGGGGTCGAACCAGGGATGAGATTTTGACATAAACTTCATTCGACCAGGAGAACTCTCCTTCGACCTAGGATGGGGTCGAAGGTAGCTTTAGTATAAATACCACACTTTGTCATTTTCATCATTTTACAAACCCTAGTCGCCTCTAAATACTCTCTATCGATTTTAATCACTAAGGAATGAGCTTTTACTCTTGTTTTTCATAATCTAACCTACAAACAACATCTAATCAAGAATCTAAGGTGTGTTCTTAATCCTAAACCCTTTTTAAAGTATTTTGATGCGTTTTCATCTAACCTTAAATGTCCAGATCTGTTCTAAGAGTGTTTTTATGATTAAAAACCTTTCAAACATCTTTCTAAACAAAACCAAATCATTAAACATGGATTTTCATATCAATAAACATATGCTAATGATGTGTTATGTGATATTATGTGTTGTTTAATGATTTGCTGCTGTACTAATGATGGAAACATGATCTAGGGCTGCTATTGATGTTGGTTTATGATTGTTTAAGGTTACAATTAGATGGATGATGATATCATGTCTAATTTGGGGATTTTGATAAATCTAGGGCTTGTTGCATGGTAGTATTATTGATAAAACTATTGGGGGTTTTCATTCACACATTGAACTGAGCATTTTGAGACAATTATGAAAGGATTTCGAAAAATTTCCAAATTGGGTAAAGATTTCATGCATGATGTGACATTTCCATAATTTTGCCATTTTGGGTAAGTGCTAAAACGAACTGGTTTTGGGGCAAAAATTGGTAGGGTTTTGTAGGAATATGTTAATCATGTTTGACTGCAGTGTTTCATGATGTTTCATGATGTTTCATGATGTTTTCAGATAGTTTTGAGGCGAATTGATGCGTTTTGGGAAACTTGGAACTACAGGGGTCGAACCTGGCCTTCCTTCGAACCCACGTGGGTTTGAACGTGGAAGTCAGGGGTCGAACCTGCAAGACTGGGGTCGAATGTGGCATAGTTAGGTCGGACGCACTTGATTTAGGTCGAATTAACATATGTTAAGGTCAAAGGAACATGTGTTAAGGTCGAAGGAACATGTATTAGGTTGTATGAACTTATATGAGGGTCGAAGGAGCCTCATGGGGGTCGAACCAAGGGTTCTTGGGGTCAAAGGAGCCTCCAAAAACATTGATTTGACCCTACCTATTCGTGTGTGCGATTTTTGATGCAAACTAAGTGTTTTATGCTTGAATCTTATGTGTAATCTATGTATGCTTGATTAGTTTATGTAATGGGTCACCAACGGGATATCTGGTCAGTCTAGTGTGTCGGTTGAATAGTCAAACACGTTTTAAAACATACTTGGTCACGATCTGGACTATCGGGGACTTGATAACCTTATGGTTATTAGTCGGAACACTTATGTGAACATTTTGATAGATCTCCGGTAGTTGGGATTATCAAGAGCTTGGCTTTTCTTATTTTATTGAAGAACACAACTTAAGGTGAGTCCATGGCCCCACTTTTACTGCTTTTACTTTTTGGGGAGAAAACATGCGCTAAACTTATCTTTTGGTAGCATATCTTTTGGTAACATATGTCATACTATGATCTACTTTTGCGTTGCTATACGATCTTTGAAAGTCCCGGGGAAACCATGAATGTGCGGGGATGCACAATGGGGGAAATGTGGATAGATCTATTGGGCGTGACAAGCCCCACTCGACGGCTTGAAGGGCCGGGCGAGTGCATGTTGTCTCGAACTTGCTAAACATTGCTGAATACTCGGGCCGAACATTGGTAACAGTCTAGTAATGGTTTTCTAATCGTAGTAGTAATAGATTACACGCCTAGCTAGCGTACTTTAGTAACATTGATACAGTATTGACGGGTTTTGAACTTGGTAACATTTCGTAACATTTGGTAACATTTTGAACAAACCCGTGAACTCACTAACATTATATGTTGACGTTGTTTTGGCATGTTTTTCTCAGGTCGCTAAGGTAGCAACGGTTGGACTAGGCGCACGAGTCTACATGGTGTCTAGGCTTAGTTTCATGTTTTGAAATAAATATTTTGAACATATTGGTACATGGTTTTATAACTGGTTAAATGCTTCCGCTACGGTTATATGTTATGAGAACTATGTTTTGAGTTTACGTATTTCATATAGTGTTGTTTATTGTGACCGTTGACTTGGATCCTGGTTTGTTATGCGCCTTGCGGTAAAACTCCGCAAGTGGAAATTTGAGGGTGTGACACATAGGAGGTTTCTGAGTTGTAAGTCAGGTGGGTTTCCGGTTGCACGCTTAGTTTCCGGATAAAGTTTTGGTTTCGGTTTTGATTTTCCGAGTGTGGGTTTCCGGTCAGAGGGTTGATGTGGGTTCCGAGGTGATGATGTTAACGTCAGGTTTTGAAGATGGTGTACGATGGAGGGTACAGTCGAGGTTGGTGTGGTTCGAGGCTGTGGTGGTCCGACTAAACAGGGGTTGTCCGAGTTGCTCTTGGAGTGTCCGATGTGGTGGGTGATGGGTTCCGAGTACCGTTGTGTCCAATGTGTGTCCGAACAGTACCGTTGTGTCCGAGGTGTGGGAGTTGCCGGATCTGGGTTCTCGAGTTCCAATGGGTTCTCAACTCAAAGGTAAGTTCTCGAGTAAAAGTTGCGTTCTCAGATGCAGTTGCGTTCTCGAGTGAATGCGAGGAGTTCTCGAATCTGAAGCTGGTTCTCGAGTGGCATGGAATTCTTGAGTTTTCAGGGACAGGACAGTTTTCAAGTGAAGAAGGATTCTTGAGGGCCCGATGTTGTTCTCGAGGCTGTGTAGTTGGTGTCCAGTGATGTTTTCCGGGTGGTTTTCCGATGAGCAGCTTCGTTTCCGATGAAGAACAATTGTAATGCAGAGTGTTGACATTTTGTGATAATATGAGTTTCAAAAAAAATTAAAACTTTGGTGGTCCTCCTTCTTCTGCACTTCACGTGATTAGTTCCAAAAAAACAAGTGTTTTCCTATTTTGAAAAGATGTTGTAGTATCTTTCCAAAAAAAAAAAAAAAAGAATTCACGAAAAACTTGGAAACACTTTTATTCACCACCACAATAGATCAAATACCCTCTTTTGAATATGTTCTTGATGTTCTTTGAGAGTTTAAACAAAAATCAGATCTGCCAAAAATTCTAAAACACAAAAAAAACTAATTAGATAAACAAAATTAAAAATGAGATGAGATTTAAACCTGTTGAATCGACAAAATGCAGCAGCAAAAATTTCTTCTTTTGATCTTTGTGTTGATACCTAACCAAGCCTTCCAAAGACTACATAGGCTCTGATACCAATTGTAAGTCCAGAATCCTCTCCGGGGTATCAAACACACCCAATCGAGTGCGGATCCAAGATTGACTGTAAGAACAAAAGAAGAAATCGATGATAAACTTTAATAATATTGTTGTATAGCTGCTTCACCTTGCACGCAATCTCTAGGATTGTCTGGTACAAGGTGGTTCTTTAGAGAATACAAATGAAAGGTGTTGTTGCAAATGAAAGGTCTTGCTAATGTCTAACCCCAAATGAACTAGAACAATACATTATATAGGGTCCACTAACCCCTTGGCCCACATGGCCTAACCCAAGCCCAATAGACTAAACTAAGCCCAAATGATAATAAACTAGTTTGATAAAGACAAGCGTAAACCTATCCTATTTATGGGCCTTACAAAAATAACTACTACAATACCTTAGTCGCCACTTACACAGCAACCAGTGAGGTTCACCGGAGATGGTGATTGCTGGCGGTGTATGGTTGGGTATCATTTGTGTACCACCTTAAACTGTTGTTGATACAATGCTAGTCCTTTTTTTCTACTCATCTCTCAAACAGTTGCCTGATGTGTAAAGGTGATAAGATCAGAACCATATAAATTTTATCTTTTTTACATGCCACGTCTCTCTTGTCACAACCTGCATCATCTTCTTTCTACTCATCTTTATGCCTCCCTTTCTTATCACATATTACAACCACACATACAATTGATAAACTTGTGGATACTATTGGTTTAGGCCCCTTTGAAACACACCCTACACACACTCACGTATGTATGTAAATATTGTTGTAGAAGGTTTGCCAAAGAGAAAAGGAAATGATAAGGATTGTATTATTGAATAAAACAAAATGGCTTTAAATAGCCTACATGAATCCAACGGTCAAAACAATAATAGAACTAATATATATACTTCTAATTAGCAATGAATTTGTGCAATAAGGTGTTGTAAGTTGTGCATAAAGGGTTGTCCTGGCTTGAGGTTGTTGTAAGTTATGCATAAAGGTTTGTATGGCTTTGTTATATGATTTGTACTAGTAATTCTTTATTGTTTGTGCCATCACTGCCATCACCTCACAACAGATAACAACATGCCTTCACCTTACCTTCTCTTATCACTTTCTTCTCTTATCTCCGCTCTTTCATGTTCCTGCCCGCGATTGAAGGTATCCATGAATAAAATCTTGATTTCGTTTTCTTTCTTCTTCCCTTTCTTAACTTTTTCTTTTTGAATTGTTCAGGGTTTGCTTTGATTGTCTGATCATTCCATCCAGGTAATCTAATTAGCAAGGTATTATTGCATTGTGTAGTTGTACCGTATGCTTGAAGGGTGTTATGTTCTAGATTAGTTGTGCTCTTTGCTTTTGGGTATTTTGATTTTGTTTAACTGATTAGGTCGACGTAGGTCAGTCTGTGTTCTGTTAATTGTTGTATACCTGCTTCACGACTCTCTCTACTACTTTCTCTTTCTTCTCTTCTTACTGTCTCTCAACTCCTAAATAACAAACAAACAGATTAAATAACCATTTTCTATGTCCTCTTTCTTTTCCTTTCAATCATATTCCACCTTCAATCAACTAAAATAGCTGTACAATTTTAGCACGATTCCTTCCTCTCTGTTGTTAATGACGATTATGTGTTCAATTACGTCAATGTAGTTCATAGATTATGTTAGAGATTGTTATTATTGTTGTTGTTGTTGCTGATGAAGGATGAGTTCAAATGTTAGTAGTAGAACTGGTGGACAGGTTGAATGGGATATTGAACAGGTAGATCGGTTATAACTTTGTTTGTGATTGATTTTATGATTATGTGTATCTGTTGTTGATGACGGATGAAATGTTAGATGAGTTTGTGGATAATTTTTGTTTATAACCTAATTTAGATGATTATGTTAGGTTATAATGTAATTATATGTTTGTTTGAGATTGAATTTGTGATTATGTGTATTTGTTGATGACAGCTTAAATGTTAAGTGAATTGGTGGATAATGTTGGTTTATAACCTAATTAAGATGATTATGTTAGGTTATAATGTAATTATAAGTTTATTTGGGGTTAAATTGTGATTATGTTAGGTTGAATGGATGATACCTAAAATGTTATATGAATTGCTGGATAATGTTAGTTTATGACGTAATTGTAATTTTCTCTGAGCTTGAATTTATGATTATGCATTGCATATCTGTTGATGACAGCTGAAATGCTGGATGTGTTGGTGGATAATGTTGCTATATTACCTAATTTAGATGATTAGGTTTGGTTATAATGTAATTATATATTTAAATGAGCATTATACGTGGGAAGGGTAATGAACCGAACATAAAATAACCGGCATGGTTTTGAGGGTGCAGGACAAAACCAATGAAAATGGTTGATCTTGCTTTCTTGAACAATCGGTTTTTGAAACCAGATTGACAACCAGTGAACCATGTGTTATTGCTGATGGTCCGGATTTCAAAATTTTAGAAACGATTTTAGTTTCAAGACAAATGTCCTGTTTTATAGATAGACATTATCATTGGTCTGACACTAAAGATGCTTACTTTTAAATCCATATATTTTCATGTTATTGTCATCTTTATTGACAATAGAAGTCTAGGAGTTTGACTTTTAATGTCTTACTGTTTCAGGGTGAATATTGACTTTGAGAGCTACTGTTTATTCAAGATATTCTATATGTTGATGTCATATTTATGTGTTGTGTATTATGTAAATTGTTGTATAGTGAGGTCAATGTAGGTCAGTGTATAGTTGGACCTTTGTTGAAAAAAAGGAATAGCGTTCATCAACAGTTTCGTCTTTTCAGTTCTTTGTCATTCATGTTGGGTCAGAAGAGGAAGGGGTGTGATGGTAGCGAGGGCGCATCCATGTCTTCCTCTACAGGTCAACGTGCGTCTTTGTAACTTGATATTGGAGATTGTGATAGGTTATGCGAGTTTTGTGGGGTGCTTTTCTGGTATGAGGAACTTCTCATTTCTGCCTCTTCGCGTGGTAGGCCTGTATATCACCAGTGTTGTAGGAGTGAGTCGTTTGCATTACCATTTCGTCGTAGGCCGTTTACTACACTTATAGATTTGTACCAGCAGCCTAACTTTATGCTTAACATTAGAGCCTACAACTCAATGTTTTCTATGACTTCTTTCGGTGGTAAAGTTGATGATAGCATTAATCAAGGTGTTGGTCCTTATGTTTTCAATGTTTCTGGTCAAGTATATCACTGGATTGGTTCGCTTTGCCCAACTTCTGGTGAGAGGCCTCGCTTTCTCCAAATGTATATATACAATACTGAAAAATCGCCTTCGTTGTTTTATGGGCGCTGATGCTTCGAACATAAGTGCTGAGACAGTTCGCCTTTTATCGTATGTCTTGGAATGTTGTAACCAATTGATTAAGCTTTTCCGAACAGCTCGCAATTTATGTAATGCTTTTGAGATGCCTTCATGTAGCGTATGTCTTTATGGTATGCAGTCTACTGGTGCGTATGAAAGGCCATCTTCTGACTGTATCGGCGCTGTTGTCGCTAACTGCAACCCGTTGTGTTGGAAATTTGATATTGTTATTCGTCACAAGGATGGTAGACCGCAACGTATCACCAAGATTCATCCGCTCTACATGTCGTTGCAATACCCTTTGCTTTTTCCGTACGGAGATAAGTGATGGTCACCTGACTTGCTTTTACGCAAAAAGGATGGTTCGCATGCCTAGATGACGATTAACAAATACTATAGCTATTTGTTGCACGATCGTGCTAATCTTTATACGTTACTTCTGCGTGGTGGTCGGCTGTTTCAGCAGTTTATTTTTGACGCGTACAATTGTATTGAGGAGGATCGGCTTGACTATGTGAGACAGCATCATAATGAGTTCCGTAATGAATTTCTACAAGACGTACAACATGCCGTACGACGTGGCGATACTAAAGGTCGTGAGATCGGTAAACGGACTTACTTGCCAACATCATTCATTGGTGGCCCTCGCTATATCTACAAGCATTATCATGATGCATTGGCTATTTGCAGGGTTCAAGGCAATCTTCAATACTTTATCACTTTCACCTGCAATGTGAAATGGCCTGAGATTCAGCGATACATGTTACAGTATCCTACTCTAAAGCCTCAAGACAGGCCTAACATCGTGGCTCGGGTTTTCCAGATGAAAGTCAAGTCTTTCGTTGACTTTTTGAGGGATTCTAAACCATTTGGCGATGTTGTGGCTGGTATGTGTTGCTTTTCTTTTGGCAATTACTGTGCGTCTCCTTATGAAATTTATTATGGTTCTTAGATTTGTATACCATTGAGTTCCAGAAAAGGGGATTGCCTCATTGTCATCTGCTTTTGTGGGTGGCTGCAGCAAACAAAATCAAAGACGCCAGCCAGGTTGATAACTTTATATCGACCGAGATACCTGACCCAACAAATGATTTTGACATGTATCGTATTGTTACAGACCTTATGATACATGGACCATGTGGAATTGTAAAGCCCAATTCGCCATGCATGTCAAAAGGCTCATGTTCAAAAAACTTTCCTAAATAATACCATAGTCATATATCCTTCGATAATAAAGGAAATGTTCATTACAAAAGATCATCTACTGGCCTTACAATTAACAAAGGCGGGCTAGATGTTGACCGTAGATTTATTATGCCATACAATCCATTTTATGTCATAGATTTATGGCTCACATCAATGTAGAGTATTGTGGATGGAGTATGCTGATAAAATATTTGTTTAAGTATATATCTAAGGGTGATGATCGTATTCATTACAAAATTGCAAAATCACCAGCCATTGTCAATGCTAATAATAATAATAACGAGCCATCCTATTGCGATGAGATTCAGAATTTTTTAGATGGCAGGTTTGTTTGCCCGCATGAGGCTGCTTGGCGAATTTTTAGCTATAGTATACATGATCGAAATCCACCTGTACATGTACTTGCAGTTCATCTGGAAAACTTGCAAAACATGTCTTTCAAAGACAATGACAGTTTGCATAACGATCAGTCAAACGCCCATGCAAAACGTACTACATTGACTGAATGGCTTTTGAATAACCAGGTTGACAGCAACGATCGCCATTTGCATTATGTTGATTACCTAAAAGAGTATATGTGGGACCTATCAGCTAGGTGTTAGGTTCGGCGTAAAACAATGCGTACTCCTGCTATCGGTAGGCTGAGATATGTGCATCCTACATGTGGTGAGACATTCTACCTACGCTTGCTGCTAGGACATCAACGTGGTTGCCAGTCTTATTCTTGCATACACTCTGTAAATGGAGAGGTATGTGCAACCAATAGCGAGGCATGTGAAAGGCTTGGTTTATTGGGTGACGACAAAGAATGGCTGTATACATTTGATGAGGCTGCCGTCTGGGCATCTGCGACAAAGTTACGGTCGTTATTTGTTCAAATGCTTCTCTATTGTGACATATATGATCCTATTCGGCTTTGGAACAATCAATGGCGTATGATGGCTGATGTCGGTTAACGTTTGTATGGCCTTTTAAATACAGATGACATGAGCCAATTTGTATTGTACGAACTAGAATTACTATTGCGTTCAAGTTATGTTCCTTCATCGTTATCAGAGTTCGGGTTACCCATGCCTAATCCTGATTTGCTTCAGCGCTTGAGGAATAAGTTATTGATGGAGGAAAGGAATTATGACAGAGACGTGATAGCTTCTGAACATTTTCTTTCTATCAGCAAACTAAATGTTGAGCAACGACGTATTTATGAATATATCATGTTATTAGTTTCTGATCAGCGTCAATGCATTTTCTTCGTGTACGGGCATGGTGGAACCGGTAAAACATTTTTGTGGACCACTATACTTGCAGGGCTACGTTCATTAGGAAAAATAGCTTTGGCAGTCGCGGCATCTGGTATAGCATCTTTGCTTCTTCCATATGGCAGGACAGCTCATTCTCACTTTAAAATACCTTTAGACTTAACAATGAATCAATTTGAAACGACGCTCATTATCTGGGA
Organism: Ambrosia trifida; assembly: GCA_028751855.1. Classification (NCBI taxonomy): domain Eukaryota; kingdom Viridiplantae; phylum Streptophyta; class Magnoliopsida; order Asterales; family Asteraceae; genus Ambrosia; species Ambrosia trifida. The sequence goes on from CM054127.1 coordinate 48,390,409, forward strand.
TGAAGCACCTATGAACTGTAACACCCCAACCGATCGCGGAAACATCGAGGTGTCACGTAAGAATGAGTATACAGTAGCACATGGTATTCAAGTTTTAATTGAAATTTAATTAAAGTGCAAATATCCAAAATTTAAAATACATAATAAGTCTTGAATGAAATTCTAATACATCAAATAACCAAATAAAGCATAAACTTCAATTTATCTCCTCATGCTAACTCTCTAGACTTCAAGCATCATTATTTCCTGTTGAGTTGTAAAAATGGGGGGGGGGGGGTCAACTAGAAGTTGGTGAGAATACATAAGCCATGTCAAGCAATTAAGTTTAAGAATAAAAGTTTAGCAATTCATATGTCTATTGTAAGTTTAAGTCTACATGAATAAACATGAAGTGTAGTATGCACATAATCAAACCTCCGACTAGTTTAGGTCCATCCCGTCATCCACGGTTCACCTTAATATCACGTTGAAACGATAACAATCACCCGCGCTCCCCATAAAAGATGGTCAACGAATCTAGGTGGGATTGTCAATCCAATAGATCTATTATTGAGTATCGCCGGCTTGGCCATAGCTAATGATTATGTATGTTGAAGTTTAAGTCTAACAGTAGTTGTCTAAGTCATGAGGCATTAAAGTTTACAACTAGACATGTATGTAGAATTGCTTAAGTATAATGTTGCAAGTATAAAGAATTGCATAAACATGGTTACGTAAACTCACATTCGCTAAGCTGAATTATCCTCTAAGCGTTGTGAATGTATGTGAGGCGAATCCCAAAGACTCAACAACGTAGCTAGTCCAATTTGAAGAAATAAGAAATCCGAAAAAAAAGAAAGAATATCATGCTTCCAATTCGCCAATTACAAGAGCTTATAATCAAAGCTTCAATTGTAGAAGTAATAGACTATAGAAGAAAAGTATGAGGGAAAGTTTAATCGGATTGAAACAATCGATTTAGAGGTGGCACGTGTAATGGTTCATAGGTGGGTTTTTATACTAGTTTTGGATTCAATTAGCCATTAAAATTGGTCAACACCATAAAGTAAGGTTTTATGATGAATTGACTATTTGACTAGGACTTTGACTGTTTGACTAAGACTTTGACTAGGACTTTGACCAGGACTTTGACTATTTGACTTTCTAAAAATATCTGATTTTATTATTATTATTATTATGAGAGGAGTTTAAAATGTATAGCTGGTTGGGAAAATTTTGGGACCTATGAGCTTATTTGTTGTAAACGACAAATAATAATGGAAACATTTGATGAATAAAATTATTTGGGGAAAAATACAGGATGTTACATGAACGATCGTAGGTGCTATGAGTCATTAGATAGAGCACTCAGGGACCTCATAAATAACACAGATCAGCCGTTCGGCGTCAAGTCGGTGGTTCTTGGTGGTGACTTTAGGCAGATGCTTCCTGTCTTTCCTAGATCATCAAAAGCAGTCCTATTAGCCTCGACACTGCCTAGATCTTATCCATGGCAACACTTCATGCTTTACAGACTTACTGTCAACATGCGTCTCGAAAGGCCATACATTACCACCGAATGACAGAATTCAGTGTCTGCTTTTTCAACATGGTTGGTGGCTATATGTGACAGTCAGGTTGGTGTCCCTGATGCTGATGATCCAATTAATATAAAAAAAAATTCGAATTCGATCACAGTACCTGATACCCTATAAAAACACCGCGTTAGAGGAACTGATTGAATTCATATATGACATGGACACTCTCCGACATCCGTCAACAGCTATGTTATCCACTAAAGCAATTGTCTGCCCCAAGAACAATACGGTGGATGAAATAAATGCAAAAATCATTGGCATGCCGGATGGAGTGGCAAAGACCCATGTTAGCATTGATTCGGTCATTCCAAACCCTGGCACCCGCATTGATATTGACTCGCTATACCCAACAGAGTACCTAAACCTTCTAAACTTCAGCGGGTTTCCATCACATACGTTGCATCTTAAAATAGGGGCACTAATCATACTATTAATGAATCTTAATCCTCTTGATGGCATGTGTAATGGGACAAGATTATTGGTCACACAACTGTTGCCACACATAATAGAGGTGCAAATAATTACCGGAAAGTTTATCGGAAAGCGTGTGCCAAAGATAATGCTTACCCACAAAGACAAGGAATTGCCATTTGAATTCAAACGAAAACAGTTCCCTATAAGACTTTGCTATGCGATGACTATTAACAAAAGCCAAGGCTAGTCATTAGACAAGATAGGGGTTTATTTACCACACCCGGTATTTGCACACGGCTAGTTGTACGTAGCTTTGTCAAGAGCTACTACACTCGAGTCCCTTAGGATTGTAGTCGTTCCACAGCCTAATGACAACCATGACACAACAACCAACATAGTATATACTGACTTCCTAGATGAAATTAATAAATAGCTGCTAATATATGATACACATCAAACAACTTACTTATTCATTTATACTGTGAATATTCTAACAGTCTCTTAACAACAAATTTTATGCTACCAATATCAGGTAACACAAAATGTCTTGAAAACGAGTACGTGACATTCAACAACGAGTAAAGGGACGGGTGATTGAGATGCGTGTTTTGTAAAAATGGATCCCTCTGGTGAAAAGGAACGAAGTTGCGCAAAAGACCAATGAGCTTTGCTACATGTTTGTTGATGCGCATGTAAGTGATAATCCTATGATGACTTAAGATTTTGATACCTATAGCAATTAATAATGTGTATTCGCCTAAATGTTTTACAATAGAGTAGATGTATATGTATTCAACAGTAGTAGAAATAGGTGATAGGCACCACCTATACTCTTTAGCTGTATATACTACTGAATTTAGGTGTTTATATACAACTGAATTTAGGCGCTTAATTTGTAAACAACAGTAGTAGATGACTTAAGATTCTGATACAGGTGAATTAAAATCAGCATATATACCGCGGTAAACAACATTGATTTATTAAAATCAGTTTGCATATATATAGCTGATTTTAATAGCATCAGCAGTGGTCGTCCGCAACGGTAAATAACATTGGTTGTGTTTATTAGTACTATTTCTTTTGCACATAACTCAAGCTATATATACAGCTGAATTTAGGCGTTTAATCGGTAAATAACAACATTAGATGACTTAAGATTCTGAAACCTATCAGCTATATATACAGCGGTGCGTTAATCAGGTTAACGGGTCAACTGAGTCAGCAAGTTAATGGGGCAAGTAGATTAGGTTAGCATATTAATGGGTCAACTGGGTCAGGTCAACAGGTGAATGGGTTAACGGGGTCAGACCATCAGGTTAATTGGTCAACTGGGTTAAAAGGTTAATGGTTCAACTGTGTCAGCAAGTTAACAAAGTGGGAGACTTATTGATTATATATGCATGCTAATATATTGATGTATTGTAAAATACATCTATTTCTAGTGTAAAGTTTGTACCGTTTTCGAGTCGGTTAGATAGTGTTTTTATTAGTTTTAGGCTTGTACTGGTCTATTTTATTTAGTATAGGTTTTTATAGATTTTTATTAGCTTTAGGTCATTTTTAGTATTTATGTATTTATGTTTTATTTTGTAGGTGTTCATGGACGTTGGAGCGTAAACGGGTAATTTTGGTAAAGTCAAAAACACCCAAGTTAAGAACATGAAGTTATAATACTATATATAGTAATAATAATAAACTAATAATAATAAATTTAACAATAAAGAAAAAAATATATAAAAAAATGAAAAGAAAACCGTGACTTTCAAAGTCACGGCCAAAGCCCACAAAGAAATATTAGAATGGAAAATAGGGTTCAAGTGGATTGACAATTATTATAGAGGGGAACAGAAGCGGCGGCATCGAGGGGCCCTATTTAGAGAAGCTGACAGCAGCGATATAATATGCTATTAAGGAGGCTCATAATATTTATTCAAAAAAAAGATCGAGCAGCTCCATCAGAGAAGATTAATTTTTAGAGGTGCGGATCAAGGGTTGAAGCCTAGGTGTGAGCACGGGTTGATTCTACTTTATTTATTTATCTATTCAAACCCGTAGTAAACACCATGAATATTATTTGTTTTGATTTTATCATGACTTTTATTGGCTAAACCTTGATGCTACCTAGGTTAAAGATGATTGCACTTGTTTGATTTATTTTCTTTTGGTTTTGGAACTTTTGGTTGTGGGTGAATTTTAAGGTAAAGAACTTTTTATTTTCTGGTTTGATGTGTATGAATATTAAGTTTTATTTAAATAACTTTTATAAACTCCACTTGCGTTTTTGTGAATGTCTTTCATGTATGAATGCGGGTTAGGTTGCGGACTGGGTGTTAGCAACTAGTTTATGGTTAATTGCCTAGGATTATCCATAGGAGTTGTAATTGTTAGTTAGATAATTCTAAGTGTTCTACCAATTCTCAATAGCTGTAAGGTGCGAGATTGTTGATCTGTCTAGGGTGTTAAATTGCTAGTTCTAGAGGCTTTGTATGAAGATCTTCCTAGTTTCCCTAGCATTACTTGTAGGCCAAGTCTTATCAGAAATATTGTAGTTACCCCTTGCACTTTCGGGTGTATTGTGACTTTCGCGCTGTAAGGTAGACTGTCTAGCGGGTACTTTAAGATTCGAGTAGGTAAGCCTGTAAGGGTAACCTCTCAACCGGCGGTTTAACGGCTTATAGGTAACCTTAGGTTTCTCCTTGAGAAGGGTCGAGGGTCCTCTAGTTTATCCTGTAAGTTTAGTATTTTAAGATCCCGGTTCCAAATCAGTTCCATAACCATAGAAGCTTATCAGGCATAGTTAGGAGTCTGGTCTAGGTAGTGTCTTGTCATCATCTGAATTCAGCTCAGCCAAGTTCGTGTTTTTAGTTCAGTTTAGCTAGTCTTAGTTAATCTTTATTTTATTTGCATTAGTTTGTTAGAAACCCCCCCTTTAAGCAACAAAACATTATCAAGTCAGTTTGTAGATAAGTAGTCGGGTCTAGTTTTCGTTTTCCATTAGAGTCTCGTGGGTTCGATATCCGGACTTACTTTAGCTATACTATAGTCGATAGGTTCACTTGCCTGTCAGTAGTTTAGTTTTAGAGAGTCTAGATTATTACTAGGTGTCTAGTTTTAGGTTTAATTCAGTTATTTTTATTAAACTACTTTTAGCACATCAAGTTTTTGGCGCCGTTGCCGGGGACTCTTGGCGATTGCGTTTACTAGCTTTGATTACACTTATCTGCTACATCTGTGCTACTTATGTTTTGTGTTAAGTCTGTCTTTTTGTATAGTGAGTCGTAGGAGTATAATTGTTTGTGTATTTTAATTTCTGTCGAGTCTGTAAATATGTTTGAAATTTGTGGAGGACCCTATTTTACCGTTAGATTTCCACAAAATGCGGGGTCCTCTGCACATTATTGTGCTAATTCCTTTGTGCAGCCGCAGCCATACTATTCACAGGGGTGTCCTACATATTATTATGATGACTCGTATCAGCAGTCACATTTTAATCAGTATCCTGATCAATTTTCTGGAAGCAATTCTTGTGAGAATAGTGGTAATGATTGGAGTAAAATAGAGAGCCTGTTGACATTATTAGTTGCTAAAGATGAAAATACTCAGAAAATGTTAGCAGAGCACGACACCATCCTTAAAAACCGACAGGCTGCTATTTTAGATCTTCAACGAACACTAGAAGATATATCTAGGAGATTAGATGAAGAAGAAGAAAAAAAAAAGTTCAGCAAGAGCAGTCGCCGAAAGTCGGTTATACATATGATGAGGAGGGCAACTACCTTGGGTACATGAATGCTCGAGGGGAGTTGTTCCCAACGTTTCCAGAAGAAGGAAAAGAGCTGATCATGCAATACGCTGATGAGTCAGATGAGGAGATCATCCCAGCCACGGAGACGAAAATGGACATTGAAGTCCCACCTCCGGTGCCGCAGGTTACTATATATGATTTTGGGACTGACTCTGATGAAGAGGACGACGAAGAAGAATGGGCGGCGTCTCAAAGGTCGTTAGTGAAGAGAGAAGTGATTGAAGAAAATGTGGAATTGGGAGATTCCATTGGTATAATGTTTGGTGCAGAGGAAGACAACGAGGTGAATGAGAAGTCATTGTCTGAAGAGGATGAGTTTTTAGATCTAGAGTTAGAGGGTTTGCCTATTTATGAGGATGTAGGGGAGTCTGATCCCGATGGGGATATAGCATACTTAGATGCCCTACTTGAAGGTGAACAGACAGACATGACAGAAACTGCACCAGTTGAAAGAAATAAGTGTGAGGATAATCCCATGGAAATGGTGGTAGATGAAGCACACCATAGCTGGCCCGTGGTATTAGTGATAGATGGAATTTCAAAATCAACAGCACCACGGGAGAGGGCAAAGAAGAGAAAAAGAAAAGATCGGAACCGGAAGAGGATCAATGGTTGGCACGAATTGGAGAAGAGGAAGGCAGTGGAAGTCAAACACGATCAGTCTTCTTGCTACATGTCACGCATCCGATTCAATCCAGGTAAGTTTAAATTTTGGTGGTTTGACCCGTTGAGAACTGTTAAATTATTTTTCAATTCCACAAATAAAATTTTAATTGTTAATAAGAACCGGGTGGAATTAAACGGTTTAGATCGGGTCCAGATAAAAGAGAAGCCCCCTGATTAAGTTTAAGTGTGGGGATGCTCTGTAGAGTTTGTAAATATATATTTATACTTAATTAGTTTTTTTTAGCTTTTTATTTTTTTTATTTGTGGTCCGTCATTCGGTAGTGGTTCATAGGTTTTTATCTTTCTATTTTATCTTTGTTTTGGTGTCTTTGAGTCTGTTAGCATGTTTGCGTGTTTGCTTGGGTTGAGGAAATTTCACATGAGCAGATCCCATGTATTATCTTTATGTATATGTTATGATTGGGAGTTTTGGCAAAGGTTTGGGTAAAAAAAAAAAAGAATTTAAAAAAAAAAATTAATCAACTTTCTGTGAAAAAAGACTTTTCACGTAACGTGAGGATTCTGGGCTGAGCTGTTCGCCTCATGCGACCAGCTATTACCCCGGAAAGTTATATCTTTTTTCGCTTGCAACGCGTGTTGCGATCACCAGTGTCCTTCACGTTGAGCAAGAACCAGATTATTTTTTCTTTCTACCCATTTGGTTCTACCACCATACACCGCCAGTTTGCCAAGCAGGTACGTCTTCTTGTTTGTTGTTATACTATGAGTCTAAGTTAGTAGTTTGAGTCTTTTTAATCTTTTTGTGGTTCGGAATTATGCTCGGGTCTTGTATGTTTCGTTTTGCGCAGGTTTGGATTGCACCACCCGTACTCAATCTCCATTCGGGTGATTCCAGAGCTGTTTATCATTAATCAAGGCAAGCCTAGAGTTTACCATTGTGTCACAGCCGATCGCGACCAAAATGCTATACGATCGAGCTGGATTGGACTAGAGTTTTTGGAGCTTACGCGTTAATAAACCAGCTAAGTCCTTTCTAATTTGCCCATTTCCTTTTATTTTTGTATTCGGAATTTATTTTGTTTTGAGTCGTTTTCTATTCCTACATTGAGGGCAATGTAGAGTTTAAGTGTGGGGATGGTAAACTGTCGTTTGTTTGTATATAGGGTCGTTTTGAGTCCAAAAAAAAAAAAAAAAAAAATCGAAAAAATTGAAAAAAAAAAGTCCCTGATTTTGAAGTTTGCATTATATAAAATATGGAAAATGATAGGTAAAGTTAGGTGTCCGGTTTTCAAATAGTATGTATAATAATAGATTAAAATTGATTGAAAGCGTGTCTGATTTGGGTCAACTGAGTCAGCAAGTTAATGGGGCAAGTGGATTAGGTTAGCATATTAATGGGTCAACTGGGTCAGGTCAACAGGTGAATGGGTTAACGGGTCAGACCATCAGGATAATTGGTCAACTGGGTTAAAAGGTTAATGGTTCAACTGTGTCAGCAAGTTAACAAAGTGGGAGACTTATTGATTATATATGCATGCTAATATATTGATGTATTGTAAAATACATCTATTTCTAGTGTAAAGTTTGTACAGTTTTCGAGTCGGTTAAATAGTGTTTTTATTAGTTTTAGGCTTGTACTGGTCTATTTTATTTAGTATAGGTTTTTATAGATTTTTATTAGCTTTAGGTCATTTTTAGTATTTATGTATTTATGTTTTATTTTGTAGGTGTTCATGGACGTTGGAGCGTAAACGGGTAATTTTGGTAAAGTCAAAAACACCCAAGTTGAGAACATGAAGTTATAATACTATATATAGTAATAATAATAAACTAATAATAATAAATTTAACAATAAAGAAAAAAAATATATAAAAAAAATGAAAAGAAAACCGTGACTTTCAAAGTCACGGCCAAAGCCCACAAAGAAATATTAGAATGGAAAATAGGGTTCAAGTGGATTGACAATTATTATAGAGGGGAACAGAAGCGGCGGCATCGAGGGGCCCTATTTAGAGAAGCTGACAGCAGCGATATAATATGCTATTAAGGAGGCTCATAATATTTATTCAAAAAAAAGATCGAGCAGTTCCATCAGAGAAGATTAATTTTTAGAGGTGCGGATCAAGGGTTGAAGCCTAGGTGCGAGCACGGGTTGGTTCTACTTTATTTATTTATCTATTCAAACCCGTAGTGAACACCATGAATATTATTTGTTTTGATTTTATCATGACTTTTATTGGCTAAACCTTGATGCTACCTAGGTTAAAGATGATTGCACTTGTTTGATTTATTTTCTTTTGGTTTTGAAACTTTTGGTTGTGGGTGAATTTTAAGGTAAAGAACTTTTTATTTTCTGGTTTGATGTGTATAAATATTAAGTTTTATTTAAATAACTTTTATAAACTCCACTTGCATTTTTGTGAATGTCTTTCATGTATGAATGCGGGTTAGGTTGCGGACTGGGTGTTAGCAACTAGTTTATGGTTAATTGCCTAGGATTATCCATAGGAGTTGTAATTGTTAGTTAGATAATTCTAAGTGTTCTACCAATTCTCAATAGCTGTAAGGTGCGAGATTGTTGGTCTGTCTAGGGTGTTAAATTGCTAGTTCTAGAGGCTTTGTAAGAAGATCTTCCTAGTTTCCCTAGCATTACTTGTAGGCCAAGTCTTATCAGAAATATTGTAGTTACCCCTTGCACTTTCGGGTGTATTGTGACTTTCGCGCTGTAAGGTAGACTGTCTAGCGGGTACTTTAAGATTCGAGTAGGTAAGCCTGTAAGGGTAACCTCTCAACCGGTGGTTTAACGGCTTATAGATAACCTTAGGTTTCTCCTTGAGAAGGGTCGAGGGTCCTCTAGTTTATCCTGTAAGTTTAGTATTTTAAGATCCCGGTTCCACACCAGTTCCATGACCATTAGAAACTTATCATTCATGTGTAGGATTCTAGCCTAGGTAGTGCCTTCCCATCACTTGATCCGAATTCCAGTTTCCAACTTGTGTTTTAAGTTATTTTAGTTTTATTTTATTTATTTTTATTAGTTTATTAGAAACCCCCCCCCCCCCTTTAAGCAATAAAATATTATTAAGTCAGTTTGTAGATAAGTAATCGAGTCTAGATTCCGTTTTCCAGTAGAGTCTCGTGGGTTCGATACTCGGACTTACTTTAGCTGTACTGCATTGACCGGTACACTTGCCGGTTGCGTGGTTTAGGTTTAGAGAGTCTTAGTTTATAAATTTAAAACTTAGAGTGTCTAGTTTAGGTTTATTTAGTTAGTTTTTACTAAACCACTTTGAGCACATCATATATGCTGATTTTAATAACATCAGCAGTGCAAGTTCTGAACTGCTTACAAATAAATTTTCTTTCTTACAGGGTGATGGCATAGAGGCCTCAGCTGATGCCCACGAAATGGAGTATTATGATTCTATCATCAGGTTGTCATCATGCTATAGAGTTACTGGCTTCTTATGCACTAAGCGTCGTCCATGCATGTCAACTGTAAATAATGAATCATCTCTTATAATTGGAAAGCAGGCACAGTTTGTCCCCATAGCAGGTTTAAACATCCCAACAGTACACTTCAATTTCGCGACATATGAATAGCTCAAAAGTATAGTGAAGGATAACAGGATCCTTACAGGTAGTATTATTTTTCCCGTACTCAACATTCTAGAGTTGGGTTCAGCCTTGCTGTCTAGAATCATAGCTAATTACAGTTGTATGCCAATAAACCTGCAGATTACATTGGCCGTGTTGAAAGCAACGGTCTGAAGCCTACAACCAAAAACATAGTTAATTGAAAAACTATGCTACAAGATTAATGGTATGATACTCAATACAATCAGCACTATTTTCAAAATTCAATAACACTTGAATTTTCTACATTGCTACAGGCGAAATTTAGTCGAGATAACCATATGGACCAAGATGCAGCACCTCTATGGAGACAAAGTAAAGGAAGGCGACATATTAGCCATTACTTCGGCATCAGTTAGCAACTTTGACGATATACAGAAAAATATTTGACAGTTATATAAATATGAGATCACAAAATTTAAAGGTAAACAATGACATGTTTGATGCAATTAGATTCAACATATCTAACCGCGGTGAAAATCAATCCAGACTTACCACAGACTGCCACTCATGTAGAAAGGTACTTTTTAATACACTCAATATTCATAGCATACAATTCATATCAAACTAGGAACTAACTACAGCTAATAACCATGCATGCTAAAGAAAATGGAATCAATTCCAAAATTTGACACGGTAGATATCACCCTTAAAGTGAACCAGCTGCATCCAAAGAATTTGCCAAGCAACAAGGTAAGATGAATGCCTATAGATAGGAAAACTCATAGATCTTTTATCGAATACTAACAAAAGTCTTCAACAAAGAATGATGCGTTGCAAATGTTATGCCAAAATCACAAAAATGTTCGAGCAAAGAGGGTGGTATCATGCTCAATGCTCATAATGCACAAACAAACTCTTCCTAGAAGAGGATGAATCAAAACCTCACTAACCTTTAGCTGCAAAGATCATGATGATATTGACCCTAGGCTGATGTAAGCATATACTAAGCCAAATATCGTTCAATGCATCTATACTACAGTTTATAATAGAATATCTAATAAAAAATAAACAAAACAGGTGTTGGTGGTGAAATCCTCAAGATGGTTTTACTCTAAATATTTTGTGTGACATCCTCAGGATGCTGAAGGACTAAGCAGGGTTCAAGATGTAACTATGTTTTACCTTATGTGCATCCTGAGGATAGACTAATGAATTATCTTATTATGATATTATTGCAGGTACACTTAATCAATATTAAGCTTTGTAACTGTTCTCTATCGGCTATATTGTCTCACCCAAGTCAAAGAAGCTGATCATTGAAGAATTATACGTGTGAAGGTGACCATGTTGTATGATGCCATGGAGTCCCGCCCTAAGATGATATCATGTTTAGATTTTGTTGGGATGACAAGGAATGTGACTTCTTCAGTTCGCGAACGCCCGTGTGCTCCCAGAGTAAGGGGAAAAGATATCTCCCCGAGTGGGGTCACGACTTCATTTGAAAATCCCATAATTGGGGAATTGATGGGGCGCAGTCGTTGTTTGTCTTCATCATCCAACAGGTCGAAACATTGCCCGTACATGATGTCTGAGTTGCTACCGGTATCCATGAATGCCCTGGTGGTCCGATAGTGGTCGAAAATGGCTGTGACAATGATTGCTCGAGTGGCGGAAGGTCCGCCTTTGACCACCGGGAAGCACACTTGTTGCTCTTTCCACTCCGCGGCTGTTTCAGGTTTTCGCTTCTGGAGCCGGCTTCCGCCACCATGGATCATCATGCTTACATTTTTTATCTTTTTTGGTGGTGGTCCTGCCATTTGCTTACGCTCCACGTTTTGTAGCAGATGTCCGAGTTTGCCGGACTTTAATGCGTCTTCAATGGCTTGCCTCAACTGGTAGCACTTGTCGATGTCATGGCCAATGTCTTGATGATAGGCACAGAATTTGTTGTGGTCTAGACTCTCTCTTCTCTTTATGACCTTTGGCTTTGGGAGGTCGATATTTTCTGTGGCCAGGACCTGCGCTGGCGTTTTCATCAAAGGAGTCCAGTTGTTGTGGCTCCTCCTTCCCGACTTGTGAATGAGTGACGCATTGTGCTTGTACTCTTGAACTTCAACGAGTTTGGTTACTTTTCCTTTCATGCCTGTTGTTTCGATTGCGCGCAACTTGTGCTTGTGTATCTGTGTACTGTGGTGCTTGGATTCTGCTCCAAACAGATAGTTCTCTTTCGGTTTTTGCGTAGGTTTTTGCGCCACGCATTATTTCTTCCCATGTGTTTGGCATTCCTGTGCATCCAGCCAGCGTGCGGATCAATGAGTCACATCGCACCCCTTGCGTGAATGCCGCTTCCAGCCAGCGTGCATCCAATTGGCCCGATTAAAGGGGTGTAATCCTCGATGGATTCATTTTCTCGTCTCTTGACTTGCAAGATGTCGGTGGAGTCGCGTTCTATTCTTTTGTTTTGACTGAAGTGGTCCGAAAACTTGTCGGTCAGTTCTTTTAAATTGTCTATCTTGCCATTTGGTAGACTGTCAAACCATACTCGCGCAGCGCCCGTGAGTGTCTGCGCGAACATGTGACACCACGCGGGCAGGCTCCACCTTGTGCGCTTTCCTGCGATTTCAAAATTCTCAAATGGTCGTCAGGATTGCCTGTGCCATCGAATTTTCCCAAAGTGCTTGGTATTTTTGTTCTTGCGGGTAGTGTGGCGAGCGCAATGCACGGTGTGAATTTTGACTTTTCACTGAAGGAGGGAGGATAGTATGGTTGTGTGAGGTCATCCTCACCGGACATCAAGTGTGCTCGATCAACAGTGTTCGTCAAGAACTGGCTTGTGTCACGGTGAAAACGGCTTTGAGACTCGTCAGAGTCTTCCCTCCAAGTTGGGTCAGTGACCTGATTGCTCCCGTCGCCGTGTCCTGCAGCTTTGGATGGCCCCTCTGATATGGTGACAGGCCTTCCTTCGCTGAAGGACAGTGCGCGGGATGCTTCTCTTAGCTGTTGTTCTTTTAGCTTCTGTATGAATGCTTGTTTCAAGGATTCCTTTTGTTGGGCGTACCACACCTCCAGACTAACCATTGGCGTTGTACGACCAGCCGGTGAAGCTTGAAGATTGTCTGTAGCGAAATGAAAAGATGGGGTCTGTCTGGTCCCAAAGGATGGAGTATGACCCGCATCCATGATGTTAAACTGTTCGTCAGTGGCGTTATCAGGCTGGCTGGTGTTTGCTTGAGCAACGCCAGTGCCTGATGTGCCTCCAGTGAAGTTTGGTGTCGCCAGTAAAGAACTCATAGCTGGTTTTTAGAAAGATAAAAGTGTTTACGTTTGCTGTTCTTGAATGCTCAAAAGACGGATGGCGCCAATGAAGAAACACCAATCTAACAGTCTAAATATAATAGTGCAAGTATGTAAGCATAAGAAAGGACGTGATTCTCATTCATATATAACAGAACGAATACAGGACACTTATCTAGACTATTACAGAGTTTCGACTATAATTTATCTTTCACAGCTATATGGTATGAATTCTCTCTCGCCGATCCGATCCCCTCTTCTAATGACGAAGGGGGTATTTATAGACCCCTGAGGTGGTCTGTGATTGGTGTAAGGAGTAGGGGTGTTCAGAATTCGATTCGAATTCGAAAAATTCGAAATTCGATTTAGTTCGATTCGATTACCAAGAATTCGATTCGATTATTAAGAATTCGAATTCGATTCAATTCGAATTCGAGTCTAGTAAATCGAATACGAATCGAATACGAATTTATGATTTTAAATTCGATTCGATTCAAAATTCGAATAAAAATTATACATGTATATTTTTTTAAATATATATACACATATACACATTATTATATACACAAATATACACCTTGTAAAAAAAACTTCTAAATTTTGGTCAAACTCTAAGAACCCATAGTGTCTATAACTTTTAGCATAACCATGTTTTATATATTTACCTTATATATCACAAAACTCTATAAAACTATACTCTCTACTATTTTTACTATTCTCGTATTTGACATATTGTTGTTTATCAGTTTTGTAGATTTGTATTTTATATGTTAAAAATAATGAGTTTGTATTAGTTTTAAAACTAAAAGTAAAACAATTTGTTATTTAAGGTGAACTTGAACTAAATCGAATTTATTCGAATTCGATTCGAATTCGAGTTTCTTATTCGAATCGAATACGAATCGAATAAATTGAATTTTAAGCGAATACGAATCGAATACGAATTCAGGTAAAAATATTTAAAATTTGAATTATTCGATTCGAATAATTCGAAAATTCGTTATTCGATTCGATGAACACCCCTAGTAAGGAGAATGACAGCTTGCTCGTACGATTACAGCCGTTGTCATCCTTCGCGTTGTCGCTCTGTAGTTGGTCCACGTGTCCTGTTGTTGTCCTTTCTGTCCTTTTCTGTACCTCGTACTTGCAGGAGATCATGGAGCAGGGAATAAATGCCTCTGATTGGCTACACGTCCCTGCTCTTGTCGGGTGACACCTGTCCTATATTAGATAGCGTGCGCCGTCTTCTAGAACTCCACGTCACGTTGCTGTGCTGACGTGTATGTGAGTGTAAGGTTGTGCGCACGCACGGGTAAATATCTCTTCAATAGATAAAGACTAAGTCAAGGGTGTAACCGAAGAGCAATAATAATAGGCGAAAATCATGGAAACTTTTATACCAACGTCTAGCTTGGTTAAAGCTGCTCCAACGTACACCTGAAACCATAGTTGTCTAAAGCGCGCCTAGGCGAGCGCCTAGGCGTGCCTAGGCTCGAGCCTAGGCACTGAGGCGCACTATCAAGGCTGATTTCCGGCCAAATTCAGGCTAAAAGTTGCATAAACCTCTAAAACATCCTAAATGAGTCATGAACAAGTCCTAAACAACCTTAAAACATCCTAAAGTAGCCCTAAACGAGCCTAAAACATCTTTAGAATCCCTAAAAAATGTATTTTATACTATGCTCTTAATTATAAAAAGCCGTCGTTTTTTATGCGCCTAGGCTCCGGGCTCGGCCTATGCACCTTGAGTGCGTATAAGCGCTTTGACAACTATGCCTGAAACAGTCAATGAGCATAAATAAGCAGCAGATATCATGGGATTTCTTATTTATTTCATGTGTAACTATAAATAGGGGCATGATGAACGAAATAGGACACGACTTGACACTTGTTATCGAGCACTTGATACTAGCTTGCTAACACCTTATACTCTCTCTACTCTCACACACAACACCACATTGTAAACTTAGTTCGTTCATCATACTTCCAAAGCTGTAATCTTTTTACCATTTTTAATATTAACAAACAAGGCGAAGGCTTAGACTCCTCACGAGGTTTTGTGCCGGCGATCATCAAGTGATCAAGGGCTTTCCTCGTATATCGAGCGTTGTTCTCTTGTTACATTATATTTACATTGGTCAATCTTCACTTATCTTATCATTCTGCCAAACAGTTACATTCTCAGGATATAACTGTCCATCCTGAACAATACCTTTGCCATCCTGAGCATAGTTGTCATATTATTATTTCTTCATTATAATGAATTGTCATCTGGAAAATAACACTAAGCTTTTAACATATTTAACACATTTAGGACTCTACCTCACTTTTACTAATTTAGAATATAAAGTTATTTTTATGAAGTAATTTTTGACCAAAACAACATGTACTCGCTGAATGTTGAGATAGCCGATGAAACCGGGACCGAAGAGGTGGTTTTCTTTGATGAAGGAATGACCGCGTTCATAAAAAAAAATGCCAGGATTTAGTGTTCAACAAAAGGTGTACTGATCCTAAAATATTACCAAAGGAGATAAGAGACATCATTAAGAATCAAATGCTTTTTTTTCTTAACCATAAAAAACAAGCAAATTGTTGTGGACAATGTCCTAAACACTGATGAATCATCAAAGAATGCAGGTACTTCATCGCAATAAAAAAGCCAAGAGCTACCACCATAAACACCAGACCCTAAAATGAATGTCGGTAAACGACAACTGCACGATACACCAGGTATTTACTCCTGCCATTTACTTCTGTAAGGTCTTCTTAAACAATCTTAACATTTTTAGGTGCAGCTGCTAAATTACATGGTGGTCATGTTATGATCGGATGAAACTGCTTTATATTACCTGAGATTTCTATATTGTAAGGTTTAATATGATTCGAAAGTGGATGTTACATATTTGGCTTTGCATCTGCATTTCGTCTGATTAATTTAGGCATTTTTTTTTATTGGGGGGTCATATTAACGAAAGCATAAGTTGCTGTTACAATTAGTATTTAGTTCTGCATGTTTTGAATTGATTCGTGATTGATTTTCATATGATTTGCTCTACCAGTGTGAATTTCTTGATGTTTTTTAACCTTAATCTCATCAGATTGTGCGTTTTGCTGTTATTTTGTGTTATGATGTTATACTATGCACATCAAATTGTTGTGTTGTTAGTTTATACTTTTGGCAGGTGACGAGGTTCTTTGAATGAAAATCGGATTGATTCGTGATTGTTTGATCAGTGGTTGCGGATAATGAGTTGATGTAGTTTGTGTCTGATTATATGGATATGATTTATTAAGTTGAAAGTTGATTGTTGGTAATGCATATGTCGCTTGGGTGTCTCATGTTCCATGTCCTGCTTGGTATTTTAATACACAACCAAATCTTTTTGTGACCTCTTGAAATGAATTTACTGTTTTATTGTCTTATGAAATGAGATTTGTTCATAATCTTCATCTCCGAAGTCTTATGCAAGATTTTTTTTTTTTTTTTTTTTTTTTTTTTTTTTGTGCAGATGCAAGCTACAAGTCAAGGAAAACCAATCACTAAAATCCAGCTTAACGTCATACGTAACCTCTTTTGTGAAGCATGGTTCTTCATAACGCTGACCAAGACTTCTTTTATGTAGCATGTTATTTTGAGAGGTTCATCCAACCTCTTTTGTGAAGCATGGTCCTTTATAAGGCCCACCAAAACCTCTTTTGTGAAGCATGCTATATTAACAACTTCCCTTTTGTAAAGCCAGGTCATGACACATAATCCAACATGTTAATGTTAACTATCATAGTATGTGTATATTAAAAACTTTGCTTTTGTAAAGCTAGGTCATGGTAAACCTATTTTTGTGCACTTAATCGAGAATGTTAATGTTAACTATCAAGCATATGATCAAATCCTATAGGGCTAAATCACAAACACTAGATTCCCCTGCCGCAACGCGCGAGGGGCGCAATCTAGTTTCTCCTCAAAACTAGATAAACCATGACTTACACTAATGCCTAACATGCCACTCGGCGTATACTTCCAAAATATTCGGTCAACACATGGACCCACATTCCATCTAATTGGCTGACCACTTCATACATAACTTTCCCATTAATAAAACTCTAATATTATACTAGTAATTAGATGTAAAATAATAATGTAATTCTTTGCTGTATTTCGGACCCAAATCTGACCGTACCCATCATCCGAATGATGCACGAATAAACCCGATTAACCCAACATATACAAAGAAAACAAAAAGAAATAAATTTAGTTTTCTTTTTGGCGAATATAAATACTTGCAATAATCTCAAATATATTTTATATTTTTTTACATAAATAGTTCATGAGGTTATGTCTAGTCAAATACTAGCGATTATCATGAGGTTAGTTAGAGAGAGGACGCTTAAATCTTAAGTTCTTTCGTAAATCTCAAATCTTATCACCTTTATCTTCTTACATATTACAAATATATGGTTGTAATATGTAATATCGTATGTGTGGTTGTAATATGTTTAGAAAACTACATGTTTGGATTACAACCATATATTTGTAATATCGTTTTACATTGAGGTAGTGATAATAGAGACGTGACATGTAAGAAGATAAAATTTATATGGTTATGATCTTATCACCTTTCTTCTCATCTTTATGTCTCTCTTTCTTATCACATATTACAACTACACATACGATTGATAAACTTGTCGATACAAAGAAAACAAAAGAAATAAATTTGTTTTCTTTTTGGTAAATTAAAAATACTTGCAATAATCTCAAATATATCTCAAGTGGTAGGACATCACCTGATATCCTAGTTATCTTTGAAGAAACGTTCTCGAAAATAAAAGGTGCATTATAGTTAACTAGTGGTATAAAAGTGGCGCGTTGCGCCAGTGATTCCCGTGGTAAGTAATGAGAATTTGATCTGTATTGGATCGTTTCTTACGGTAAAATAAACTTTTTCTGACACATTCTTAGATTGTTTCAAACTTTATTTAATCCGTGAAAGACAAAAAAGAAATTCCATTCCCAAAGCTTTTTCACTGAAATCCAAACCAGGAAATGAGAATCAGTGATGATATGCCGCTTCAAACTTGATCGTGAAAAATAAACTGTTGTCAGATTCTTTAAAGTTTATTGGGAACAAACCATTTGTAACACGCATGTTAGAAGCAAATGGGTCACAAAATTCGTTCTTGAAATGTATCATAGTTAAACAATTTCTCATTGAACATTACATGGTCGTTAGAATTTCGAACTTAGAAACAAACTATTATCAGATTCTTTAAAGTTTATTGAAAACAAACCGTTTATAACACACATGTTATAAGAAAAGGGTCACAAAATTCGTTTTTGATATGTATCATAGTTAAACAATGTCATTAAACATTTAGATTACACGATATAAAGTTCTGGTTTTTAAAAGAAACCGTTTGTAAGTTGTTCATTTGAAATGTAAAACTTTTAGCACATTGGTTTATAATTATTTTTCAGTAATAATATTTTTGTAACAAATAAAAAATAATCAAACATATCCAGTTTCTCATATGCCATTAAGAGATCAAAATGCCATAAACAGATAAAAAAAGCAATCTCAAATTCTCATTTGCAAACATATATTTAATCTTGGTGGAAAATCTCATTTGCAAACATATTATATTATTATAACAAAAACGTTTCCAGTTTTTTAATCATTGCATGTGGAAACTCTAAAGTCTATGGAAGTGTGGATGATAAAATATTAGAAATTGAATTGAATAAAATGATGAAAAAATAAAACTAAGTTTACAAGACTCGAACCCTGGTACAATAGATAACACAACACCATTACCACCATCTATGCTAAAACATTTTTTTATTAACATATTTGAAACAATAAGTATTTAACATAACTAGAATAATAAAATAATAACTGTTCAAATAGTGTTATTAATATAGTATAATTACATAAATAGTTCATGTGGTTTGTTCTAGTCACACCTCTCGGGTTTAGGTTTAGAAAACTGCATGTTTGGATTATGTGGTTTTCATTTTGTAACAAATTTAGAACTAAAAGTAACTTTCATAAAAAAATATTTAATTTAGTGTCAATGACTATTTTACCCTTATGGCAAAAAATAACAAAAAAAAAATTATGAACATGTGTTGTTAAGGCCAATTTTATGTAAATTCCCCAAAAATTCTCAAAGACTGCATATTGAGTTTTACACAAAATATGGAAATAGATAGATATAGAAACTACTCTTAGAATAAAACCTAATAAATAACAAAAACTAAAACAATTACTTCACTTCATGTTTGTTTTTTCTAAAAGAAAAGGCCGCTGAAGTAGAGTACATACAAGGATAGTAGGTATAACCATCAGCATGGAAAACGAGACCGTTAAAGAAAAGCACGTGTGATTATATCATATCAGCACCAAATTAACGACAATGATAGGTTATTTCATCCATATATAGATTTGTGGTACTCGGGGCCAAGAGAACATGCCCTTGATCATATATTAACTTCTCCAAAAAAAAAAAAAAAAAAAAAAAAAAAAAAAAAAAAAAAACCTTGACAATGTCAAAGAGCAAGGTTCTTGTTGTGGGTGGGACAGGCTATATTGGCAAGAGGGTCGTGAAGGCTAGTTTGGCTCAAGGTCACCCCACCTATGTCCTTATGCGTCGAGATCAGATCGGTTATGATATTGAAAAGCTTCAAATGTTGCTATCGTTTAAGGAGCAAGGAGCCCGATTAGTTGAGGGTTCATTTTCTGATCATCGGAGTCTTGTGGATGCCGTCAAGCAAGTTGATGTCGTGATATGCACCATGTCAGGGGTGCAGTTTCGGTCACATAATATTCTACTCCAACTTAAACTTGTTGATGCCATCAAAGAAGCCGGAAACATCAAGGTATACCAACTTCAACTCAAAGTCACTACATTACACAAAGATTCTTAAAACACCAAAATACTTGTATCATTTGAGTTGCAACTTGTATGGTCATAAATCTTTTGACAGTTTTTTAACAACAATTGTTTATAGGTTATAAATCTTGCACTTGTGAGGATTTGAACACATATAACTTTTGTGGGTGACGATCATCATACCACCAAACCACTAGGTCAATAGTAAATCTTTTGACAATTAATTTCTTGAATAGCGGTTCCTGCCTTCGGAGTTTGGGGTTGACCTTTCACGAATGGGACACTTACTCGAATATGGAAAGGAGACCTTTGAGGACAAGATGGTTATACGAAGAGCCATTGAAGATGCTAAAATTCCATATACATACATTTCTGCAAACTGTTCAGGGGGTTATTTTGTCGGCAACCTTTCCCAGCCAGGCTCCCTTGTACCACCAAGGGAACATGTGTCTGTTTTTGGCGATGGGAATCAAAGGGGTATGATATGGCATGTGTATCATGCAAATGTTTATGTTATGTACATAAAATTCGTTAAATTATATATATAATTTATAAGCAATTACCTAGTAGGTTATGTAACTTACACATGATTTATTCTGTAGGGTCTATATTACCGAAGTTTGTTCAAGTGTGTGTTAGAATTTTTTTTGAGAGATTAACACATTTTGTTTCATTTATTTCTTATTATTTAAAGAATTTAAAGAACGAAAAAAAAAAAACAAATATATGTTTTTGGAATAACAACGTATTATTACAAACAAAAAAAAATCCTAACAAGTCATTAGGATATGAAAAAGGTTACATGTACAATAAGGGGTAGTTGAATTTATAAATATTTAATTTATTTTTGTTCTAGGTATATATGTATGACTTAATTCTTTTGCTCGTTCTTAATTTATGTTAAAATTTGTAGTCGTTTTCATGGACGAGGATGATATTGCAATGTACACAATCAAGACTGTGGACGATTCTCGCATGTTGAACAAGACGTTGTATCTTCGGCCGCAGAAGAACATTCTTACACATAACCAATTGATCGAGAAATGGGAGAAACTTACCGATCAAACATTGGAGAAAGTGCACGTATCTGCTAAAGACTTTCTTGATTCCATTAAAGGTGCTTATAAGCGATCTTGTCAAGATATAAACTAGAAATCGATCCTTTGTAAATAATAATGATGCAAAATTATACAAATCAATGAATTATTCCATCTACTATGATATTGTCTAACAATGTACACATTTTATTTAATGTTTTTGTGTTTGCAGATGTGAGTGACCGTGCTATGCAAGCAGCACTTGCACGTATCTACTATATTTACTATGAAGGTTGTTTGATGAACTTTGAAATTGACGAAGAGGGAGAAGAAGCTTCTAAGCTCTATCCAGAGGTCCAATACACAAGTGTTGATGAGTATTTACAACGATATCTCTAATTCATAATCCGCTACTTAAAAGTAGTCATATATAAGTGTGTGTATGTAATGATTCCTTTGGAATAGTTTGAATTAATTAACGTACTATCTAGCAATGTGAGAATTGGTGCACAAATTAATAAATCCTACGTGGTTTTATGGTACGTATAAAAACTTGTATTTTTTTTTTTTTTGAACGGTTGACGAATCAATTCCGAGCACTCTCGGACACCCTTTTGGCGAATCAAGTATTCGAGAGTACCCGGGCCATCAATTGCCACCAATTCCCGGGAAAACCCGACCACTCACCCGCCCGAAGGCACGACGGTAAAATAGTTAGTAAAACCGGTCGAGATCAGGACTCGAACCCAAGCCAATGGCCGGGTCATCCCTCATTTCCAAAAAAAAAAACTTGTATTGAAAACGTACTTTTTGTACATACAGTACTCACAAACACTAAATAAATTTAACTAATTAAATTAACTGGCCGGTAATAGGAAATTAAACTAAATAAATTAATAAAAAGATCAAACACTAAATTGGACATTTAAGTTCTGTATCATAAATTTAAAATAAACAAAATAATAAAGTTGAAGTAGTGAAGTAGGGCTTTCTCTTTGGAATTAGTGACTTGTGTATCCACGTATAAAAACAAAAATTTATATTAACATATTAGTTTGATGATTTTGTATATATAGATGACATACAATATAAAAATACAATATTCAAAAACTACAAAGACAAAAAAAATTAAACGGTGTAGATTTTTTATATGTTTTCATGATAATCTAGTGTTTTATTAGACTGCTCGGTGAGCTGAGCAGACGGCTCACATCCCCCGTCCTCCATTTTAAGCCCCCGTCCCATCTGCTACACCGCCCCATTTGCCCTGTCTCCCCTGTTCTCCAACGGACGAATGGGACGGACCAATAGGAAATTTTCGTGATTTTTTTTTTTACCGTTGAATAACGGGAATTTTTGGTGAACGGCTATTTTTTTAATTTTGTTTTTTATCCACAATCAAACTATAAATATTAATCCAAATCAACATTTTTCTCCACTCCAACTCATTATTCAATCCTTTTATTTTATAAACTCCCAATAATTTTATAAAAAAACTTCATGGATCCCTACCAACAATTCAACCAAAACCCAAATCAACCTAACCCGAATACACCTTTCACCACACCCGATTACACACCGGTCATTGATCCACCCATATCGCAAACCGTTCCAATAAATCCGCATGTAGCCCAAATGCTTCAAAACCCCGCGGCTTATGCCCAATTAGACCCGGTGAGCTTCATGCAAATGCAAAACTATATGCAACTAGCGAGGCAAGCGGGTTTTACGCAACAATTTTCACACGGTTTTTCGCAACAATTTTCACAACAATTTTCTCCACAATCGCTACCCGCTACACCTAGAGGAACATCACAACCCACTACACCTATCGGAACATCACAACCCGAAGAGGATGAGAACAAAACCGATGAGGAGATAGTTGCCGAAACCCAAGAGATGCCACCCACCCAAAAAGCAAAAGGGAAACGCAAAGGAAAACAAAGAGAGCCAGGACCGGGACGTGGTAAACCACTACAAGGAGTCGCGCAGCCATGGTCCGATGTTGAAGAGGAAGCCTTAGCTAAGGCGTGGCTCGCGGCTTCAAAACGCCCCACAGTCGGTATATTTTTTAAACTTGCGAAAATATATATATGTGTATTTTTTTTTATAAATTCCGATTATATATATATTTACCTTTTTTATAAATTCAAAGGTACCGCCCAAAACATAGAGAAGTTATGGGAGACGACGAACGAATTCTTTCATAAGTATATGCAAGCTAAGCCGTATCGACTAAACGATGCTCTAAGCTCGAAATGGAGAAAGTTGAATGCGGATTGTGGTAAATTTAATGGAATTTACAACCGTATTAAGGCGAACACGCCTAGTGGATGGAACGAGCAAATGATTTTCGAAAAAGCGATGTCGGAGTATAAAAGTGCGTCACGCAGAACATTCTCGATGATACGGGCTTGACAGGTTTTGAAAGATGAACAAAAATGGGCGGGGGTCCCAAACGAGGTTGAACGGGCCAAACGAAAGACCAAAGCTAAAAAGCAGGCCCGTCCGTTCCAATCGACATTGATATGAACGACGACCCTGATGAAGAAGAACCAATTTATGTTGAGGAGGAACGCCCCACAGGTCGGGATAAAGCTCGAAAGGAAGCGGCGGCAGGAAAGAAAGCGGCGGCGTCGAATAGCACAAGCGGGAGCGCTTCAAAGCTTGAAAAATTAACCGAAGCTATGGAAACTTTCAACAAAGCTAACGAGGAAAAAATAAAGCTCAAGAAGGAAAAGATCCGGTTGATTGATGAATCGAAGGCGCTGGAAGAGTGGAGAGTTATGGAGGCAGATATCTCGAAGTATCCCGAAGAACGACGCGCCGCGATGAAGAAATTGCAAGACAAGTTTATTGAAGAATGGAAGTAGTTTTATGAAATTTTAGGAAATCATATGTTTTTTTTAAGTGTGTTCATTTTTTTTTTAATTTTATCATGCTTTTGTAATTTTTATTTATATAATTTAGTATTTATTTGAACATTATTTTATTTATTTACTTTTATAAAACTAATTACAATTAATATTAGGAAAAAAAAATATTAAATGCTTGAGACATGGGTTTTTCATGTCTGCACACCCCACCCATGTCTCAAGAATGTTGAGACACCACTTTAGTGATATACCAGCCTACGTGACACTAAGACATGACATTTTTGGTGTATGTTCACCTAGTAGCCTTATGATCATCACTCTACACCTACGTGTGTGCGTGCGCATTTATTTTAGAAATAATAATGTGTTACGAATTCCAAGAGTAGTTTTAGCCCTTATATATTGACTTGAATGCATGTAGATTTCACTTTTTTTTTTTTTTTTGTCTAATGTGTAGATGCACATATGTGTTGTGGAAATCGGATCATAAAAACACACACTAGGATTTTGTGAAATGTAACTCATGTTCACGACTTTATATATATATATATATATATATATATATATATATATATATATATATATATATATATATATATATATATATATATATATATATATAGGGTAGGGTTCAATTGAGAACCAACCCTTAGTTAGGAACCTTAGGAACTAATCTTAGCCATTGATCTCTAATGGCATGATTGTAATTAAATGCAACTTCATTTAATTAATTAAATTAGATTAAGGGTAATTTTGTATTTTTCATCACCCACCAAAATAGGAAGTTAATTAATTAATTAATTAGATTAGGATCTTTAATTAAATATATATATTTAGTTTTTTTTATTCTTTTTACATACGTTTTTTTTTAAATTTGTTTTCTAATTTAAGTTAGTTTCTTAATTCTTTATTAAATACGTTTTTTGTGTATGCGTATATACACTTGTGCTTGCATGGTCTTCACATATTCAGTGTTTCTACTATTAGTAAATATACAATAAAACTAGTGTATATTAAACTAGTGTATATTAGTATATATAGATGTACAATAAGGATATACATTAATGTATATTGATGTTTTAATATACTGATAGAAAATATATAATATTATTAGTGTATGTTAATAAACATAGATGTACAAATAGGTTATACATTAATGTATACTAATGTAGTAATGTCTACTGTTAGTAAATATAAATTAACGTCGACGTATGTTAGTATACATAGATGTATATATATAATATACATTGGTTAACAGACAATGTATCTGTACGCTTCAAAAAAAAATTATTGTATCTGTAAGTTTCAGCAAATATACACTAGTGTATAACAACCTAATAAACTAAGATGAAATCTAATTGTATCTGTGTGCTTCAACGAATAACACTAAGTAATACACCAGTGTATAATTACAATTTTGTACGTGAAAAAAGATGAACTGTATAATCCAAGACAAGTATTTCGCAAAATATACACTAGTGTATAATTCGAAGTGTACTTCGAAAACTGAATCTGGGCAATCCAAAAACTGCTATTTCGCAAAAAATACACTAGTGTATATTATACGTTGGTATATAGCTGTCGTAAGTTGAAGTGTACATTGGTGTATATCAATTTTTTTTTGTTCATTCATCATCAACACATATATACAATGGTGTACATTAGTTATACATTGATGTATATCAGTTTTTTTCTTTCATTCAACATCATCAACACAGATATACATTGGTGTATATTCGTTTTTTCATTCATCATCACCAACAAAAATATACATTGGTGTATATCAGTTTTTTTTTTATCATCATCATTGACACAGATATACAATGTATATTCGTTTTTCCATTTATCATCATCATCGTTGACACAGATATACATTGATGTATATCAGTTTTTTTCTTTCATTTAACACAGATATACATTTGTACATTAAACCAATGAGGTTGTACAAAAACTATATACACCATTGTACAGTACCATAATACAAATGACGTGTGAAAAAAAAATGCTTTTCATTCCACTCAATTAGAACGTACAAACAGATATATGTAATGTATAAACATTTGCTTCAAAATAAACATTTGATAATTGTATCGATCCTTTAACCAACTCATATACAACAGTGTATTAAGGATTAATACTTCGTCATCCTAACTTTACGTACAGCAAAACTGCCATAATACAAATCACCAAAAAATATGAAATCGAACAAAAACCAATTACAAAAACAAAAAAAATACATAAATACCTTGATTCTCAACACTATTTAGCAAAAAAGGTTGTGATTGTGTTTCATGATCTTCGATATCGTGAGAAAGTGATTGAATGTTTTCATGAATATGATCATTATCCATCACGTAAAATATCTTAAAACGATGGAAGCCTAAATCGAACGTGATTTTTTTGAACGTGAATCTTTGAAGAAATGAAAAGATAATCGATATTGAAGAAAAAGTGATTAAGATGTTGAGAAATTTTAGGAATGAATTGGAGAATTATGCGCAGGAAGTTTTAGTAACTTCCATTAATAAAACTTTTATTTTAAATTAAAATATAATAGATAATTGTTTAATTACATCCCTACCCCTTAGATCAAGATTAAAGATGAAGGGCTAGGATTGGTTCCTAAGTTCCTAACTAGTCCCTTGGTTCCTATTTGATCTTTTTCCTATATATATATATATATATATATATATATATATAGGTAGGGGTGAGCATTTTCTGGGTAGAACCGAAGAAACCCGACAACCGAACCGAAAAAGGACCGAAACCGGACCCAATCCTATTTATTTCGGTTGGTCATCGGTTCCATAATCAAGCAGATGTCGGTTTCGGTTTCGGGTTCGGTTTTTAACCGAAAAACTTGCATGAAACCCGAACCGACCCGAAGAAAGTCTCTACTAACATTTTTTGTATATTTTCAAAGAGTTTAAAGAGAATAGTAGAGTTTATAGTGTTGAAAATTTCCGGCCGGTGAAGACAGTCCGATGAAAGTTTCTGTACGTGAATGGTTGAGAAGATGAATCTTGAAGAGAAAAGAATACTGCATTAGAAAGTGAGCATTAGTTTTTAGATAACTAGAAAAGAGTAGTACTGGTACCTAGAACCTATTATTTTGTTTTTTTTACTTTTCTTTTTACCTCGATTACATTACTGCATTATAAAGCAGAAAATGACAACACACTGACTTATGTTGTCATCTTTTCATCTTAAGTTAAACTTTTCTAGTTTATGATTTGTTTTTTTTATGATTAATTAACCGGTAATAAAGTTAAAAATTGGGGTGAACTTTATTAAGACCTGTGAGACAAAACTAACAAATTATATTGTTTAAAAAATGATGAACTCTATTAAAAATTTAAATTAAACTACATAAAAGAATGCCATTAAAACTTTAAAACCACCGAAAAAGGAATAAACATATTCAAATTAGATTAGCTTAGATAATTAATTTGAGTGAATGCATAGGTTAGCAGGCTAGGATCATAGGTTTATAGGCGTTGTCGCTTTATGACTTTATTATGTTTCTTACGGAGTATTTTATTTTTCATTTAAGACTAATTCTTTTATTCACATGGAATGAATTCTTCTTCAATATCCACTTTATCACCTCTTCATCACTTCATAGCAGAAGAAGGTATGCTCACTTGTTAAGAAAAAAACTTCCATTACGCTCTTATCTCCCAACTTTAACAGCTCTTATATGTTCAAACATCCACTGTTACTCTTTCTTTTGGCCGGAAATGATTTCCGACGAGGTACTTATTCTAAAAGCTCTTGGTATATTATTTTTTTGAATGATCATTACAAATCAAGACAATGCATAAATAGGAAAACAAAGGACATAAATAAGTAAAGGAAATAAATGCTGCTGGAAATTAGGCATGATAATTGGCATGATAATTGGCAAGAGATGAGGGAAGATATACGGTAAATATTTCCCACAATATTCCCCCTCAAGTTGGAGTGTGAAGGTTACGAACACCCAGCTTGCCAAGTAATGTCTGCAGTTGTTTTGACCCAAGAGCTTTGGTGAATAGGTCTGCTATCTGGAGTTTAGTATTGATGTGGAGTGGTTCAATTTCTTTTGATTCAACGCGTTCACGAACAAAATAGCAATCCATCTCTACGTGTTTGGTACGTTCGTGGAAGACGGGATTATTGGCAATGTGTTTCACTGCGAAATTATCACAGAAAAGAGGCGTAGGACTCGTTTGGGTGGTGTCGAGATCCTTGAGAAGCCATCTCATCCAAAGAACTTCACTAACCGTTGTAGCCATGGCTCTATACTCGGCTTCCGCGGATGACCGAGATACAACAGATTGCTTTTTGGATTTCCAAGACACAGGAGCACCACCAAGAAGAAGGAGGTATCCAGTTCTTGATCTTCTGGTAATAGGACAACCAAGCCAATCAGAATCTGTGTAGGCAACAAGGTTGCTTCCCCCTTTCTTGGGAAGTAAAATACCTTGACCAGCTGTGGCCTTTAAGTACCTGAGAACTCTTGACGCAGCATCAAGATGTGTTTGACGAGGATCTGCCACGAATTGACTTAGAATACTAACAGAGTGTGCGATGTCGGGGCGTGTAGCCTGGAGGTAGAGTAGTCTTCCAATAAGCCGACGATAGTGACTAGCATCAATCCGGTCATCTTCTTCGCCTGTGCCCAACTTTAGATTTTGTTCCATAGGCATAGGACTAGGACGACATCCAAGCATGCCGGCGTCCTCAAGAATATCAAGAGTATACTTCCTTTGGCTGAGAACCATGCCTTCTTCTGTTCGGGCAACTTCGATCCCTAAAAAATATTTGAGATTTCCATGGTCCTTGATGCTAAAACGCTCGTTTAAAAAGGCTTTTGTTTCATTCATTTTGATGGCATTGTTTCCAACCAAAATCACATCATCCACATATATTAGGACTGCAACGTACGTTTCTTCCTTTCTAAATACAAACATGGAGTGATCCGCTTTGGATTGTGTGAACCCACCCTCAAGGAGAGCCGAGGTGAATTTGTGGTACCAATTTCTTGAGGCTTGTTTCAGACCGTACAATGACTTTCTCAACCGACACACTTTGTTTCCCTTTTCTTTCTCAAAACCTTGTGGTACCTTCATGTAAACTTCTTCATTCAAATCTCCATGCAGAAACGCATTGTTTACATCCAATTGATGCACCAACCAATTCCTCTTGACTGCAACGGCTAGGATGGTTCGAACTGTGACTAATTTTGCAACTGGCGCAAACGTGTCGTGAAAGTCGACTCCTTCCAATTGTGTAAAGCCCTTGGCGACCAAACGAGCTTTGTATCGTTCAACATCTCCATTCGGTTTATACTTAATTTTGTACACCCATTTCGAATCAATGGCCTTCTTTCCTTTCGGCAAGTCTTCAAGGGTCCATGTTCCATTCATTTCAAGTGCCTCTATCTCTCGTCTCATAGCCGTCCTCCAGTTTTCATTCTGCACGGCTTGATGAAATGTTTTGGGCTCATCGTTTTTATCGATGGCCGATAAGAAAGCTTTGTGAGATTTTGAAAATTTTTCATAAGAGACATAATGAGACATAGGATGTACCGTTGAGGAGCGTTGATCAGAAGCGGATGGTGCATGGTCGAGGGACGGTGGTAGTGTGACATCAAAGCCATCAAGACGCTTGGATCCCACTCTTTCTCTTCTTTCTCTAGCCACTGGTTCGGATTCGGTTTCATTTGTTTGTGGGGGTTCAGGATTCACGGCTTCTGTGGTTTCAGTTTCATCATTCACCCCTTCTTCATTTTGCTCGGTCCAAGCCATTTCCATGCAATCATCGTCCTCTATTTCTGTGGGACCAAACTCCCGTTTTCTACTGTTCTTTTGTTGCAATCTTCATAATACCATGGTGGGAAGCTGAATATCCCATCATCCTTCTCTATGATTTGAGTTTCATTGGTTTTGTAAGGAAAAATATTTTTCAAGAAATTTCACATCCCTTGAGATGATGATCTTATTCTTCTGCACATCGAAAACCTTGTAACCCTTTGTCCCCATAGGATAACCGAGAAACACTCCCGGCTTCCCCCTTTCCTCCAGCTTGTCTCCGTCTGTATCTGTGTTTCTGTAGTAGGCGAGACAGCCAAAAACTCTTAGGAGGTCAAAATTTGGTTTCTCTTTATGAACTAGCTCGTATGGGGTTTTGTTGTTTATAACTTTGGAGGGAAGACGATTAATGATGTGTGCAGCGGTTAAAACACATTCCCCCCAGAATCGTTTCGGGAGATTAGCCTCAAATCTGAGCGAACGGGCTGTTTCAAGAAGGTGTCGGTGCTTCCTTTCAACAACACCGTTCTGCTGAGGCGTATGTGGGCAAGTGGTTTCAAGGAGGATGCCACATTCGGCGTAAAATTTATTCATCCGGTTGGAGGTGAACTCTCCACCGTTATCGCACCGAATGCGTTTTATGGGTTTGGAAAATTGAGTTTTGACAAATTGATAAAAGTAAATGAGGTAGTCACTGGCCTCGTTTTTGTGTTTCAGTAAGAACACCCAAACCGCTCGACTAAAATCGTCGACAATGGTGAGAAAATATCTTGCCTGAGTGAGGGAGGGCGTCCTATACTTCCCCCATATGTCACAGTGCAACAGCTCAAAACAATCATTGGTTTTAGTGGAACTAATAGGAAATGGCAGTCTTTTATGCTTAGCTTTAACACATGAATCACAAAAGAACATACTAGTTTTTGAAGGAAAATTAATAAAATCAAAACGTGAAAGTTTTTCTTGTGATGTGTGTCCCAAGCGTCTGTGCCAAACATCCAGAGTCACCATCATAGCTTTTCTTTCACTAACCACCATGTCCACCTCATAAAGACCATCCTTGTATTCACCCGCTCCAATCAATCTCCTCGTGGTCAGGTCCTGCATGATACAAAAAGTAGGAAAAAAGATTACAGCACATTGTAAGTCATTGGATAAGCGACCAACAGAAAGAAGGTTGCATGTGAACTTAGGAACATGCAAAACATTCTTTATTTTTAAGCCATTTGTGTAACATTTCGCATTAAATCGTACATTACGGATTACAACGACAAGCCTTAGTATTATTTTTTTTGGTGATATTTTGAACCCTAATACAACGATATTTATTCATATATATATATATATATATATATATATATAAATGTATATATAATAATAATAATAATAATAGTAATAAAAAAAATCAGTTATAATAAAAAAGAAAAAAATCAGATTTAGTAAATCATTGGCTAAGCAATCTGATGCATTAACTAAATCAGCGGCCCAAACCTGTAAGCCCACACCCCCTTGGTCCGGCCCACTCTTCCCTTTTTGCTGTTCAAAAAGAAACAAAAAAAAGATTGCCTTTGCCGGGTTTCGAACCCGAGTCACAACACACACACACACACACACACACGCTACCCATCTGCTCCACACACTATATTTGATTTCAATCCAACTCTTTTTATATAAATACACAAAATAAACCTTCCCTTTTTGCTTCTTCCTTCGCGAATAACAGCAGCAGCAGCAGATAATTATAATTTTTTTTTCTTTTTGTTTTTGACCAGCTTAATCATCACAATTAACTCGTAATTGTTTCACATATGGCAACGATACGTGATTTCCGGCCTTGTCTGACCAGAATACACGTCTATTAACGATTAATTGATACCAATTAAACCCATTTACGCGTATTACATTAACACCTTGGTCAACCTTACCATTTCTTCAATTCATCGATCAACACTATAAATTGAACCTCTGCGAGTCTTCACAACTCGCCAATAAACTCTTCTCAACCCCCAATCTTCTTCAATTCACTCTGTTCATGTTCTTGACTCGCTATTTGACTTTTAAGCTTGACCAAGCAATCGTGCACGAAACAGACTTGTAAGTCTAATCTTTTATGTGGGTTTTGATCACCGGCGTGCACACATCAAAAGCCCTAAGATCAATTGGGCTATTGATGTGTGTAACAGATTATTGCTAGAACTAGGGTTCATGTGTATGAAATTGGGGATAAATCTGTTTTAGCATTGTGGTTATATATTTTAAAAACTGAGATGAATCACAACCACAGGCCTAGGCCAAGTGGTTGTGACTGATGCTTGTAACCAAGGGCACCCGGGTTCGAGTCCCGGCATGGGCGCCCTTTTCCACTTCTTTTTCATTTTTTTTAAAACAAACCAATTATACTTATATATTATCTTTAAATCTTGTAAATTCATTTATAAATATTGAAACCTTTTTATAAATTCTAAAAAAATTATATTTATCAAATCTGATGTAAAAGATTTATCTACAATTTTTAGTTTTCTGAAATTCATTTATTTAATATTTATAATAATTAAATCAATTTTATACTATTATATTTATAAAAATCTATTAAAATATCAAAACAATTTTATAAATTTCTACAAAAATTATCCTGAGTTTGTACAATGTTAGACTTTACTGAAATGATTTTTAATTTTGAAAAATCATTTATTTTATATTTTTAATCAATTTTTGTTAGTTTTAATCATAATTAAATCATAATAAATTCAATTTTTATTATTTTTGCACCAAAATTTTATACAAATTATTTCTGAATATTTAGAACAGAAATATAAATTTTAAATTTAAAATTCTTTAATTTTAGTAATTTTTAATTATTAAAGTTAAGGTTTGACAATTTGTAATAAATAGATTTAATAATCTATTTAAAAGAAAATAATTTTATAAAAATTATTTTTATACTTTAAACACATTATTGTGACCATCTTAAATTTAAATTCCATAAAAAGATTTTTGGTTATTTATTTACTAAATTTCTCTCAATTGGCGAATATTTTTAATATTAATCAAACGAGCAATGATCCCCAATTCAAAGCCCTAGAAACTTATACATTTGTAGACTTGATAGACTTAGACATATTTATTACCTTATTATAGGGTGATACTTGATACATTTGGGCAACACAATTATCCAAATTTCTCAACAGATATAACATTTTACTAAGGTGAGTTTTACATAGCCCCTTTTCTATTTATCACCGTTTTTGGGGTGAAACATGTTACCACATCATTTATGCAATTCAATCATCAATGTGTCTATGTGTTTTCTATGTTGCATTATGTCTTGAGCATGATTAGAGTAAGCACCATTCTAGCATAATCATTAACTCCGTACAAGCCGACGGTATACATTGATAGATCTATTGGACTGACAATCCCACCCGGATACGTGCCTCCTACAAAGGTAGCGTGGGTGTTTGTTATCGTATAACATATTCAGGTGAACCATGAGCGTATGGGAGGTACCACATTATAACAGTTATCAGGGTTGGTTATGCACTCGATTTATTTCTAGTATGTTCTCACATATGGACTAGATTGACATGACACATGAATTGCACAACATTTTTATTCAATTATCAAAAACCTATGTAATTCTCACCAACTTTTGTTGACCCAAAACCTTTTCAACTTAACATGTTTCAGGTTCTATTTGCTTGAAGATTTGAATTGATGCTTGAAGATATGTGTATAGTTTTATTCAATTTGATGTACAAAATTCTAGAACAATTGTATGTAATTCATTTGAATTATTTAATGGAATTTATTATTCACCATGAGCTACTGAACAATCATCATTACGTGACATCCCGATGTTTCCGCCATCGGTTGGGGTGTTACAGATTGGTATCAGAGCCATGGTTATAGGGAATTAGGTTATTAGAAAAATAATCTAGTCTATAACCATAGGATTTAACCAGTACTTGCTTCTTTTACTAGCTATTCTCTATCTCCCTCCTACTTCTTATCCCTACTTTCATTCCTACGAGAAGGTTGCTCTCTTTCAGTGGATCTACTCTTAGACTAATAGGACAAATTCCTCAGGTTTAACCTGAACCCCCTTGAAATCTCGTTGAAGTTCTAGATCTTAATAACGAACACGTGCAATCTGGAAGGGTGAACGCCTGTATTCTGAGTCTTCTGTCTAGGCTGGCATTGCGCATATATCCCAATCAGACGAGGGACCCGGATGCCTACCTGGGAATTCTCGGGATGAGTGTTCACTTATAGGCTAAAGCATGTCTTCATATGTTATTAGAATCTAGAATCTTTGATAAGTCAACGTTTTCATTTATTCGTTTTAATTAATGAATAAATGATTACATTCCTTATATTACCTCATTCATTTCATGCCTCATTGAGACTTCATTGTGTCCCCTACAGATCATGTCTCCACGTCACAACACTCGCATTAACAGTGGTGACAATCATAAGGAAGGGAACAGCAACCACAACCCCGACCACAACACTAACCACAACAATGGAGGTGATGCCCAACTAGCTGCGATTATTTCCCAACAATTGGCGCAACAAATCACAACTCTGGTTTCTAACTTGTTGACTCAAGACATCCAAATGGATGGGAATGGCAATGGAAATGGCGTTGGAAATCACGAAAGGAACAGGTCCTTAGTTCGGAAAGGCAAGAAAACAAGTATCGTGGCTGCGGTAACTACCAAGAATCAGAAACGTAAGACCAGGGATTATACAAGAAACTATCCATTGTGTAACACATGCAATCGACATCATACCACTGTTTCAGCGTGTCGCTTGTGCACCAATTGTGGTAGGTATGGCCATCTGGTCAACACATGTCGCGAGCCCCCAAACCCTAATCAACCCACCAACCCTGCTACTTTAGAGGAAGCAAAGCGGTTAGCTGCCACCTTAACAGATAACCATGTAAAGGCAGGAACCCTGACCCGGAAAGGGGATAAGAAAACTGTTGCAAAAGATACTCCCCAACCTGCCGTTGAAATCAAAACTGAGGCCTCAACCAACGGAAAGCGCAAGGCCGGGAATTTTGCAAAAGACACCACTACCCCACCCAACAAGAAACAATACCACGGGAAACTACCTAAGTGTGACACCTGCCAGTATCACCATCCAACCCAAGTGCCCTGCCGTCAGTGTACCAATTGTCAAAGGTATGGACATCTTGCGGACGCTTGCCGAATTCCTGCTACAAACACCCTTGCTGCTCCAAATAACCCACTTGAGACCCTCCAGCTACTTAACAGCAAACTCTACCATCTGAATGATGTCTATTTTTCTCTTTAATTCCATGTATTGACATTTTATTTTCAAGTAATAAAATTCAAGTAATATCATAACATCTGTGTGCATGCTTGTCTGAATGTGAACTGATTGCTATATCTATGATCATACTTGCTTACTTGTACGACAGTTAGTTGACTACCAAACAACCTACCTAACGATTGGTAGAGGTCATCATGTCTTTCCAACAGTCGGGAGAGGCCCTACCACCTGCTCAACGACTGGTGGAGACTATCAGACCTGCTCAACAATCGATAGAGTCATAAAAGGACGCAAAACCCTAATGTAAGGTAAATTGATAATTACGGTCCAGAACGTAATTATGAATTTACAGGTACGTTAATGTAGTGTGAAATTTTATCAAGGTTTCCGGTAGTTGGCCAATTGTAACCCTGGTTTTCTCTTAACTTCGGGACGAAGTTCCTAAAAGTAGGGGAGACTGTAACATTTCGCATTAAATCGTACGTTACGGATTACAACGACAAGCCTTAGTATTATTTTTTTTGGTGATATTTTGAACCCTAATACAACGATATTTATTCATATATATATATATATATATAAATGTATATATAATAATAATAATAATAATAATAGTAATAAAAAAAATCAGTTATAATAAAAAAGAAAAAAATCAGATTTTGTAAATCATTGGCTAAGCAATCTGATGCATTAACTAAATCAGCGGCCCAAACCTGTAAGCCCACACCCCCTTGGTCCGGCCCCGCTGGGTTTCCTACAGGCCCTTCTCGCTTCACGTAAGCCTTGAACGCAGCGGTGTCTGTGTTCGTTTTTCTTCCTGCAGAAGCAGCCCTCTGCTGCTCATCTTCGGAAACCAGGTGATAGGCTTCTCCCAAGGATGGCGTCGGTTTCATGGCAAGGATCTGAGTTCTGATGGTGGCAAAGTCGTTGTCCAGTCCAAGAAGGAATTCATACATCCTTTCTTTGTTTTTGGACTCCACCAATTTCTTGCTCATACCGCATGTACAACCTTTACAGGTGCACTTAGGAGTAGAGAAGACTGTACCGATTTCATCCCACAGGGTTCTCAACCGAGTGTAGTATGCTGAAACTGAAGATCCGTCTTGCCTCGTCGTGGTTAGGAGTTGCTTCAGTTCATATGCCCTTGGTGCACTAACCTTTCCAAAGCGTTCCTGCAGGTCCTTCCATATTTCTTCAGCGGAGTTGGCGTATTTTACGCTAACCCTAATCTCTTTATCCATGGCTGTAGTAAGCCAGCCTCTGATCATGGCGTCGCAACGAAGCCACAGCATATAGTTATCGTCCATTTTCTCCGGTTTCGTTATGGTTCCATCGACGAATCCTATTTTGTTCTTTGCAAACAAAAAAGTCTCCATCTTTGAACCCAGTCGAGATAATTGTTATCATTCAGAGCTTCGTTTACATGCATTTGCCTGGGGAAATCAGACGGGTGCAGGTAGTAGGGTGAGGTATGATCGGCTCCTGGGTTGTTGGTGTTTTTCTGGGTTTCTTCTTTGTCGCCGGCCATGGTAATGGTGATCAGCTGTTCTAGGGTTCGGGGGTTTTTGATTGAGCGTGTTTTGAACACCGCTCTGATACCATAAAAGCTCTTGGTATATTATTTTTCTGAATGATCATTACAAATCAAGACAATGCATAAATAGGAAAACAAAGGACATAAATAAGTAAAGGAAATAAATGCTGCTGGAAATTAGGCATGATAATTGGCATGATAATTGGCAAGAGATGAGGGAAGATATACGGTAAATATTTCCCACAATATATTCTGCTCTCCTCTCTTTGAGACCATTCATGATATAAACCGAAAACTGACCTACCAGAACCGGGATGGGACCGGAACCGAATAGGGCATAGGCGGTTCGTTCCTCGGTCTCAGTTTTTCTTACTTTTCGGGTTTCGGGTCGGGTCGGGTTTCTATCGGGTCGGGTCGGTTATTACACTATGCTCACCCCTATATATAGGTAGAGAATCGTGTAGGAAAATTGATTTGTGTAAGAAGTGTAGGAATAAATTATAGCCATAGGATCAAATTTTGAGATTAAGGG
This sequence comes from Ambrosia trifida, assembly GCA_028751855.1. Taxonomy (NCBI): domain Eukaryota; kingdom Viridiplantae; phylum Streptophyta; class Magnoliopsida; order Asterales; family Asteraceae; genus Ambrosia; species Ambrosia trifida. Next base: position 48,427,668 of record CM054127.1, read on the forward strand.
CATTTAAGACTTTTTACCAATTTTCAAAATTAAAAAATCCTACTAATTTAGCAACTTATCTTCAACATGTTATCCAATTCTATGTCATTCAATTTCAACTTAAAACATTTTGAGACATTCATATCATCAATTCTTACGATCGTGATATCATCAAAGGTTAACATCAATAGTGTTTTATATATCATTTCATCACATACTACACCAGGAGTGTTATATGACAACATCAGGAGTGTTGTATAACAACCAACAAACATAATGTTTTCCAAAGGTTTTTTTTAGATGAAACAATATACTGTGTTTTATTTGAACCTACAACTGTGTTTTATGTCACCACAAAACTACAAAGTCAAAAACACTTTTAGCTTCTAAATATTGTTTTATATGAACATTATACTATGTTTTATATCTTCAGTATTTATGGATAGCATTAAAAAGGTTTACTTATGAGAATTAATGTTTTGTGAGAATTAATGTTTACTTATAAATGATTATAGGAAATATAATTATGAGAGAGAGAGAGGGAAAAACTTTTATTTATGGATAGCATTAAAAAGGTTTCTAGAAGTTAAACACAAAATGACATTTATACCCACATTTAAAACACATATTTACAATCCTATCATGAATTTCTATAATATATTAACTAAATTTTAAACTCATCTAAACCTTTAATATCCACCATCCATCTTTAAATCCAATGGTTGAAAACACTTCCTACACTTCCTACACAAAACTATTTTCCTACAGGAACCTTATATATATATATATATATATATATATATATATATATATATATATAGGGGGCGGTTATTCTACAAAGTAAAAGAAACGTGCGAATAATACGAAGGAACTTTGTACATGATAATTACGTAATGTTTTTTATGTTCATGAAAGCATTACGTAATTATCATTACGTAATTATCATGCACTTTATACATGATAATTACGTAATGTTTTTGTATGTTCATGAAGGCATTACGTAATTATCATTACGTAATTATCATGTACAAAGTGATCCTTCGCATCCTTCGCACGTTTGTATTACTTTGTATTTGATCCTACCCCTATATATATATATATATATATATATATATATATATATATATATATATATAAACCGAAACCCCCTTGAGTTAACATACATGTATTAAAGCGTTTTGGGCCAAAAAAACCATCTAAAATTTTTTATTATTTTTTTTTGAAAAAAATACACAAGGTAACATACATGTATTAAAACGTCTTGGGCTAAAAAAAAAGCGTCGATAGAATATTTTAAAAAAAATAAACAAAGTTTGTGCTGTTACATATGTATAAGGAAATATTTAGTGATGGGAATGTCAAAACTCAAACAAAAAATGTGGTGTATAAGAAAATATTTAGTGATATTTGAATAAAATGTGTATTCCTTGCTTTTAAATTTTAATAAAATATTTCTACTATATTTTGTTTATAGGTTATATCACTTCAAATAATTGTTACTTGTTGAACCGCGTGTCCACACGGGCAATAGTCTAGTATTCAATATAATAACCATAGCTAGCCTATAACACCACTTGTAGTGGTTAACTCATTTCAATCCTCTCCCCTCTTTTAATTGGCTCCCTAAAAAAGAAGATTTCAAACCTCATCATGATGGACCAAGTGTGTCACTCAAATTATTATTATTTTTGAACGACGAACTAAACAACGTCGGGTACTTCGTACGCGGCCCTCCAGTGGCAAAGACACGGGCACAGCCCGGCCCACCCCGGACGCACGAAGCCCCTAGCCCGCCCGACAGCCCGCTTCCAGTGAAAACCCGACCCACATACCCGCCCAAAGGCACGACAGTAGTGAACCGGTAAAACCTGGCGAGATCAGGACTCGAACTCATGACCATAGGCAATGAGTCATCCATCATTTCTCATTATGTCCTTCGTGGGAATCGAACCTGAGACCTCCAAAAGAGATCCCTGGTCCATTCACCAACCGAGCTACCGGTGAAGGACGTGTCACTCAAATTATATGGGGTGCATGTAAGTAGTTGTGAGTGGATGAGAGATAAAATATTTGATGAAACCACTGTTCATCCTTATATTCTGAGGGGACAGTGTTCACCACTATAAATATTTTAATATTTTTATAAGTGGTTGTGCGTGAGGAGAGAAAAAATGTAATGATAAAAGTATGAAAAAAATATTCTTTGTTTAAGAAGAACAGAGAACGTTTTGAGGTGAAATAGTGATTTTTAGTGTAATTTGATGGAGGAGATTTGATAGAGCTGATAAGAATGCTTTAAATCAAAGGGTTAGGATCAAATACATAGTGACAGAAAAATAGGAAGTCGTAGGAAGGGTATCAAACAGACTCCGATTGAAGTCATTCAAGTGGCATTGAAACCGTTTCATCGAACTCTACGATCTTAGTTTTTAGGTTTTCGTTTTTTTGGATTTTTAGCTTGTAGTTTTTAGAATTTACGTTATATCATTGTGTATTTTATGTAGCATTGTGTCTTTTTCTTCAGCTTTGTGTTATATTTTTCGACATTGTGTTATATTTTGTGGCTCATTGTGTCATATTTCGTAATATATTAAATTTTTTGTATCATTCTCATTTTTGTTACCGTATAGGATAACTTAACCCATAAATCAAAAAAGATAGTGAAAGCAGCAGTGACATGTGCCACGGGACAAAAAGATGGGCGTCGGGTGGGATACAAAAAGGAACTGGTCTATATTCTAGAATACACATATATTGAAAACTATTTCTTTAAAATAATAATAACTAGTTGTTAGTTGGCTCGCGCATCGCCGCGGGTGCGACTGTTGTGCGTACATGTTACGCGCAATGCACGGCGGAGAAGCACACTATGTAACCAACCAAAAAAGCGAAAGCCCAGGTGGAAACAAAATACAAATCGAAAACATTTTCATGTCAGCTTCGTTTTCCATATCTAATCCCCTCTTCTTATTCTATTTCAACCCATTTTGTTCTTCTAATCCTTCACCATTTTTATGTCTCCGAATTGCACCATGTCTGGCAGCAAAATACAGAACACCAAATTCTAATTTACGATCTAGCAAGGCCACAAATAAAAGCAAAACATAAAACAATTCCCGGGAAAACCCGACCACTCACCCGCCCGAAGGCACGACAGTGAAATAATCGGTAAAATCGGTCGGGATCAGGACTCGAACCCAAGCCAATGGCCGGGTCATCCCTCATTTCCCATCCACCAATGTCCTCCAAATATAGCTAGTAGAAATTGAACCCAAACTGGGCTACAATTGTTGGACGGTATCCTACTAGTATTGTTATTAATAGAATAGAGACAAATATGGAGAATGGAATTGAGCTAAAAACACTTGAGCCACAAACTACATCATCGAAGGTAGATCGAATGTCTGCAAAGGATTTTGCAGTTTCATTGACTGCCAATCGAATATCGGCAAAGGATTTGTCGTCTTTTCTGTCGCCGATTCCAGAGGCGACAAAGTTCTCTCGTGATCTTTAAGCTGCTTGTTTGTTGACTCAACTAATAAACTGTTGCTAAACAAGCTATTGTGTTTCAGTGTAAAATGATCTCAATTCTCAATTGATTGAATCAGAATACAAAGAATGGGCCTCCTTTATATAATTAATAGGAGCCTCTAAACTGCTACAACAGAATATAACAAACTAACTGTTATAGCCTAACTAACTGCTGACTGTATATACTCTGATATAAACCATCAAAAACTAGTCTTCTCATATATCAAGTTGATACAGTTGTTACTGCCTAAAGTAACCAGAGCCAAGTTCAAGTCATCATCACAACAAATGCTTATCAAATCGTTGTCTTCGTCAACGTATTTTAGATGAAACCCGTGACCATCTAACTTTAACCTTTTTGCAACTTTATTTTCCAATTTCGACAGTTCATCAAAACGAGAAAATATGAACCGTTCAATAGACTCATTGAAAGTTACGTAAACAATCAAAAGGTTGCTCGTTTCTACACAATCAGTGAAGTTATCACAAATTCTCTCTATACTTGCGTAGTCAGTTTCAGAAGTATCTGTCACAACCGACCCTAAATCTGATGAATTCATCTTGTTTACAGACAAATCACTAGGTGGACCAACAACTTCTACAACTGAATTCTAATCTGGAGGCAGCCTCAATACTCTGGTTCAAAGTTTGGACCAAGTTTAGTACATGCCTACTGTCTTTGATGTCGAACTCCAACACGCCTTCAACACTATGCAAGAAAATTGTAAAGCAGTGGGTTAATCTACTGATGATTGCATTGTAGACCATAGTAACAGAACAACACATTTTAATTTTGAAAGCCAAAAAAAAAAAAAGAAAAGAAAAGAAAAGAAAAGAAAACAGAATCACAGATTTACAATTACAATATCATATCATTATGTTCTAACAGCAGCTACCACCACAGATTTAACAAATGTCACTTTAGTTGAGACTTACAAACATATATTCTGATATTTAAAGGCTGCTACAGTTAATTTGGGAGTGAACTAGTGGCATACTCATTTTTTAGTAGGATGCCTTCTTAGACTGGGAGACCGCCCCTCCTCCCCTGCCCGGTTCCACATCAACCTGCCCGTCCGTCCGCCCACTCCTTTGCAACTGGCGATGCAGCCATGGCCCACCTCTCCCTCTCACAATCCCCTTCTCTCTCCTCCACGGGCAAGCCCTTGACAATGTGCGGCTCCCCCCCTCTCTCTTCCACCTCACCGTCGATACGGACGCCGGAGTTCGGGCGGGTTGGAGAAAGCCTTATTTTGATAAGAAAATATAAACTTTTTTATAAATCGAAAAAAAGGGCAGATCAAGCTCGTTGCATCGGAATTCGGATACTCGTGTATCACCTAAATCGCTATAAGACTGTCTTATGAGGCAACACCCATGACATGTTATTTATTTATTTATTTATTGGCCCAAAAATTAAGTTCACACGTATAGCCTTCATCTCACACTCACGCCCCGAGCCTTTAACGCTCCTACAGGCTGATGTGCCCTTGGCGCCACACCACTACACAAAATGTTAACCTATGAAAACCACGTTAACCAACTTCAAAGTACAAACAAATTTTCAATTATATTATTCCAGTACTTTACTTAATTATATGCCACATCAAAAGTTCCTTTTTTGCCACCATCCTCAAAAATAAAACAAAAACCAACAAAAATAAAATAATAAAAAATAAAAATCCATCAATCAGGGAAAACATCGACCGATCATGTGATTTACAAAAAAAGAAATTAAAAAAATAAAAATAAACAATGATTCACAATTTTTAAAAAACACACGGATCATTCTTAACTAAATCAAGAATAATATAAGGTAAGAAAGAGGTGAAAGAAAGAATACCCAGATCATATCATAAGTTATAAACGACGGTTGTTGCAGACAATCGGACCGAAACAGCTGGTGGTGTCGGTACAGAAAAAGGTTTTTGGGGAAGCAGTACGATGGTTTGTACTTTGTAGGCATATACACTGTCAGATTCTTTCAGTTGTTGAATATCAGAAATTGATCTAGTTTTTTAATACTTTAAAAGGATATGTTTAATATTATTAGTTTTTATTTATTTTACATCATCTTTATCCAGTAAGTGAGGTGTATTCTTCGGTTTAAAATTACGTCAAAGATTTCTTTTCTAGAACATATGGTTTGAAAATGTGGTACCAGAAAGCTAAATATGCACGGCCTTGGATTATATAAAACGACAGTTTTTTTATCTTTTTTATTTTTTATGTATATAAATTGATGTAAAACGAAAGCTTGGCGAATTGGTTACCCAAATGGATAGTGGTCTTCCACGGTAAGTGGCGCTTGGTTACTTCTAGTCGAGCGGCAAGAACTCATTTCCATGCCGATTTGACACAGCAATATGGGATTGGGTATCGAGTTGGTTTGAAATTAACCGATGAAGCTCAAATCCATTTTCAATATTTATACGTGAACAAATTGATGTCAATATTTGATTTTACACAATTAGAATTGAACTGGCTTGAAATTGATGCTGAGAGAGTAGAGGTTGATATGATTCTCAGTATGATCAGGTTCTCTTTAGGATATGCAGTTATGATGGTTTTAGGATTCTTTGGTGAAGAATCGGTTAGAGAGAGGGAGGGCCAAAAGAATGATTGGTGTTATGATAATGATTTGTGTAACCCTTGATCCTTAGTAAACTCTCATTATTTATGCATACCCAGGGGTCACCCTATAAAGCCCATCTAATGACAAGTCCGCCCATCAAAGACATATATGTTATTGGGCTTAGGGGTTGTTTGGTTGATTAAGTGCTGAATCATTAAGTGGTCTGAATGGTTAAGAGCTTAATCATTCAACATCCCTTATTAGCTTAATGATTCAGCACTTAGGGGCCGTTTGGCAACTTCTGAATGAATAAGTGCTGACCTAGTAAGAGGTCTGAATGGGTAAGAGGCTCTGAACCAATAAGTGTTGAACCAGTAATGATTGTTTGGTTGTATGTCTGAATGAGTGTACAAAATGACTATTTTATCTCTGTAACAATAATATTAGAAAAACCCACTTAATCAATAAAAATCCTACTAAAACATATACATTATTATTATTATTATCATTATCATTATCATTATTATTATTATTATTATTACACCTTCTCCTTGTTCTATACTCCTTCCCCTTGTTCTATTCTCACAAACACACATAGACTTGAAGCCCAAACACCGATCTATACTCACAAACCTAAATAGCCCCTTCATTCTCTCCATCTCACTTTTCGTCTCTCTCTCAGCCGAGCCACCAATCTCCACCGACAAAAAGCCCCTTTTTTTGCAGCAGACTTGAAACCTGAACACAGGCCGTTTCCGAGCAACGGCAGCAGCGGTCAGTAGCGGTTTCGTTTCTAAGCTCAGCAGCCGAGCAAAGTCTCTCGTTTCCAAGCTCTAATTTAGTCAGAGTTGTCTCCAAATCTGACTGGATAAGAGGCGGGGTCAGACGTTTTTCGCAGTCAGACGTGCCGAACCAAACACCCGTTTTGTCTTCACATCTGACCGAGTCAGACTCCAGCATCTGACAGGCCTCATTCAGCGACAACCAAACAGGGCCTTAATCATTCTATTCAGATGCTGAAACAAACAGTCTGAATGCTGAATGATTCAGACCTGAATGGTTAAGAGGCTGATTAAGAGGCTATCAAACAGCCCCTTAGGATAATTAATAATTGATCATCATTATACAAATGATTATAAAGGCTATCAATAAATATACAAATGTTACGTATATTTATTCCAACATTCTCTCACTTAGCCGAGTAATCATTTGTTATGAGCATTACGTTAGTCTCGAGAGATTAATACTCATTTTAGTTCTAAACCCAAACTGTAGCAGAGAAATACATCGTTAAGGCTATATTCGACTTAGGACGCCCATTAATCATACTACAATCCAAATTTAAAACTTAAGATTAGGATCAATTTACGTTATGCCCTTAGTTGTTGATTTGTTATATTATCGTCTTTATGCCATTATGCTAGCTTAGCATACTAATAGACAAACAAATCATAATGAGGAAAATTAATCATTAGTCATTCGTCATTCATAGTACGATATGCTATTGTACATGGTCATTAGTAAAACCATTTTCTCTTATTTGGCCCTTAGTGAGACTTATGGGTAATAGACCTTTAGTTACTGGATCCATAAGCATATCATGAATGCATTCGATACAAAATTCTAATTCCTCTACTTGTTCTTAAAATAAGCGAATATTAATTTCGTATCGAACTCTAATGCATCTCCTCTCAAACTGTTACTGTTCGAGAAATTAGGGCAACTGACTTTATCACAGTAAGTCTTTAACATAGTATTTATATGGAGTTAATAAGTTATGAGTCAACTGATAAATTTACCAACAACATTTAATGACCATTCTGTTGTGATCAGCAAAACATTATGTCATGATATGATAACTTAGGTTGTCGTTAACAATTCCTTATGACTTCTCCATAAGATAGTTATGTATGCTGACGTTATAATATATACCCCGAAATTGACACTTGATTTCCTTTGAATATAACAAATTTAGAATAAGAGTAGTCAATCACTTTAGGTCCTTACCTCTTTAGATTATATTCTCTTATTTCTTAAAGATATTGTAATATTCCATTAGATGCCTTTCATCAATCTAGACAAGTCTAGTACTAAGCAATATGAACAATATCATAAACAAGCATAGACTTAAATTTACTTAAGTCTTCTAATTAATGAAGCATAAGGTAATAATCTCATTTATCCTATTATCCTCTAACAGAGAGCAATGTTGTATGTTATATACTTAAGGACCCGCTTAGAGTAAAACTTATGGGATGAAACTAATATCCCGTTGGGTCTATCTCGGTATATTTTGATTCCTATCATATAAGAGGAATCCTCGATATTCATCATGTCAAAATTATGCATGAACAATGCTTTGACTTAGGTAACATATACTTGTAAGAACAAGTTTTCATTAGTTGTGCCCACTCATCTTGAGGTAGGTTCTTTAATCCACTTAGTTCTTGATGAAGAGTAATTTCATTATGATTCCAACACATTTTATGCTTGCATCAACCCATACATGGATCTTATTGACTTACAGACTAAGTGTTCTTAACCTTCAGTTTAGAACTTCCAGGTTGCAAAATGAACATGTAGATGATTGTTATGAAAAGTTGTCTTAATGTCAATCTAATGTGGCTCTTAGTCATTATGAGCTACTAGGACGGTAATGATCCTCAAAAAAATCTTTTGTAATACAGATAAGAAGCTTCTTTCGAAAATATAATACATACCGACATCAATACTGATCAATCAAATCAAATCGAAACGATACCGACTAGAACCAAATTCACGGCGCATCTTGCAAGGTATCCTACTAGCATTGTTATTAATAGAATAGAGACAAATATGGAGAATGGAATTGAGCTAAAAACACTTGAGCTACAAACTACATCATCGAAGGTAGATAGAATGTCTGCGAAGGATTTTGCAGTTTCATTGACTGCCAATCGAATATCGGCAAAGGATTTGTCGTCTTTTCTGTCGCCGATTCCAGAGGCGACAAAGTTCTCTCGTGATCTTTAAGCGGCTTGTTTGTTGACTCAACTAATAAAATGTTGCTAAACAAGATATTGTGTTTCAGTGTAAAATGATCTCAATTCTCAATTGATTGAATCAGAATACAATGAATGGGCCTCCTTTATATAATTAATAGGAGCCTCTAAACTGCTACAACAGAATATAACAAACTTACTATTATAGCCTAACTAACTGCTGACTGTATATACTATGATATAAACCATCAAAAACTAGTCTTATCATATATCAAGTTGATACAGTTGTTACTGCCTAAAGTAACCAGAGCCAAGTTCAAGTCATCATCACAACAAATGCTTATCAAATCGTTGTCTTCGTCAACGTATTTTAGATGAAACCCGTGACCATCTAACTTTAACCTTTTTGCAACTTTGTTTTCCAGTTTCGACAGTTCATCAAAACGAGAAAATATGAACCGTTCAATAGACTCATTGAAAGTTACGTAAACATTCAAAAGGTTGCTCGTTTCTACACAATCAGTGAAGTTATCACAAATTCTCTCTATACTCGCATAGTCAGTTTCAGAAGTATCTGTCACAACCGACCCTAAATCAGATGAATCCATTTTGTTTACAGACAAATCCCTAGGTGGACCAACAACTTCTACAACTGAATTCTAATCTGGAGGCAGCCTCAATACTCTGGTTCAAAGTTTGGACCAAGTTTAGTACATGTCTACTGTCTTTGATGTCGAACTCCAACACGCCTTCAACACTATGCAAGAAAATTGTAAAGCAGCCGGTTAATCTACTGATGATTGCATTGTAGACCATAGTAACAAAACAACACATTCTTATTTTGAAAAAAAAAAAAAAACAGTTAATTTGGGAGTGAACTAGTGGCATACTCATTTTTTAGTAGGATGGCTTCTTATTTTCATAAGAGAATAACCATTTTTTTTAAATTGAAAAAAAAATGCAGATCAAGCTCGTTGCAACGAAATCCGGATACTCGTGTATCACCTAGATCGCTATAAGACTACGTGTTATGAGGCAACACCCCATGATATGTTTTTTAATTATTTATTTATTGGCTCAAAAATTAAGTTCAAACGCATATTCTTCTCACACTCACGCCCGGGCCTTTAACCCTCCTATAGGCTGATGTGGCCTTGGCGCCGCACCACTACACACAGCGTAACAATAAAAAAAATATATTAACCTATGAAAACCACATTAACCAACCTAAACAGTTGAACACCATCATATTTTCAGTTATATTATTCCAATACTTTACTTGATTATATGCCACATCAAAAGTTCCTATTTTTGCCACTATCCTTAGAAAATAAACAAAAGACAACAAAAATAAAATAATAATAAATAAAAATCCAACAAATGATTTTTTTTAACGGTAAAACCACTTTATATATAATATAAAGAGTCAACAAGCGGTTGGAGGGACAAAACGAAAAACAAAACAACAACCCAACAGAAACAAAGAAACAAACAGGAGCCACAAAACTACCAACAAATGATGTATCAAAGGTAATACGCCAATCGCTAACAATCAATCAGGGAAACATCGACCGATCATATGATTTACAATAATAATAATAATAATAATAATAATAATAATAATAATAATAATAATAATAATAATAATAATAAACAATGATTCACAATTTAAAAAAAAAACACACGGATCATTCTAAGTACTAACTAATTCGAGAATAATATAAGGTAAGAAAGAGGTTAAAGAAAGAATACCCAGATCATATCATAACTTATAAACGACGGTTGTTGCAGACAATCGGAGGGAAGCAGTTGCTGGTGGTGTCCGTACAGAAAAAGGTTTTTGTGGAAGAAGGACGATGGTTTGTAGGCATATACACTGTCAGATTCTTTTAGTTGTTGAATATCAGAAAGTGATCTAGTTTTTTAATACTTTAAAAGGATATGTTTAATATTATTATGGTTACATCATAGTCATCTTTATCCAGTGAGTGAGGTGTATTCTTCGGTTTCAAATTACGTCTTCTAGAATGGTTTGAAAATGTTGTACAAGAAAGCTACTTCTATTAGTAATATTGAAATATTGAGGTCATCATTGCCCGTCACCAACACCATCATCACCCCTTGCTCCCTTGTTGTTTGATAATTTTTTGTGGTGATTGGTTACTTCTTGCCCGGCGGCAAGGATTCATATTCATGTCAATTTGACACGGCAATATGGGATTGAACAGGGCTACGCAAAGTACCCTGAAGTGTCTATGCCTCTCTTACACGCTATGGGTGTAGTTCCCCATTCTTCCTCATTGTGCACCTCATCGTCACATCACTCTCCCGTTCCCTTCCCTTCTATTTAATTTGTAATCTTTATTTTTTTTTATTCTTTTATTTGGGTAAAATAAAAATAGGCAACAAAAAGATGAACAAACTACGTAATATTAAAATAAGAAAACCACTACTCGTCATCAACGGAATCGACACGGAAATTGTTTCAAATGTGGTCAACTAAATCCGCACAAAGGTGGCCTGAGGTGAAGCATCATGAGGGCCAGGGGTGCCCTGGCGCCCACCGATTTTTGGCGCAGGGGTAGAATTTTGCGTTTTTCGTAGGTAAATTGAGTTCGGGTTGAGTCCGGCCCCCACCGATTTGCCACTACTGATCGAAAAAAATTGAGTTCGGCCCCCACCGTTTGGAGAACCAAGCTTCGCCACTGAAGGTGGCCATGGTAGTATCGTGTAACGCCCACGTGTTTGATTCTTGTTGTGCCTCGTCAACTGGCTCGACATTCTCTTCAACGTCATTCGGGTCATATCCTCATATCGCGCGGCCTTCGTCTTCGATAATACTCGTGCTTATATTTTACCCCATAGAAAGAAGAATCAGCGCCGATACCTCTAATGACGTTGTCAAAACCTCAGATCTTACTAGAACATTTAAATAGTTACATGAACCTGCAACTCCACAAAGGCATGTTAAATCCATAGATCTTGTGAGCAAATTGCTTCTAGAATTATTAAGGGGTGTCCCACGTCACCCCGTGTAAATTGACCTAGCCATGCAGTGGGCCAATTACGCCAAGGCCAATGCGTACAATCGATACTCCCGAGCATGCCAGGCAAACCATGTCTCTTTTCATGGAATGAATATAGCTTTTCGATGTCCCTCTTCTTTGGCCTACACAAATAACCCTTTATATATAGCTTCACGATATCTTAGCTAAATCGATACAAACACTCCCAACTCATTCTAGCGGACATCTTTAAATATTCATTCCATTAATAACTACAACTGCAGTATGCTAGTTTTCGAAGTGCAGCAGTGCATTTTTGTATGGTGGTAACACCTCTTTTTCCCCATAGCATCCCATCTTATTGTAAAAGAACTCATCAAAATTAGCCAAGACATTGGCATTTCGTTGGAACAATCGGCGACTCATTCAAAAGCGACGCCTAAATTGTTTGTCAGTGTATACACAGTTTTCAGAAAAATAGTCCCCCACCAAACGATCATGTGTGCCTTTAAAAAAAATTGAAAATAAAATTTGAAATTTGTTTGAAACATAAATGAAACATTTTGAATTATAAAATAACACAACAAGAAAATGTAATATACCCTCAGGATCTCTATTTAGCGCATCGTTCCTTATTCTTAGTACCGAAGTTCCTTTGCTCTCGCTGTTGTCTTCCATCTCTAAGATAATCTTCGTCGTCTCCATCATCGCGCCCATATAAAATTTTATCACGTTTTCTTCGGATGATGATGAACTCATGGCTAATATATGATTGTATAAAATTTAAAAGATGGAAAGATTGTAAAATTTTATAAAAGTAGAAGATGAAAGAATGGTGGTAATGTTTTTTTTTTAAATGTGGGTTTATAGTTATATAGTTTCAAAATTCTGAAAAAAAAAATAAGAAAATAATACAAAGGTCGCTTTTTTTAACAGTCAAAAAAGGAAAAAAGAGCTCGGGAGGAGGGGGAATTATCCCTATTTGCACCGAATTCACATCCGGGGTTCCCCGTCGGGGATGGGTGCCACATCAACCCCCCCCCCCCCCCCCGATTGTATAAAATTTAGAAGATGGAAAGAGTGTAAAATTTTATAAAAGCAGAAGATGAAAAGAGTGGTGGCAATGTTTTTTTGGTTTAAAATGTGGGTTTATAGTTATATAGTTTGAAAATTTTGAAAATAAATACTACAACGGTCGATTTTTTTAAACATCGCGGTAGGGGGGTGGGGGTGTTCCCCGTCAGAGATGGGTGCCACATCCCCCCCCCCCCCCCCGATTTGTTCCCTGTCTCCACACCGCAACTTCTTATGAGGTTTTCAAACTTAAAAGTTAGTAAGTTTGAACAACCATATCGAGGTGGTTAGAAACTAATTGATGAAGCTAAATCCATTTTTCAGTATTTATACGTGAACAATTGGATGTCAATATAAGTTTACACAATTAGAATTGAATTGGCCTTGTTGTTCATAATTGGGTCACCCACAATGGTAATAATCCATCCAATTCATGACTTCACCATGCTACAATATTTTAAAACACAACCTTTTCAAACCCATTTTGTTCATTGGGTTCTAAGATTCATACACCCTGTGACGTCATATTCTGGGGGTGTGACATCACATTCTCGGGTATGTGGCACCCTTTTATTGGTGTGTGATGTGGGCCAGGGTGTATAAATCCTAAATAAGGGGTGTATGAATCCAAAATAACGTCTTCATTTCATCACCTACTTTTCATTTTATTTAATTTATACCTCACACACACACAAAAAAAAAAAAAAAAAAACACCTTTTTTTATTTAATCACATAAAGTACAAAGGGCCCCACCTCAACCGTCCGGATGGACCATTTGCTTTTGGACCGCATGCTACAATGGGAGGAAGGCAAGTTGTGGTCCGTCCGGTCCCACCGGATTGTCCGGTAGGAACCATTGTGAAAGCTCTAATGATACCCTTCAACCTTGTTTGGATCTGCATGTATCTTAGAATTATTGGGTTGACATTGTAGTGGAATGATTACTTGATTTGAACTTGATTTGACTTTGATATATTGTCTAGAGGTTGGATGTTTGATGCACGGTCTAATTGGTCAATCATAACCATAGTACCTGTTGAAGAAGCTTGTCATTTGACTTTACGAACCAAGCGGTTGATACACAGTTCAATGGAAAAATCCACTTACTTTACGTAATGAGATTATGTTGTTTGTTTTTAAAGAGGTAAAAGGTCTGCACTATGCGGACCACATCTACAGATATTTGCATGTGAAGAGGTCGATCAAAGATTTACAGTTTATAAGAAGAAGACTGTTTGTTTGTTAACGTCTGCAGCGTAACCTAACCATAACCAACTACAACCCTCCACAACCAACCATAACCACTGTGAACCACCACAACCCACCGCAACCAACCATAACCCATTATAACCACCATGAACCACCACAACCCACCATAACCACAACCCACCATAACCATAACAAACCACAACCCACCATAACTATAACCATAACCATAACCAACCTCAACCCACCACAACCCACTTTAACTGTAGAGAGAGAAATAGAAGAGTGAGAGAGAGTTGTATATATATATATATATAATATATATATATAGAGAGAGAGAGAGAGAGAGAGAGCGTGCGCGCAACAAGAAAGGGGATGGGAGGAGAAGGTAGCGGCGGAGGGGGAAGGGGAGGGGAGGAGAAGGCGGCGATGGTAGAAGGTGGAGGGAGGGAGGAAGAAGAATGAGGAGGAGAAAGAGAAGGAAGAATGTCTGATGTTATGGGTGAGGAGAAGAAAAGAGGTTTGAAGAGCCTAGAAAAGGTTTTGATATGTATCCACCAAGAAGAAGTCAGAAGACCTTGTTTAGTGAAAGGTTTTCTAAAAATCAAAAAAGTTGTAAACCTTAAATGTCTGCCCGCGTCTGCACGACACAGATAGAAATAATCAGAAGCACATGTGAGAAAAAACGAACGCCACCTAAGACTTCTTATTGCCTTTCTCTTTTTTAACTGAACTGAAAAAGTAATTTGTGTGCTATCCTCCTTAAGCATCATCCAAAAGTACAAACAAAAACATTCATTTATACTATTCTTGTAAATGATTAATTACCGCATCAAAAGTTCCCTTTTTTTTGTACAATCAGACCAAGGTTTTATCCATTTGTAGATGGAGCTTCAATAGCAGCTAAGTCTAAAGGGAAATTATGAGCATTACGTTCATGCATAACTTCCATACCAAGGTTGGCACGGTTGATGATATCAACCCAAGTGTTAATAACACGGCCTTGACTATCAACTACTGATTGGTTGAAATTGAAACCATTTAGGTTGAAAGTCATATACACCAGCTACGCCTAGCATGTGAAATAGGTGCATAAGGATGTTGTGCTCATCCTGGAATACAATCATAAAGTTGAAAGTACAAGACATTCTTTGAGGCATACCATCAGAAAAGCTTCCTTGACTAATTGGGTAGATCAAGAAAACAGTAGTCCCCTTAACCAAACCACTGCCTATGAGTCGCCGGCTCATTCTTCAAAACAGGCAAGCGGTCAGAGCCTCAGGCTCCTCCCACTGCTTGGGAGCTTACGGTTTCATGTTCTATTTCACTCACCGATGAGGTTCTTTTCACTGTTCCCTCACAGTGCTACTTCGTTATCGGTCACCAGGAGTATTTAGCCTTGCAAGGTGGTCCTTGCTGATTCACACGGGATTCCACGTGCCCCATGCTACTCGGGTCAGAGCGTAAGCTAGTGATGCTTTCGGCTACTGGAGTTTCGCCATCTAGGGTGCAGCATTCTACTGCTTCGCCTAGCAGCACGACGCTTGTATTGCTCTCCCACAACCCCGCTTCATTATTCTAAAAAAACAAACACATAAGAAAAATAAATAAAATACTATGATAAGAATCCAACAAATCATGTATCGAAGGTAATAATATGTCAGTCACAAACAATATATTAGGAAACATCATCAGATTATTATTTTTGAATGAACAACAAAAACTTTTATTTCATCAAACTCGCAAGCGGCTAGCATCACATGAATTACAACCATAAAGAAACAAAATAGATAAACAACACACCGAAAGAACATGTACAAGACAAAAACAGAACAAAGGCCTTCAGCTCAATCACCTAGCATACCGGACCAGGAAAACACTTCAAACCTCCTCCATTGCTCCCAAATTGATGGAATATTCATTAGACTGATTTTTTACCAAGAGGAAACTCAAGGACTTTACCTGCTCTACCACCTTAGATACCTAGAACGAGCCTTGTTTAAAGACCAAATCATTTCTCAGATTCCAAATACACCAAACGGTAATAAGCACGATGGCAAGGAACACTTTTTTCTTCTTATCTAGCCCATACACAAACTTATGTAGCTCCAATATATCTTTAAACCCAAATGCGAATAGCGAAGGTGTTTTACATCACTTCCCAATGATCTGCCATATTAACTGCGTAAATTGGCAAGACATGAAAATATGTTCACTTGTTTCCAGATGCTCACAATAGATTACACACTCCACGGACTGAATTTGAAATACCTCTAGAACCTAAAGCGGCTCTAGTGGGGAGACACCCAACCTCTACACACAATGCCTACCTTCTTTGAAGCCCAATTATTCCAAGCAACCACATAATTCGACATCTCCCTATTGTGTTTCTAAATGCATTTTTTAATGTTAACCTAAAACTCACTAGACTCATGAAGAGCCCAAACACACTTTTGTTTAGGCTAGGGGGTGTGGACACTACTAGAAAATAGGTCTAACGCAACCTTTTTGATGCAACCCTTTTCAAATAGTTGCATTTTAGTCTAATTCAACTTCATTGAACATAAAGGTTGCATTAGAAATCTAATGCAACCTTTTTGTATAAAAGTTGCAAATTTTATTAAAAATTGCAACCTTTTTCTTAAAAGGCTACATTATGAAAGTTTAAATACAACTCTTATTTTCCAAGTTGCATTGTTAAAAATTAAATACAACTATTATTTAAAAAGGTTGAATCCAAATGTATACCGTGTCGTGTCCTAAGTAATTACTTACATACCCTAAAACTTTCATAATAAAAAAGTTTTAGTCTGAAAAGCTCAATAAAAACAAAGAAAAATATAGGAAGTCTACATTTATAAATAATATTTTGATACATATTATTTAAATATTGTGAAATAACATTCTGGCTGATTATTTGATAAAAAAAAAAAAAGAATGGTAGAGCTGTTAAAAACTAAAAAGAAAAAAACTCAAATTTTGTTTTAAAAGAATATCTTATTTAGGGATGAGCTCCAGACGGTATCGGTACCAACCGATACCAATCCCGAAAACTCCTAAAACCCAATACTGATACCGAAAAATACGGTACGATACCGGTATGGTATCGGTATTTTACCTTAAAATACCGATACCAAACCGAAACCGAAAATCTCTAAATGTGAGTACCGATACCGAACACCCTCGGTTCAATACGGGACCAGTACAAGATCAGTTCAGAATCAGTATCGGTTCGATATTCGGTGCAATATGCTCATCCCTAATCATATTCTCTTTACTAGATTCCTAAAATAATATTTTTATAAACTAGTTTAATTTCCCTAATAATATACAGTAATTAAACTTTTTAATTTCCCTCTTAACTAAAACTTCCCTCCTAAAATTTCATCATTCCCTTCCTAAAAATTCATATTCCCGCTTTCCATTTCCAAAACTCTTTTGAGCCACCACCACAAACACTAATTGGAGCCAAACCCTTAGCCACATCCATTTCTTCAAACCACCCCTGTTCTTCCACAACTGCTCCTCATTGTCGTTTGCCACCAGACCTAGTTGAAGCATTGTTTGCCCCATCCATCTTCTTCTCCGGTTAATACCTAACGTACATCTTTTAACTTCTGGCCCTAAATCCCCATTTTTTCCTCGTACCAAACTTTACCTTAAGCTAGTTGCATTTCGACACCTTAATCGACCAGGTAACCGATATTGATTTGTCAACCAGGTAAGCAAGATGAAACCTCCTGTCACTATTCTACATTGTTGAAGTTGTAATTTCCTAGGGGTTCTTAGTTGATATATCCGTGTATGAACGTTTGTGAACTAAAATTGATGTTAGTTTAATTTAGTTTTCTGCTATGTTTGGCTAGTAGTGATCTTTCCCGTCATGTTCAATTAAAAACCAATATCAATTTCTGTTTTCTTCTATAGATCTGGTTCATAAGATGTGATTTATGACAATATGTGTAAAATGATATTTTATATTTCTAATGTTATAACTCAGTAATTCTCCCTCACAAATAAAATAGTTATGATATTTAGAGGTAACTAATAGGAATGCGTTTGTTTATATGTCAATGACTCAGTGAGATTAATAAATCCTTAATAGGGACTAATGCTTCTATTATGGCTACTAGCTAAATGTGAATGAGTTTTGACACACTGAATTCTAGTGAGATTAATAAATCCTTAATAGGGACTAGTGCTTTTGTTTGACCAGGCATGGATTGTTTAGTCTGCTGTGTGCCCTTGATGGTGCACTCATAATTGGAGTTAGAAAATATTTAACATGTTTACAACTATACTATCCTTTGGGGGAACTATTCTTCTATAGGTGTGATTCTATGCTGATTTTTTAACATTTCAGTAACTATAAATATTGGAAGGCTTTTAGGGACAAAAATATATTACTTTATATTTGTCACGTGAGAAATTAAGTTAATTTAGGTGAAACCTTTATTTATTGCCTCTCATATGATGATATTGCTCTGTTACGTTCCACATAAACAAGTTGACAATTTATTGCCTACCTGTAGGAATTTATATGTGGGTTTTTGATTCTTTAGTTAGGACATACTTATTGCCAGGGCAAATGAGCCGATCCGAGTGCGACTAGGCTTGAGCTCAAACTCGTTTAACTTATGAAAGCTTGAACTACGCTCGATTCAAGCATGGTTATCACTCCTAGTTATTGTTGGACTGTTGGCATGCTTGAAGAACTATGCAGAATACAAGAAAAAAAAAGCTCTTTCGCTCATTGCCTGCAACAACTGTCTTCACAAGCCAAAACTTGGGTATTTGTTTTCCTTTTTATTACATTTACCTTAAATGCATCCTAATTTCACAGCCCATAGGAATTTGTTTGTTTGTTTGTTTGTTTTTTTTTTGTTATAATGCTTATGCATAATGTTGTATTATGATTTAGGAAATTGTTGCTCAAGTCCAATTTTTTTTTTGTTTCTAGTAAAAAGAAAGGGGTGCTTGTTCATGTATAAGAGGCCAACTATAGAGGGGCTACACTTGTTCTTGCAACACAACTTGCTGATGAGGTCTCTCTCTTCTTACCTCTCCTAGAGCTACTATTTCTTACAGATTAATATTAATTGTTGTTAACATGTCAATTGGGCGGAATTTGAAAAAAAAAAAGGTTGCGAGGGAAACCGGATTTTCTTATTGCTTTCGGTCTCCAAAAAGGTTGAGCTGGTGTTAATCTTTTGTAAATTTTTGTATGTTTTGTTTTCTGTAAGGTTTTTTTTTTTCCTTGCAGATTAGGAAATCATACGTCATTTCTAAGTTGGGTGATTATCCTTTGTTTTGAGTTGTTGCAATTGCTATTGAAAGTAGGTTGCCATTTGCCAACTTTTTTGAGAATTTTTAAGAAAACTTACATGTATTGTAGGGTTGTGAGAACAAACTATTGAAAAAGGCTCCAACTCTTGCCGATCAAAGCTTGAGTTTCTTCATAATGTGTAAGTGATTTTAATTTGAGAAGCTTGCATGTATTATATCAAATTAGTAACATGTATGCCTAGATTCATGTAAATCGAGCACACAATTACCTTGCTAAATCTTTAATTTCTGTTAAATTTCATGAATTAACTTTAGGTATGGATGTGGGTTTATAGGCTGTATGGGAGCAAGGGCATGGCATGACTACAATTGAAGATATTGTTAAAGGTAAAGTTCACTACACTCATTTGTTGATTGTTTTCTAGATTTTTTTACAGTATTTCGTTACTGTTATTTTCTCTTGAAATAGTTTTGGTGGTCTTAATGATGCAATCAAATATATTAGTTGCTTGAAATGCGATAAAAGATTGAAGATATCGCGAAAGAAAAAAGCGGTGTTCGAAGCTATGCGAAAAGATTTTGACAACCAAAAAGAAATATGAAGCAACTATGTGGAAGCTTATGGAACAATTACCTCTTGAAGGTCGAGAGTTTTTCACATGAGTAGACCATTTTCATTACTCTTTATTATTGTAATTGACAGTTTATGTTGACTATATTGTTATTTTATCAAATTATCTATGATATTTCTGTTATTTTCTGTTTGGTATATTTAAGATTGAATGCATATTAATAAATTAATAGTAATTCAAGTGCTTGAAAATCCGTGATGCCACAAAGTTGCATTTAACAAAAGAGTTGCATTTGAGTATAGAAAAGGTTGCATTTTTGTAACTAAATTGTAATAAAAGTTGCATTAAAGCATGAAAAAAGTTGCTTTTGACCATATAAAAAGGTTGCATTGTAGCTAAACTATTGAAAGGGTTGCATTCAAGTATAAAAAAAGTTGCACTTGAAAGTAAAAAAAAGTTGCATTTGCATGTAAAAAAGTTGCGTCATATAAAGGTTGCATTTGAGTAACACATGCAACTCATTGTAAAAAGGTTGCATTAGACAATAAAAAGGTTGCATTATGTCTAATGCAACTTCGCCTAACGCAGCCTTTGATAAAAGGTTGCATTAGGCCTAATGCGACACTTTTAAGGCCTAATGCAACATTTTAATGAGGTTGCATTAGCTTCATTTTCTTGTAGTGGGAGATATAAGAAAGGTCATGTCCCATGCCATGTAGGATGTCACATTGGATTTTTGGTGTCTCAAACTTCTTGAGACATGAGTGGGGCGTGGAGACACCAACACCTCGTGTCTCAAGCATTTATGTTATTATTTTTTTCTAAATAAAGAAAGCATGCCATTGGTCCATTGGAAATGTTAAAAAAAAAAGAGAGAGAAAGAAAGCATGTCATTGGTCCGTCTCCAATGTCTCAGAGAGGACATGAGGGACGCGAGGACATGGGACGGGGAGGAGGACATGGGAGGGGGGGGGGGGTGGTGTTGAGTGTCCAAGACATTGCAAATTTTGGAGGACGGGGGGAGTTGACGTCTCCACACCTCTTAGTCTTAGTCACTGAAAAACCATGGACTACAACGGTTGTCTCCATTTGCATTTCCATGACTAGTAATACCTCCCGACTAAAAACATACTTGGATGGAATATTTGGAGAACTACAAGCCGTATCATTCAGTTGGGTTAACCACAAACTGAAGTCTTCGGGATGGACCTGGGAGTCTTGGAAACGCTTTGAATTATCGGTTACGTAATGGGATTAGATTGGGTGCTTTGTAACAAACTGTAATAAACGTTTTGGTGTTTTAGGTCGGTTGTGTCTAGCATCTTACTAGCATACCGATTATTGTATATAGTTTTGGGTGAAATGAAATGAAATTTGCCGATAAAAAAAAAAAAAAACATACCTGTGAGTCTGTGACATAATAATCCTACTAGTACTCGTTGTCATTTGAACCGCTAGTTAAATCCAACTTTAAATTTTAATCACAAAATGTATTCGAATGGAGATGTGAATAAAAAAACATAATTATAATAAGAATAATTAAATAAAAATTCAAACTAAATATTTATTATTAGACTAGTGTAATATAGAAATAAAATATCTAAAACAAATTAAAAATAACAAGATATGTCATATGTATGTGTTTTGAGTTTACATTTTACAAGAAAAGAACATATATAAATAAAAAGAAGTTCATATTGTATGGAAAGTCAAAAACGATTTTTGACCATAGACACAACAACAGCAATACCACCCGGCACACGCCCACACATTGCTTAACACACGCAACGCTGAGCCGTCCTCACGCCACAGACGAATATTGCAATGACCTGTCATTTTGATTCTTGCGTTCTTCATGTTCAATGAAGAAGGTGACTTGATCCACATTTTATTATTTTATTGTTAATTTGTTTTGTTAGTTTGACTTGGGTAGTGTTTTACTGGTATGTTTCACGAGTGTCATACTACGGATGTATTAAGAGTGAGAGTTTTTGTTTTTTTATGGGTTGGGTGGTTAAGGGAACTATTGCATCTAAAATTGTGTTTTGTAATTAATCAGTGAAGTGATGTGACAATGTAGGACTGATGAAAGTTAGGGTAGTTCAGTGAAGTTTCCGGTAGCGCCCCGCCCTCTCTTAAAGCGTTCATAGTAGGTTCCTTGTATGTTTGTGAGTGAATCCCCATATTTTAGGATGAGTTACGAGTTGAGGAGAGAGAAAATGTTTTTGTCCATCGCTATATTTAGGGAAACACTCTTCCCCTGCATTTATTTTTAATATTTATTGAAGGTGGTTATGAGTGAATGAGAGATAAATGATAACAATAAAGGTATATAAAAAGTATTATTTAGTTAAAACTAAAAGAGAAAATATAATGATTTTTAGTGTAACATGTAAACGAGGATGAAAAACCCTGTTGTGAATGCTTTTAGTAACCATGATATTTGTATAAAATAAATTATATAAAATATTCACTATTCTAAGAACTTGTTAGGTTTCTAACTATTACTTCATTTAAAAGATAAACTTAAGATGTTTGAATGAAAATTAATTAATTAAATATTATCAACTATTCTATTCTATCTATATAATAAAAGAATAGACTTGGGTTTAATAGAGACCTTAGAGAGTGTCTACATAGGATCCAACTGAAAATGGAGCTACGGATGTATCCTATATAAACCGTTTTTTTTTTCATTCTCCAAAAGTAACTCTCCTATGCTTTCTAAGAAAGGTTTCTACCCTCCTCCTTCATTTTCATAAGCTTTTGTCCAAAACCGATTCAACATCTCCCATTGGATATAATCATTCAATTTTATCAAGGTAATTGATTAGTCACCATGAGACACATGGTGTCACCACCATGTGCCCTATGGCACTATAATACTATTACACACACACACACACACAAGTCTGTTTATAAAATCAGACACACACACACACATATACACACACCATGTGCCCCATGGCACTATAACATTATTACACACACACACACACGCAAGTCTGTTTATAAAATCAGAGACACACATACATACGCTATAACATAAAGATAGATAGAGAGGGAGAGAGAGAGAGAGAGAGAGAGAGCCCGGTAGAGAAAGAAGGAAGAAGACGACGATGACATCAATGGTGTCGTGGGTTTTGATCAAGGTCGGATCTGTCATCGGGACAGAAGGCCACGAGGGTAGTTCCAGCAGCGGCGGCACCTTCGTCTCCGATTGAAACCGAGGTAAAACCTCAAACCAACCCTTTTCCATTGATGTCTTATCTGTGAATCGTGATTATAAAGATGATGATGATGTTAAGGGTTGACAATGGTGGTTAATGGTGGCTCATAGAGGTGGTTGTCTAGTGGATGTTAATGGTGAAGGTGGGTTTTCGATGGTGGTCTGAGAATCGGGTCAAGTAGCTGGGTTAAAGAGACGATCCAGCCATGGTCAACAGAGGTCAATAAAGCAGTCAACAGTCAAGCTTGGTCAACAGCAGTGGTCAACCTTCGAGGCAGTCAACCGAGTGATCAGTTCTGACCGACACGAACCGAGACCAAACGTGTAACACCCCAACCGATGGCGGAAACATCGGGATGTCACGTAGTGATGATTGTTCAGTAGCTCATGGTGAAAAATGATTTCATTAAATGATTTAAATAATTTACATACAATGATTCTACAAGAATTCGTACATCAAATTTAATAAGACTATGCACATATCTTCAAGCAAATCCTCAAGCAGTAGAACCTGAAACATGTTAAGTTGAAAATATTTTTGGGTCAACAATTGTTGGTGAGAATTACATAGGTTTTTGAGAAATAGTTGATAACAATAGTTTGTACAACACTCAGGGTTGTACGATGATAGAGTATGATACCGACATGCAACAGTGCGTCTTTGTACAAAACCTTGTGTCGACTGTTGACTAACTCGCAAGTTAGTTAAATGTTGTTACTGTTATCGATCATCCCTGAATTTATGCGGGGGATGGGTTTGTCAGACCTATAGCGCTATAATCTAAACAGGCGGCTTGATCAATGTTAATGATTGTACTGTGTCTTTTTGTTACAATCAAATGATAGAATGAGTAAATGATAGTGTAATTGAATCACAAGTTTCAATAATGTAAGAATGAGTAAATGATAGTGTATAAAATGTTTAAACATGTTTCACCCCAAAATGTAAAACAGAAAAAGGGGCTATGTAAACTCACCTTAGCAAAACGTTATCTCTTGAAAAATAGTGTGTTGCCCAATGTATCAAGTATCACCCTATAATGAGGTAATATATATGTCTAATTCTACCAAGTCTATAAATGTATAAGTTTCTAGGGCTTCGAATTGGGGATAGACGCTCGTTTAATTATTATTAAAAATGTTTGATAATTGAGAGAATATTAGTAAATAATTAACCAAAAATATTTTTATGAATTTTAAATCTAAGATGGTCACAAGAATGTGTTTGAAGTATAAAAATAATTTTTATAAAATTATTTCTTTTAAAATAGATTTTTAAATCTATTTATTACAAATTGCCAAAATTTAACTTTAATTTTTAAAAATACAAAAATTAAAGAATTATTATATTAAAAATCATATTTCTGTTCTAAATATTTAAAAATAAATTGTATAAAATTTTGGTGCAAAAATAATAAAAATTGGATTTATTATGATTTAATTATGATTAAAACTAACAAAAATTGATTAAAAATACTAAATAAATGATTTTTCAGAAATAAAAATAATTTCTGAAAAGTTTAATGTTATAAAAACTTAGGATAATTTTTGTGGAAATTTAAAAGATCGTTTTGATATTTTAATGGATTTTTATAAATAAAATGGAATAAACTTGATTTATTTATTATATATATCAAATAAATAAATTTTTGAAAATTAAAAATTGGGTGTTGAACTTTTTCATCAGTTTAACATAATATAATTTTTGTAGAATTTATAAAAGGATTTTGATAATTAAAAACGAATTTATAAAATTATATATAAGTTTTTGATTTTAAAAGGATAAATGAGAAAGAAAAAAAAAAGAACAAAAAGAATGCCATGCCGGGATTCGAACCCGGGTGGCTCACGAAGCAACCCTCAGTCACAACCACTTGGTCCAGACCAGTGGTTGTGATTAATTCAGTTATATTTAAAATATATACACTACGTAAAATGGAGTTTATCCCCAAATCAACCCTTCGAGCCCTAGATTCTGCAATAGGTTGATTCACACATCGATGGCTCAATTGATCTTAGGGCTTTTGATGTGTGAATGCCGGAGATTAAAACCCACAAAAAAAATGTAACTTACAATGCTGATTCGTATACGATTGGCCAGTCAAATATAAAAGTCAACTGTGAATTCGTGAGGCACAAATCAGAGTGTTTTGAAGACAATTGGGGGTTGAGAAAAGATTATGAGCGAGTTGTGAAGGATCTCAGATCATCAATTTATAGTGTAATAGCTTCAGTCATCGAATTGGCAAGTGTTGACCCACATTGAAGTCCATACGCGTTTTGATTTAATTGGGTAATAATTGATTGATGTTAATTGTGCATCAAGGTTAAACAAGGCCGGTAATTACGAAAACATTCCATTCCTGGACAAATCACACGTTATGGCGTTAATTAATTTTGGTCAACTCTGTTTCCTTTGGCTGTTGCTGCTCGACGAAGAAGAAGGACAGGGAAAGCAAGGTTTTAAATAATTTGAGTTGGATTTAAACCAACAGATGGACGTGGCTCGGGTGGTTGTGTGCGTGTGTGTGTATGAGGGTGGTCCGGGTTCGATTCCCGTCTTAGACAAAAATATATATATTTTTTTTAAAGTCAGACAAAGGGAGGGTTTGGGCCTTTGGTTGGGTTGGGCTTGGGTTTGGACCTTGTGTGGACTCTGTTGGGCTGGTCTAAAGAGCTTGGGACAACAGGGACGATAGGCTGGATCTCAATTGTGTTTGTTTTGTATAACTTATTATTATTATTATTATTATTATTATTATTATTATTATTATTATAAACTTTTATATATAAAATATATATATATATATGTGTGTATGTATGAATATGTATATCATTGCATTAGGCTTATAAAAAATGTCATCCAAAATTAAAACTTGTCGTTTTAATTCGTAGCGTACAATTATTTGACGTGAAATGTTACAAAACGTGAGGTATAACCGAACCTATTATAAACACATTAAATATGAATATTAGTATGATATGTATTGCGTGTGGGAACTTGATGAGCTCGTATGGACACGGACCAAAACCATGAGTTAGACGGACATTAGCGTATACCTTGAACTCAACATTTGGAGTTGGACATCATGACATAAAACTTCGGATATATAGACTTGGACATGGTGGAATCTACAAATATACCAAATATAAACTTATATGTATATGGATAAGTTTAATAGTAATGTTGAGGCGTGGACATAAGATTTGGATAGATAAACATATGTGTGTAAATTGGATAAGAAGTAACATACTAAAAATTATAATATAGGAACATATAAGTTGAACCAAACAATAAGGATGACGTTTGGGTAAGCGAGAACACTTAAGACTTGGAACTCGGACGTTTGGACTAGTCGCATACACCTTAGATAATTGTAGCTTTGGAACCTTTGGACGCTTGACGCATAGAACCTTATAAACATTATGACTAATGCCTTGGACTTTTGGACATTGACTTGAACACTTAACATTAGGTTACGGACCCGACAACTAAAGCTTGGACATTACACTATTGGTTCGGACATGGATATAATCGGCATGAACTAAGAGTACGAACCCATATACATTATGGAATGGACAGTGACTTGTGACATTGAACTTCGAATACCTAGACTCGGACAACTAAAATATTGACATAAACTTGACCAAGCTAAATACACTCGAGCTTGTTCCCATGCATAACCATTACAAATAAAACTGAACACTAATAATAATGTGTGTCGACATAGGGCCCAACCAGGAGAGTATCAGTGATACTGAGCACCTGGTTTTTATATTTGAGCTATGCAACCAAGTGAGTTCCGTGAACCATTCCCTCTTTTTACTTTTAACCTGTTTTGGGGTGAGTGCATGCTTCCAATTGTTTTGTTTATTATGGGTGTTAGTTATACAGAGCGTGATTACTTGCCTGCTTATGATGCATACTGGACCAACACTCACTAACTCTAGGTGAGTTGACTTAATATATGGGTAGTACTACTTGGGGAATCCCCCAGGCACAGTGGTCCGACCTGACCCGGAAACCCCCACTGAGACCGACGGGTCGTTGCTGCATATATTTTGCCATTGGGGAACCTATGTGGCAGGGCACATGTTGAGAAGTTATGACAATAATGGGCATAAACTTGTTACATCTAGGCATGGTTATCTTAGAGATAATATTGAAGTTTAGAGATAATATTGTTTATATTTGAATTATATTGTATAGTTGCTATAGATAGGGATCGTTTCCATATTTATCTCTTGTATTTGCCCTATATAAAGGGTATTGTATTCTTCATATTATTCAATGAGAATTACCGATCCATAATAACTTTTATGGTATCAGAGCTACGGCTCAAACCCTAATACCTCTTCCCCTTAATATTTCGATCGGCAGCCTCCTTTTCTTTTCTTTTTGTTTTTCCGATCAATCATCAGCATGACTAAAGATGCTGCAGCCGAAGCATCGGCCATGGCCACCAAACCCATTCCACTCCATCCCGCCTATTCCGTCACAAACATTACCTCTAAAATCCGAACCCTTGACGGTACCAAAGTTACCTACACCCAGTGGGTCAAACTTTTTCGCCTCCACGCAACCGCCTACAAAGTTCTGCAACACATTAATGGCTCCACCCCTCCTGCCGAAACAGATCCCGATTATTCGTTGTGGCTCGAACTCGACGCGTTGGTGCTACAATGGATAATCGCAACTGTTTCGGACGGACATCTCCCGCGGCTTTTGGGACACGTCACTTCAGCCCGGGCCGCATGGGTCAAACTTGAAACCCAATACCTCAGCAACAAAAACGCTAGAGCCGCCGCTTTGGAAACACAGTTTTGCAATCTTACCTTAGCAAACTGTTCGTCCATTGAAGATTATTGTGAACGTTTGAGCGACCTAGCCAACCAATTGGAGGATGTTGATCACCCTATTCAGGAGTCTCGTCTCGTGTTACAACTTGTTCGTGGCCTACCGCAGGAATATGATACCACCGCCTCCCTAATACACCAGAATAATGCTAACTGGGACACCGCTCGCTCCATGTTAAAAGACGAAGTGATCCGCCTGGAAGCTCGCAAGTCAGCCACCTCGTCTGTCCTACTCACGCAGCAGCAGCAGCACTCGCCCAACTCAGCATCACCAGCAGACGCAGCGGCTGCACAGCAGCCTTCGCAGTATGGTTATCGAGCTCGGGGACGGGGTCGTGGTCAGAATTATAACCGGAACAGCAGGGGACGCGGCCGTGGGACAGGACACCAGCAGTCCGGATGGGTCAATCAGATGCAAACTTACCCGACTTGGGCTTGGTGGACTCCTCCACCATGCCCCTATCCCTCGCATCCCGCTTAGCCCGGTAACAATCCACAGATCAGCCCAACAGCAGCGGACAATTTTCTCAGTTCAGCCCGTATCCATCAGCTCCAGTTCAGCCCAACAGTGCACCTACTCAGTCCGCTCAGACCCAATACGCGGGATACGTTCCACCTTTTCAGCCATCGGCTCCATCATACTACGGGTACAATGCACTTTGCCCCTCTGATTTGAGTGCGGCTTTATCTATTTTGCAGGTTAACTCTTCGGACCCAACCAAATACATGGATACTGGAGCCGAGGCTCACGTGACACAGGATCAAGGTATGATTAAAATCCCATCTTATTCTAATGCATATCATAAAATTTTGGTAGGCAATGGCGATTGTGTTCCAATTGCAAAATCCGGAACAGGCTTTTATACCCTACCCAACCGAACCTATATCCTGCCTAACCTACTTTATAGCCCACACATCATTAAAAACCTTATCTCGGTAAGGCGTTTTACTCGTGATAATTGGGTTTCTATAGAATTTGATCTGTTTGGTTTTTGTTTGAAGGACCTTCACAATGGAAGAATTCTCGTAAGTGATCTGGGTCAGTTACATCATTTTTTGGGCATTGCAGTCATGCATCAGTCGAATGGCTTATTTTTATCACAATCTCAGTATACCAAGGATATTATTGCTCGTGCTTCCATGACTGCCTGTAAGCCGTGTACCACACCCGTTGATTTATCTTCCAAGCTAAGTGCCACGGATGGTTCACTTTTTCACGACCCCACATTATACCGGAGTCTCGCAGGGGCACTTCAATACTTGACTTTTACTCGTCCTGATATCTCCTATGCGGTTCAACAGGTGTGCCTATTTATGCATGAGCCTCGTGATGCTCATTTCTCGTTTATGAAACGAATTATCAGGTATTTGCAGGGCATGATCCATTATGGTATACGCATTGTTAAGTCGGCCGTCAACTCTCTTGTTGCTTATTCCGATGCCGACTGGGGTGGTTGTCCTGATTCTCGTCGGTCCACCAGTGGTTATTGCATTTTTCTTGGGGATAATTTACTATCTTGGTCCTCCAAGCGCCAACCTATAGTTTCTAGATCTAGTGCAGAAGCAGAGTATCGTGGTGTTGCTAATGCCGTGACTGAAGCCACCTAGATCCGTAACCTTCTCCTCGAGTTGCATGTCCCTCTTCGTGAGGCTTCAATCGTATATTGTGACAACGTCTCCGCGGTTTATTTGTCTAACAATCCTGTTCAACATCAACGTACTAAGCACGTGGAGATCGACATACATTTTGTCAGGGAGAAGGTTCGTATCGGTCATATACGGGTTTTGCATGTACCCTCCTCGTCTCAGTATGCGGACATTTTCACTAAGGGTCTTTCACGAGAACTATTTCAAACTTTTCGGTCCAGTTTAACCGTTTGCTCTGCGCCCGTTCAAACTGCGAGGGGATCTTAGAGATAATATTGAAGTTTAGAGATAATATTGTTTATATTTGAATTATATTGTATAGTTGTTATAGATAGGGATCGTTTCCATATTTATCTCTTGTATTTGCCCTATATAAAGGGTATTGTATTCTTCATATTATTCAATGAGAATTACCGATCCATAATAACTTTTAGGTTAGGCATGACACTAGGTGCTAAGGGTTGAGTGGCCAGCTTGTATAATTGTAACACCATAAGCATGACTTGAGTTGTGAGAACTCGTAAACTTGTTTTGAAATGATAAAACTGAAACTGTTTTGATAAACTAATTTTGGACGCCTATGTAACCAAGCACACGAACTCACCAATATTATTGTTGACAAAACCATTTTAAGCATGTGTTCAGGTAGCAGCTTTGGAGATATGAAGAGCATGTGATTGCAACTCGAAGTCACAACTGGCGGACTAACCACAAGACGAACGAGAAACCATAGAAACCCCAATCCAGTATGTTTGAAGCGCTTCATGTGATTTATAAACAAAAATGGCCTGTGCAAAACGAATTTTGCTTCAAATTTTAGAACAACACAAAAATTTATTTTCACCGGTTACATGATCATTGAAAGTAACGTATGCTGTTGATGGTCACTTTTAAAAAATAAATTTAAAAATAATTACATGATATTTATCTAATGAGATGTGATGAGATTACACCTACTAACTTTGTGGACCGGACGTAGATTAAGGGTATGTTTGGCAAGAAGCTTTTAGGAGCTTCAAGCTTCAAGCTTTTAAGAAAAAGCTCATACTTAATAAAAAGTCTTGTTTGGTTGAAGAGGCAGGAAGCTTTTAGGTTAGAGAAAAAGTTCTACAGTGAAAAGCTACTAGTAGTAGCTTTTAAGAAAAAGCTCTACTAGCTACAAGCTTTTAATTAGTAAATGACACAAATACCCATTATATTTTAAAAATAAAATAAAAACATTCTTTAAAAACTTTTAATTATGACCATTTTGGTCATTTTATACATTTTATTAAAAGCTCCAGCTACTCTGCCAAACACCAAAATATATTTAAAAAGCTTCCAGCTAACAGCTTGCAGCTACCAGCTTACAGCTTACAGCTTCCAGCTACCAGCCTCCAGCTAGTTTTGCCAAACATACCCTAAAGTTACTTAGAATGGCACCTAGTGGAAATGTTGGTGCTTGATATATAGTCGGACAAACACCAGTTTGGCTGGTTTAAGAGTCAGTTTTAACCAGGCTTCGGTTTGGTTTCGGGTTTGGTTTCAAGACGGTGTTAAAAATAACATTTCTTTTATATTTTTCCAATTTTATTTCTTTAAGAGCATTTACATCTCATTCATCAAATTTCCTCCATCAAATTACACTAAAAATCACTATTCCACTCTAAAATTCTCTCTACTTTTTAAAATAATAATACTTTTATCATTATATTTTTTCTCTACTCACTCACAACCACTTTCAAAAATATTAAAATATTTTTAGAGGTGAACAGTAGTTTTTCAAATATACAGGTCAACAGTGCTTCCACCAAATATTTTCTTTTTCCTCCACTCACAACCACTTACACACACCCCATATAATTTGGTGGACACACTCACATACATTTGGTTCCCCAAATGTGAATGCTCTAAGAGCATTCACGGTAGCTTCCCCATCCTCCATTTACTCACAACCAATTACAACCACATATTACATTGAAAATCATTACAGTTTCTCTCTCCTTCACTCACAAACCATTTTCAACAAATATTAAAAAATAAATATAGTTTCTAGTTTTCCCCAAAAGATTCCCAAATAACCCCAAATATACTAATCAACAGTAGATTCCTCATTTTTCTTCACTCACAAACCCTCAAAACCACCCCATATAATTTGGGGGCTACTCTCACATAAAAATGGGGGAGCTATTGTGAATGCTCTAAAAGCATTCTCAATAGCTTCTCTATCCCTCATTCACTCACAACCAATTACAACCATATATTACATTAAAAATCATTACAGTTTCTCTCACCGCCACTCACAACCACTTTCAACAAATATTAAAAGATAAATACAGTTTTCCTTTTTTCCCTAAAAGATTCTCAAATAACCCAAAATTTACCGATAAATAGTAGATTCCCTATTTTCTTCACTCACAACCACTTCTAACCCCATAAAAAAATTATAGGGTTTTGCCTCACCAAAAAATGGGGGCACTATTGTGAATGCTAAAAGCATTCACATCTTCTCCACCAAATTTCCTCCATCAAATTACACTAAAAATCACTATTTCACTCTAAAATTTTCTCTCTCCTTTTTAAAATAATTATACTTTTTCATTATATTTTCTCTTTCCTTCCAAAATTATTAAAATATTTTTAAGGGTGAACAGTAGTTTTTCAAATATAGAGGTGAACAGTGATTCCACCAAATATTTTCTCTCTCCTCCACTCACAACCACTTACACCTACCCCATATAATTTGGTGGACACACTCACATAAATTTGGTTCCCCAAATGTGAATGCTCTAATAAGGTATAAAATATTTTGCATAAGTGTTTGTTTGTTGGTGCATATAACTTTTCAATGTGTTACAAATATTGGCATTGGGCTTAATGGTTGATGGGTATTGAGTTCAGGAGCCCAAGTTATGCATAAATGTTCAGGAGCCCATTTTATATCCTTGTTTTGTGGTCCAGTTCAGTATTTGTAAATGATGTGGTGATCAGTGTGAAGAAACACAAATTGTTCTCAGCCGGTGGATAAGGATCTTGCTAGCCGTTGATCTTTGGGGGAAAGCACAAGTGCTCAGCTATATATAGCTTCTTTGATCGTTCCTTTACCACTTTTTGATTCTCTGTTATTATTTCTAACACTGTTCATTTGTAATCTGTCTACAAAATATTAGGGTTTGCTTTTTGATCATCTTGATATGAAAGCCTTGTATTCTCTTCATGTATTTTGTTGATAATTATCTTGTTGATAATTATCTGAGAGTTTTTTAGTGCTGTAGTGAGGATTTCTTTGTATCTTGTCACATCTTTTAATCTTTTGATTCTTGTTTGTTAGTAAAAGAAGACAATCTGTGTCGACCATAATTTTGACAGACGACGCACCTTTTAACATTATGAGGTTGTTTGGCTCTCCTTATTTCCACCTATATAAAATTTATCTTATATTTATTTTTAGATTCTCAGAAAAGTGAAAATAAGTACAAAGAAAACATAAATTTATTTGTGTATAAGGCCAAAGGCATTTTCATTTTTTTTCTGTTTCACCCAGTTTTTAGTGGTTCTGGTTAGGGGCCGAACCGGTTTTGGTTTGTTTCGGGTTTGGTCTGGTTGGTTTTGACCAGGTTGCGAACAGATTTTTGGTACCAGTTTAAGGTGAAACCGGATTGGTACCGGTTTTGATTTGGATCACCTTTTTCGGTTCCCGAACCATTTTTTTTCCACATATATATCTATATCTATATCTATATCTATATCTATACTATATTATAAAGCATTTGACAAGAACTTCTTAAAATTTAAGAGGTACAAGTTAATTTGTTTATGATACAACACACAATGCACATAATAACTACATTTTAAGGGCAAAATAGTCTTTTAAGCATCATATTTAATAATCTAAATGAAATCAAGAGTCATGTTTATGATAGGTCATGACATTTATTTCTACAAAACATATTAAATACAAAACATGTAAAAAAGAATTTTCATAATGCTACATGTTTTATTTTAATCTATTATTATTCATAACAATGTTACTAAACTTTTAGGTATTTGAGTCGTTTAGGAAATATTTACTGCATGAATAACGTGGCATATTGAGAGCAAAATCGAGCTTACCCTACTAAACAACGTAAAGTTTTATCTTGGTACTATTTTATATACGTTTCAATGTAAGCTTCGTTTAAAAAAAATGTGTGTGATAATGTACAAATCATCTAAGTAGAGGCGTGATGTGTTGGTGAAAACACCATGTTAATATGTTAGATTTTGTATATTTTTAGTCTTTTATTGTGTGTTTGTGTTGGTTTTAGTTATTAATTAATGTATTCGTGTCTGGCAAATGTTTATGTGGTTCAAATACTCAATTGTTAATTGTTTCACAGGCAAAATGGTGGATGTCCAATTTAATGCAAATTAAAGGCTTTGGAGTTCAAATACGAAGAGTACTAAAGAATATTTGATGGCATTTAACTCTAGAATAAAAGCTACTAATAGAAATTAATGGAGCATTTGGGCTAAATGACCAAAAGTATTTACGTGGTTTTTGAAAAGAAAAAGAAAAGCTACAAGATATATTGGTTAGTAAATTGGTTGTGAGCTACATCTTTGTTTCAAGTGCACTAAAATTAAGTGGGCTTAATCCTTTCACTTGGGCTTAATGAGGGCTAGAAGTTTATTGGAAGAAAGGAAGTAGGTCACGAGGCCTAGGAAAAAAAAGGGAAGTCGGTGCACATTTTGGGGGAGCACATATTTTTTTAGGGCTGTTACTTGCGGGACGACGGAAGTTCACACAGTAATCATGGCACGAAGAAGAAATATAGAGGAAGAACTTAAATAATCGGGATGCAAGGCTAATCCTCTCGCGGTTTTCTCCGGGTGAATGATTCATTTATTTTATTAGTTTCATTCTGTTTTATACCTAGTATTTGGATTGAATTTTGTGAACATCTTAAAGTTCTTTTGGATTCAATTGTATGTTTGACTGATCTAGACAATTTGGTTTCTTGCATTGATACAATATATCATCGTTTCTTGGTTTTCTTGCACTAGGAATAATTTGATTTTGTATTTAGTGTTAAGATAATTGAATTGGGTTGAACAATTTAAACAGGATCATGTCTATGTGATTCCCTAGCTAGGTTAATTACGGAGTAGCTTTAAAATTACTAAATCAGGAACCCGGAGTGATCGTTTTCTTTATATTATTGTTTTTAATCAATCTTTTCTTGCAAGCAAAGCAGCACTTTAGTTTAATGTTCATAATTTTATTAGTTTTTTCTATTATTATAGTTAAAAATTGCTATTAACACTAACCACATACTCCTCGTGGTTCGACAACCCTACTCCCTATACTGCAGTCCTTGTAGCTAAGGAGTTGTTTTTAAAATATTTTTTGATTAGCACTCGATACGTGATCAAAATGGCGCCGTTGCCGGGGAGTTCGTGCGCTTAGTGTTTTTAGCTTTATTATTTTTTTTTTTAAATTAAAAAAAAAAAACCAAAAAAAAATTATTTTTTTCTTGTCTTGTATTTTTCTCTATTTTGTTCAGTATTACGCTGGGTATGTTAGTTTTGCAGAATTGAATTCAAGATGAATTGGGTGGATTATGATGCATGTGGTTGTTGCGAGAGTCCATATCATGTGATGCAAGATTGTCCAATTGCCCGTCATAGAGTTGAAGCATATAAGGCACGACAAGATCGTATTATCTTTGGGCTAGAAAAAGATGAAGACTCATACTTATCATCCTCTTATTATTGGCCACAATATCAGAACTGTCAGCAAAGATACTACAAGCCAAACATCTATCACTTGAGGGAACAAACTGC
Source organism: Ambrosia trifida (assembly GCA_028751855.1). Classification (NCBI taxonomy): domain Eukaryota; kingdom Viridiplantae; phylum Streptophyta; class Magnoliopsida; order Asterales; family Asteraceae; genus Ambrosia; species Ambrosia trifida. The sequence continues at coordinate 48,463,416 of CM054127.1, forward strand.
AAAATACTACATGAATACTGATCCGATTGTTCATGGAAGCCAGAGTGTTGACTACGGTTATCAGCAGCAACAAAACAATGAAGAGGGAAGCAATGCCCAACTGAATGCGATCTTAGAGGCTATAAAGGTTGTTCAGGAAGATGTAAAGGCTATCCAGGAAGACGTTAAGGGGATTCAAAAGGACAATGAAGTTAGAGACAAAACTGTGGAGGCATTGTTTAAGCAGGTTGGTCAACTAGCACAAGAATTAGCACTTGAAGATGTGACAGTTGAACCGGATGTGGTTAATGTTGATGTGGCTGAAAAAGTTGAAGAGGCACATGTGGACCAGGTTGTGATGGAGGAAGCCTTAGAAGAGGAAGCTACAAGCTTTAAAATAGACGTGACTTCGTGCGTACAACCACTTGTAGACGCACTTGCTGAAGAACCTCTGAACCGGGTAACCTTGGTGTATCCTAACCTTCCTCCCATATTTATGAGGAAAATAGACAAAGTTGAAGATGATGGCTTGAGTGGGCAAAAGAGGAAGGTGAGCATTGAAGACCTTGGACAAAGTATAGTGAAGTGGCCCAGCAATGATCCTGCAGACATGTCAAAGATAAGAAAGAAGATAAAGATTCGACATGTCAACTACCGAACATACATTGGGAATTCGGTAGGCAAATGTTCTTTGAGACCACCATGAATGAACATCAGGTATGATTTTTGTATATTTTGTATATTTATTTGTTTTTATGTTGTTCTATTTTAGTTTATTTTTATTTTGAGTGTGTTTGATTCAGTTTTATTTTTATTTAAGTCATGGGATTGCTTGATATGATTTGAATAATCGATTGCCCTGCCCGTACTCAATCTCCATTCGGGCGAGGACGATTCGGAAACCACTAATGTTTGCAGGCATCCAAATTTGGTTGTTTGTTTTTTTTTCCTTTTTTGTTTCTTTGTTATAGGCTACGCAGTTTATCGACCGCGAATGAAATGCTATACGGTCGTAGTGGGAGGAACTGAATGAGACTCATACGCGCACTGCATATATCCAGGGGAGTCTGTTCCTTTTTTATTATTGTTGTACATTATTTTTATTTCTGCTTTATTTTATTCCTTAGCTCACATTGAGGACAATGTGCCGTTCAAGTGTGGGGGTGGGGAAATTTTGATTTTATTTGTTTTTAAGTCTTTTAAAAAATAAAAAAAAAAAATTAAAAAAATTAAAAAAAATGTCCTAAAAGCGGTCTGATCGGGCATGAAAGCGACTGTTTCAATGCGTTCATTCTGTCTCTGCTTGTGGTGTGTGGGTCCTTAATCATGGTCCAATTCTTTAGAACAGACATATGAACCGTTTTCAGCAGGTATTTTAGAAAAAATGTTTAGAATTTGCCCGATTAGGTGTAACGAGCTGTCGGTAATAAATGCATGCACACATCGGTAACCCATTTCCACACTTTGGTGAGATCTTGAGCCTACTAGATGATAGATTGACACATACATATTTTCATTTGTTGAGTGTAGGCCAGATGTTTCTCTGTTGCAGAACTTGTGTGATTTGATACATGCCGAGGTTGTAGACTAGATATGCACATAGATGATAAAGGCAATTTAGGTTTTCCCTTTTTCTTTTGATACCCATTTATTTGTGATGTTTGACCCATTTACCTAAAATCACCCTTAGTAACCCATGTTGAGCCTATACCCTTTCATTTGATTAAACCTATTACCCAAATTGACCTGTTTACCTTTGTGTAATAAATTGATGACATCCATTGTGTTTATGTTTGTTCAAGTGATTGCGTTATGTTTAAGTTGTGAAAGAAAAAAAAATATGAAAAAAAAAAAGTAAAAAAAAAGAGAAAAAAAAAGTGAAAAAAAGAAAAAATAGAAGTATGTGTTATGGGTCAAATATGCCCAAAGTTGTGTGATTATTGTATTATGTTGCTTAGTGAATAAGGATGATCATTCAAGCGTGTTGAAACCTTTGTTTTAAACCAATTGTTAGCCAAATCTATTCTACCTTTACCCTAAGCCCAAAACCCGTGAGTCCTTTAGATATGTGCATTGTCTATAGTTGAGGTGTGATTGTTATACAAGCCTATGATAACAGAGTTACATGTTTGGTTTTTGAGTGAATAATACTAGCACATTACATGCTAGTTCAGATATTAAACCGAGTGGAGCGAAAAATTGTGAGTGGTGTGTTGCATGAGAATAAAAACCGAAAGCATGTTAGACTTAGTTGGGTGAGTTCTGTTTTAGAAATTGTGCATCATGGTTGCCTGTTGAATTAACACATCTAATGATGATCTATGAATGGGGTATGACTTTGGACCCTAACTAGTGCATGGCGGGGACGTTTGATGTATTTGTTACTTGTTCGTGGTAACGTTTTGAGCAGATTTGCTTGAGGGCAAGCAAAAGGTAAGTGTGGGGGTGTGATGTGTTGGTGAAAACACCATGTTAATATGTTAGATTTTGTATATTTTTAGTCTTTTATTGTGTGTTTGTGTTGGTTTTAGTTATTAATTAATGTATTCGTGTCTGGCAAATGTTTATGTGGTTCAAATACTCAATTGTTAATTGTTTCACAGGCAAAATGGTGGATGTCCAATTTAATGCAAATTAAAGGCTTTGGAGTTCAAATACGAAGAGTACTAAAGAATATTTGAGCCAATGAAGCCACAGCGGAGTGGTGGAGGTGTGAGGGTTTTCCCCCAAGGTCTCAGGTTCGAGTCTTGGGGTTTCCCGCACTGGGATTTTCTAAATGCCCTCTGGGTCTGGAGTGGGCCAGTTGAGCCCTTGTCTATGGCCACTGGGGGGCGCTCAGTGGGTGTTTGGCCGGTCAAAAAAAAAAAAAAAAAAAAAAAAAAAAAACTAAAGAATATTTGATGGCATTTAACTCTAGAATAAAAGCTACTAATAGAAATTAATGGAGCATTTGGGCTAAATGACCAAAAGTATTTACGTGGTTTTTGAAAAGAAAAAGAAAAGCTACAAGATATATTGGTTAGTAAATTGGTTGTGAGCTACATCTTTGTTTCAAGTGCACTAAAATTAAGTGGGCTTAATCCTTTCACTTGGGCTTAATGAGGGCTAGAAGTTTATTGGAAGAAAGGAAGTAGGTCACGAGGCCTAGGAAAAAAAAGGGAAGTCGGTGCACATTTTGGGGGAGCACATATTTTTTTAGGGCTGTTACTTGCGGGACGACGGAAGTTCACACAGTAATCATGGCACGAAGAAGAAATATAGAGGAAGAACTTAAATAATCGGGATGCAAGGCTAATCCTCTCGCGGTTTTCTCCGGGTGAATGATTCATTTATTTTATTAGTTTCATTCTGTTTTATACCTAGTATTTGGATTGAATTTTGTGAACATCTTAAAGTTCTTTTGGATTCAATTGTATGTTTGACTGATCTAGACAATTTGGTTTCTTGCATTGATACAATATATCATCGTTTCTTGGTTTTCTTGCACTAGGAATAATTTGATTTTGTATTTAGTGTTAAGATAATTGAATTGGGTTGAACAATTTAAACAGGATCATGTCTATGTGATTCCCTAGCTAGGTTAATTACGGAGTAGCTTTAAAATTACTAAATCAGGAACCCGGAGTGATCGTTTTCTTTATATTATTGTTTTTAATCAATCTTTTCTTGCAAGCAAAGCAGCACTTTAGTTTAATGTTCATAATTTTATTAGTTTTTTCTATTATTATAGTTAAAAATTGCTATTAACACTAACCACATACTCCTCGTGGTTCGACAACCCTACTCCCTATACTGCAGTCCTTGTAGCTAAGGAGTTGTTTTTAAAATATTTTTTGATTAGCACTCGATACGCGATCAAGGCGGACAAGTCTTCAAAGTGTTTTTTTAGTTTTTATTTCCCCTTTTATGTGAATTTGTTACGGTTTCGACTTAGTAGCTTATTATATGATGATTTTTAACTTTTTTTTTTTTTAATATGGCAAGTTAACTTGCCGCCTTGCATGTGCGTGATTTAACGTTTTTTCATCTATTTTTTGTTCGGTTTAATTGTCCCGCCGCAACGCGCGGGTTTCTCACTAGTAACTTCAATATATACGTTTGGAGCAAAAAAATGATTTAATCACAAGAATTAAATGGGCTTATTCCATAGCAATTAACTGAGCTGAGAAATAAACGTGTAGAGTTAGAAGATTAGATTGAGGGTTGAAATATTTCATGTGTCAGGCCCATGGTATTGTTGGAGATTTGGGGCCTAACTTTGACGTCGAACAACAAGTTCGAACTTCGAAGAAACAATTGTTGGAGGAATAGTTTGCTAATTTTGAACGACAATTAATTTTTATTTTATTTTTTGGTTTTTTAGTAAGTTCTATTTTTTATGTTTTGTTTATTGTTCATGTCAATTGATTTAGTCATCATCTTCGGATAAATCAATTTTTTTTAACTACGATCACCTTATAGCTAAATATAAAAAGCCAGCAACAAATTAGAAAATACGAACACCAAAACCGACACAAAAATTACACCAAAGGAGTTACAACGAAGCAGACCTAGTTGGCCCAAGTGAGCTTATCAAACTTCGCACGATGAGAAAGCCAAGTGAATGTGTCATCTTTGATGAGGTCCATCGTCAATTGAACCCGGACAAAATTGCCTTGGAAAGTCTTCTCGTTTCTAGCCAACCAAAGCCTTCAAATCGTGGCCAAAATCACCGTGTATACCAATCTTTTCCATTTCTTCGAACCCGGCAAATTCTTCAATGACTTGACCCATTCGGAAATAGTGAACGATCCGGAGGGCCGCGGGATTTTTAACCAGCTCAGAGTACTCCACCATATGGACCTAGCCCAAAGAAAGTTGAGCAGGGTGTGGTCTGCATCTTCGTCTTCAATCCCACACCTACAACAAAGAGTGTCCGATAGTTGAATGCCCCGACACACAAGGCCCGTCTTTGTGGCGACCCGTCCCAGCATGGCCCTCCTTAAAAAAATAATTACATTTAAGAGGCGCCCACGAGTTCCACCAAAAATCCTAAACAACTACTTGGTCGGCCCCGGAAGAGACTATCTCAAGACGAACCTCGGATAAATCAATTTAATTTCAACATTAGGGTTAACTTTTTTTTTTTTTTTTTGGCTTGATTTGACCACTTATGGGAAAAGATTATGAGATCTAATTATTGAATGTTTGTTTGTTTGTGTGTTTCTTGATTTTAAAGCTGGTTTTTTTTCCTCAAGATAAACATTAGATTGTTAATTAAGCTAGCCACTTTATTAATTATTCTAATAAAGTTCTTCAAATTTTAGAACGATAAACAGTTTTTAATCTCTAATAAAATGAGCAAATAAATCGCCGCATTTGTCTATGGATTCAATTTCGTTGTAAAATTACACAATCTAAATACTCTAGACAACGTGAACTTGGAGTAACGAGTTAGCTTTAATCAACGAAATGCACTTGGTTAGACTTGAGATGGATTTGACCTCTGAACTGCTCGATGTCTAGTATCTATACAAATCGTTATTGGATCCTCATTATGACTCGGCTAATGGTGTCTTTTTGTTGCAGAAGATGTATTCTTCAATATGAATGGTTCCGTTCAAACAAATATAAGAGTGCCACATTTGGTATTAAACAAATAAGGAAGAAACTCTTTAAAAGAAAAGTTAATGATTCATATAGAGTATAGACTATGGTAAATGACTTGGAACAAAATCCAAGGACCTATTAATAATCATGTTAGACAAAACAAACATAATCTTCTCTAATAAGTCAAATGGTTTTAAAATTCCATAGTCAAATATTATAGTAGTATAGATTGGATTTTCATGGATCATTATGTTAATTGTGTTTTTTACATTTACCTTCTTTGTGTTAATAAAATCACCTTTTGAGCCTTGTATCTACCTTGTTCTTTGACCTCACATTACAAATACAACATTCAGGACCTATTTTTTTCTTTGACTTATATAGTTATATTATACAGACACAACTTTCAGGAGCTACTTTCTTCTTTGACTTCACATTACAAACACAACATTCAGGTACCATAAAGGATTTGGAGTGGTATGCATATGCTTCCCTCTAGCAAAACTCTCAGGTTCAAATCTTGCTTCCATCCCAAGCTTCAATGATCAAACTACTTTATTCTCCGTGTGACGTTTCATTAGCTAATCGATCATCACCAGCCACATGGACGAGTAATTTGATAGTGGGATTACTAGCCAAAGACTTCAAGTCATCATCACAGGAAATGAGCACCAAATCTTTATCTTCATCCTCGTATTTTAGACTAAGTCTTTGTCCCTTTACATCCACCCTTTCTGCCACTTCCTTTTCCAGTTCTACCAACCCGGACGAAACAGAAAATGGGAACTTTATCATGTCATCTTTAAAACTCGCCTTCACCATCAACAACCCTGTGTCTAAAACTTGCAAGTGTTTCTCTGACCCAAATTCGCTTCTTTTGCTATGCCTTGGCACGGGCCAACTGGATATCCCTTGCTCCCGACAAAAACGCTTCAATGTAGACCTACTAACTGAAAAAGAGCAAACCAGACAAAAGTTATGAGTATGTTTATCGGAATATATGGAAAAATGTACAAACAGCCATAAACAAGTAAGAGGACTTGCCACCAAATATTTGGGCTGTTTGGTCTAATGGTTTTCCAACGTGTTGCTTGACTGCCTCCATCGTCAGCGAGTCTATTTTGCGTTTTCTGCCTTGTTTCGTCTTTTGCATACTTACATTGTCAATGATACTGCCTTCCTGTGTATTGGGGTGAATTTGGTTGGGTGACCGTTGGCTTGTGACATTTGCAGGGTCCTTTTTAGCGCCGCTTGCTGACAATGACCCTGAATCTGATGAATCCGTCTCAACTGTCAAGGCGTTAGCCGTTGTGGTTGAGGTTATTTGGATAGTATGAGGTTTTGTAATTGATGACGGATGACTGGCATCCCTAGATGGTTCAGTAACTTCTACGGGTGATATTTCACCCAATTCAAATCCAGAAGCGGCTTCAACGTTATTCTTCAACGTCTGCACCAAGTCCAGTACATGGTTGCTGTCTTTGTTGTCTACATGTAGAAAGAACTCTAACACATAGTCGTCGTTGTCATCGCCTTCAACACTATGCAAGAAGACTGTAAAGCAGCTGGTTAACCCACTCATGCGCGCATAGTGTACCAAAGGATACTCTTCTTCACTTAGTTGAGTCACATCTTGACAATAACACGAACCACGCGCTAAAAACGCCTTCCCAACCAAGCCATGAGATTTATCCAAGTGTTGCTCTCTACACGCTTTCCTGAAATGCCACATGTCCAAATCTCCAACATGAAACGGCAAAGCAGCCGTGGACATGCAGACCTTCCCAATGCATCTGGTGTCAAAACTATTACAGGTCTTCTCTATAACTTCATTATGGGCAACAAAACTACCAGGCGACGACACTGTCCATGCTTGAGCAAGAGGTAAACTATGGACATCACACACATCTTTCAAAATACCGAAGATTTTATCCAATTTGTTTTGCCTGCTTTCAATGGGAACCTGTATGTAAAAGATCTTCCTGTATAAGAATTCCAAAACAAAAAAGAAGCTTCAAAGATATAAACTTTCTACAAGACCCAACTCACCTTTGTAGCAGGCCAATCAAATACTTGTGGGCTTGTCAGATTTTCGGCCTGCAATATGACAATAAGGGCATTAGACAACAATTCAAGGAGGAGATAGATTATCCTATTTGAGAGGCAAGATTAAAGACCTCGAGTGCTTTATGAACTTGTTGAACCTCAAACGCGCAACACATATACTTAATGGAAGTCAAAATCTCAAGCACACCAACACATGACCCTGTAGTAGAATCAAACACAGGCAAAGCCAAATACCCATGAAGATTACAACGGATCGCGCAATCTTGTTGTGGAAAATCCTTTGTCTTGTAATTGGTTACATCAGAAGTCCACTCTGGCAATCCTCGCCTAAATACTCGCGCAGGAGGACTAAGGTCCTCTTCTTCATGATCCTTGTCCACAAGAAAAGCTTTATGCTCAGAGTCCTTTCTATAAAAACACAATTGTTCACTGGCTACACCAAGTCCAAAAGGTTGATCTTTGGTTGTCAGTAGCTGGTGTTTGCCAACGTCACAAGGCGACCAAAATTGAACAAGAATGTGTTCCTCACGGAACGTTAATATCTTTAGTGCAGCTCTAATCTTACACGTTATTTCCCGATGATACGAAAAATAATAATTCGCTGTCCGCAGCTCGAAACCTATAGTTGTAACATGTTAGTTATATGCAAGTTGGACCTCTGATAGATCATGTAAAATTAAATAGGAAACTATAAGTCTATATCTGAAGGATGTAGTTACAACAATACTGAACAATAATAATAATAATAGTAATAATTATAAGTTATAACTGAAGCTAGAAATGAAATTAAGAACAAAGGCATACATGTGGGCATGGATTGAGATGAACCTGAACCAGATTGATGGGGTTCATCTGGTGGCTCTTCATAATCAGAAACCCAGAGAGGGGTCAAATATCTGGACTCCCCAGATAATTGAACTGTTGGTTGTTCTAAAGAGATCTTGTTCCACAACATAATTCCCAGTACCTGATAATACTTGCACAAACTAGAACCTAATGATCTGTGTCACAGTACCTAAGTAATTTGACCGTTGCTGGCTGCATGAAAAGGTACGAGGATCATGTCGGGGGATATAAGGTGCTTGCTTGAACGGAGAGAAAAGTCCGTGAAGGTTCAAGTCAACTTCTGTTTGGGTTCGTATGATGAATTTCATAGATATTACCGGTTTGTTGCTTTGAACCTTCATAGGTTTTGACTGATTACCTTAATATATTATAAAAAAAAAGTTGAATGATACTTTGCTTTCTTTTTAGATAATAGTATTCTTCACGTTTGCTCCTCCGTATTTAAAGAAAAGATTGCAAGAAATTCAATAAAACACTAATGGTTTATTAATAATCTAATGTCAAAATGAACCAAATTCAAATAGGGGAGGTATTTAGAGTCCACATTCCACAGCCCATTTAAAACAAAAAAAGAGTCCATAGATTTTCCAGAATCTGGGTGAAAGGAAAGTTGATCAGAATTACCAAGCAAACAAGGTGCAAAAAATATTGGTTAGACTCCGAAGATCCAAAAACTTACCCGGTGGATAGGGCCAGTTTGAACCGTCAACAGTGACGGATCTAGAAATTAATTTCAGTAGTAACGTTTTTCATTTTTTTTTTTTATTTTAATAGTAACGTTTTCCAAATATCGTAAAAAAAAAAAAAAACAAATTTTCCACTACGCGCGCGAAGTTGAGTAGCAACGGGCGCAGCACCTAGCTCCAAGCTAGGTCCGTCCCTGACCGTCAAGGAGAAAGTGAAGGTGAGAATGTATTTCGTTTTCTCAGGTCTAGATCTGTAATCATAAGAAAGAAAATGGGGACTAGGAGGGTGTTTGGGATTGCTTATTTAACTCCAAAAGTGCTTTTGTTAGAAGGGTTTATTGACTTATGACTTTTTGAAAAAGAGTTTCTAAAAAAGTGTTTGGATTGATTTTTGTGGAGAGAAAAGTCAATAAGTCAATAAGTTGTTTTTTTAAAAAGTGTTTTAGCTTATTAGTGTAAAATAACCAAAAACCAAAAGTCAAATCCATGATTTTTGACTTCTTGAAAACAACTTTTCCACCCTTATTGAAACCAAAATTGTTTTTGGTTTACACAAACAACTTATTGACTTATTGGCTTTTGGAGGAAACCAATAAGTCAATAAGTTGTTTTGTAACTCAATCCCAAACACCCTCTAGAATTCTCCCATTTCAGTTATAAATATGAGGTGACGTCATGCCTAATAATTAAGGTGAAGACCTCTTTACATAGGGAATCCATGGGCCTTTCATTACACCCTTAACATTTATGGGACAGACCCAGTTAGAGGTATTCTCTACAAGTCCTCAGTACAAAATGCTTGCCGTTGTTGCCACATATTTTGCACATGATGAATCCCCGACGCAACGCGCAGATAAGGAACCAACTAATACCTATTTAATCCGTAAACACGGGATATATTAAAGTTTTTTAAGACAAAAATTAAAAACACAACAATATTAATTTATGTAGTAACAGAATAAAGAATATATTTATTACGTCTTTTTGTACAATTATAGGTAAATTTTAAAATATTTGGGTAATAAATGATACATAGTTGATGTAAGAGTGTATGTGAAATCTACATTTAAAAATGGAAAATTGAATTGTAATAATTCCATTTTTGTGTTGTTAGCCAATAATAATCTCACTTAAGTTTATTCTTTCCACAAGTTCCATCTTTTAATTTATTTTTTCTCATTGCACCCGTCATTAAGTCACACTAACACCGTTAGCTGAAACTTACAATTCTAGGCGATTGTTCACCAGATCTGAAAGAGAGAATCGAGATGATGATATTGGTATGTTCAATTGCAGAAACGAGCATGGTTTGATGGGTTTCAGGTTGACGTTCTTGTCGGAGGGGATGATCGAAACCAACAATTAAACCATGAAACCATGCTCATTCGGCAATTGAACATACCAATATCATCGTCTCGATTCTCTCTTTCAAATCCGGTGAACAATCGCCTAAAATTATGAGTTTCAATTAACGGCGTTAGTGTGACTTAACGACGGGTGCAATGAGAAAAAATAAATCAAAAGGTGGGACTGATGGGAAGAATAAAATTAGGTGGAATTATTATTGGCCAACAACATAAAGGTGGGACTATTACAATCCAATTTTCCTTTAAAAATTAAATTATAATATTTGTTTAATTATAGTGTATATGAAATCTTAAATTAAACAAATAAACACCTAAAAACCACTTTGATAGTTTGATGTTAGACTATGTGTTTTGGTTGGGGTTATTACCTAGGATTATCCAATAATATTATGCCACCTAGATGCTGATTAAGTAGTGGATAAAGCCCTTCCCCCAATAACTTGACCTTGTTGTGAGGCTTTATCCATAGGGAAAATCTCCAAAATAAACATTGACCATCATTTAATTATAAAAATAAACACATAAAAGGTCTTAAGTTTAGAGACTTCACACTATCCAACATTACCTAAAATTTGACATTTGTCCCAAGAGTCTTAAATAAAGACTCTTTAACTTGTAATGGTCCCACAAACCAACCAATAAAACAATGACATGTGGGTGAAAAAAACTACTAGACGCTTGAGTTTTGTGGAGTCTTTACCCTAGACGCGTGTATTAGTTGGCAAGAGTCTTAGTAATGTACGGAAAGGTCTTTAGTTCAAATGAAAAGTTTTAAAAATGTACGGACACGTCTGTAGTTGTCTAGAGTCTTAGTGTTGTACGGAAGAGTCTTTGATTTGTACAAAAAGTCTTAAAGACTCTTCAGGCTTGGCATCTACGATTAAGACTCTACAAAACTCAAGCGTCTAGTAGTCTTTTTTACAAGTTAAAGAGTCTTTATTTAAGACTCTTAAGACAAATGTCAGATTCTGATTAGTGTTGGATAGTATGAAGTCCCTAAGCTTAAGACCTTTCATGTGTTTATTTTTGTAATTAAAGGGTGGTCAATGTTTATTTTGGAGATTTTCCCTTATCCATATTGGGGCTTTATTGACTAAACTCACACTTCAATGACCACCCTTACCTTGGCTCGCTTGCGCCGGCGTTAACTCACAGCTGTTATGGTGTTTGCGAGCCACGTGGCTCTTTTTCTTGGTCGTGCCGGATGTTCACTAGACCACAACATAAAGTCTTATCTAATTTATCCAGGGAAGCTTTCATTGCATTATTGTTCAAACAAATGTATCGCTTCAAATCATTTAGCTTTAAAAAGTAATTTTTTGATTTGTGAACTTTCATTGACAGATTCTACATGATAAATATGTCCTTGGTTGAAGGTCATTTGATTTGTTGAGTCGGATTGTTTACGGTTCACTGATCAACTGAAAACTTAATATTTGCTTGGTTTTGTTAAGATTTGTTTTTTTAATATATCTGCAAAAACCTAGATCATTAGGGCAAACTTGATTGATGACCAGCTTCTTTGGTAATGGGGAGGTAATAATAAAAAAAATATTAATAAATAAATAAAAAATCATTTTTCTACTCACGAGTCATTGTTGGTTACCAACCTGAACAAACTTGTGATAAAAGTTAATGATTAGACGTGTGATTGAAATGACAAGTGTGGGGACGCGAGAGAGGGAGACGGGGAAGACGGCGGAAGGTGATTGGTGGTGAAAGGGGATTGGCTTGTCCCTGGTGTTACGAGGGAGACGGGGGACGGGGGTGGGGCGGTGTTGGGACGGGGGAGACGGAGCAAAGTGCAGGGACGGAGGTTGCCCCGTCTGCATACCCACCAGCCTTAAGGGGTGTCTATATTCACCCCTCACCCCATTTTTACCTGAGGGAAGTGTTGGCCCATACACCTAAATTTATGAGATGAGGGTACTACAACTACCAGGAGTCTAGCACCCTCATGTTAGTTTCTATTATCGGTTCATTTAGTTATTTCATTTACTTATTAGTTATGGAGTAAATGGCTAAATTCGTCCTTAAGGTTTGGTTAATATTGCTAAATCCATCCAAAATAAGAATTTTTGACACCTGAGCCACTAAGGTTTGAAATTTAGTGCTAAATCTGTCCAATTTGTAAACTCTGTTAAATGTTAACGTTAAATCAGGGGCATTTTGGTCATTTCCTATTTCTTAATTACAAATTCGTTCCTGAAGTTTGTTCCAAATTGCTAGATCAGTCCAAAATGAGAATTTGTAATGAATTACAAATTTATTAGGCAATATTGACCAAATTTAAATATTAAAGGTTTTAGAATAAAACATTTAAAATCTAAATAGAAATTTTAAAAGTCCCTTACACTTATAAGAGTTTGTACATCTTATTTTCGTATTGTGTTTACTTTGATTGGATATAGAAGTTATATTAACTAACCCAATAAATAATACTTGATTATTTTCTGTACAACATTTACACTATTATGTATTTTATAAACTTCACTATTTTTTAAGAGATTTTATTTAAGTTAGTATAATTATAATGGAAATAATTTAAATTTAAATCAATTTTTGGAAGCCCTGTTTATTCCAAAATGATTTGAAAATTACAAAAGAAATAGTCTTGTTACTTTTTGCTAGTTCCCTCTGCTCTGGCCTTTAAAAATAAAATAAGTCTCAAGTTTTTGTCTATCATAAAGAAGTTAATCATGACAGTAATTCAAAAGTATTTGAGCAATTGTAAAATTGTTTATTGATATAATTTGAGTTCTACGTAATACTTTTTTCATTTTCATTTTCACGAGCACAAGTTTTGATTACATATCGAGCAATGAGTACTCGTACATGTTCATCATCCCATTGTCATTTTTCATTTTTCCTGAAAAAAGTTTAAATCCAAATTATATATATGATTTGAAGAATACACCCTGTGTTTAAAAAAATATAAAATTCATACACAAATAAATATATATATATATATATATATATATATATATATATATCTAAATAAAGTATAACTAGAAATATAATTTTTGTTCTAAGTATAAAACTTATATGATTTTTATATGTTTCTAGATACAAATTAAAAGAAAAATATATAACATGCGTTTTTCTTTTTAATTTATCCCAAACTTAATGAATTACAAACTTATTAGGCAATATATTGACCAAATTTAAATATTAAAGATTTTAGAATAAAACATTTAAAATCTAAATAGAAAATTTTAAAACTCCCTTACACTTATTAGAGTTTGTACATATTATTTTCGTATTGTGTTTACTTTGGTTTGGAATAGAAGTTATATTAACTAATCCAACAAATAATACTTGATTATTTTCGTATTGTCTTATATATGATAGTTTGTACATCATTTACATTATTATGTATTTTATAAACTTCACTATTTTTTTTTAATTCATTACAAATTCTCATTTTAGACTGATCTAGCAATTTGGAACAAACCTCAGGGACGAATTTGGAATTAAGAAATATGAAATGACTAAAATCCCCCCCTGATTTAACGTTAATATTTAACAGAGTTTGTAAATTGAACGGATTTAGCACTAAATTTCAAACCTTTCAAACCTTAGTGTCTCAGGGGTCAAAAATTCTTAATTTGGATAGATCTAGCAATATTAACCAAACCTCAGGGACGAATTTGGTCATTTACTCTTAGTTATGTTATAAAAAAAAAAAAAAAAAATTAACGACAAAGTAATATAGTATTAGATATTACTTGATGTACTTCTTTGTGACTTGTGAGAGAAAGTGTCGGGCCATACACCAAAGCTTATGAGATGAGGAAGTACATTACTCGAATAGAGGCAGATAGTTGCATGTTTGGTGTAGGGATGGCAATGGGTCGGGTTTAGGTAATCCCAACCCCATACCCGGTTAGGTATGCTTGTCCCAAACCTGACTCAAAACCCGTTGGTTTGTGTCGGGTAATTACCCATCGGGTATCGGGTATACCCGCGGGTTTCGGGTAAACCCATTAATTTTTAAAACTTATCTATTGAGTATATCCGACCAAAAACCCGACGAATATCTATTAGGTAACTATTAACCAATTACATTTAACATTATTAAATATATATCCAAATGATTACAATGTATAAATATAAAATAATTAAATCATATAAAAACACTCAAAGACATAGATAACAAATAGTATATACTAATTTTTTATAATTTTTAGCACAAGATGACAATCTATATGGATAATTAGATATATTATGCATACATATTTAAAAAGATATACTAGAAATTATATTGGGTATCTAATCGGGTAAATGGGTATACGTTATCGGGTAATCGGGTCGGGTAAACAGGTATATCATCAAATCCCAAACCCGTCCCAAACCCGCGAAAAAAATAAAAACTAATCCCATACCCGGACCCATACCCGATTACCCGACCCCAAACCCGTCCCAAATGTGTCGGGTTTCGAGTTTACCCATCAGGTTCGGGTTTGATTGTCATCCCTAGTTTGGTGAGTACTTATGGGTAAATCACTACAATCCAAGTGAGTAAGGGGAGCGGGTAATTGTGGATTCCTTTTACGAGTTCTACTCGTCAACAAAGGCGGAGAGTGGGTAGTGCAGTGGGTTGATATGTCATAATATTATTGTATTGGATAATAGGTAGTTGGTTCAACTAGGCGAGTGCCCGTTACACTCTAAACCACATATACACCTTAGGGTGGGTGGCATGCAACCCTAAGGTATCCTAAGTTCCATCAATCACGCATTGCTAACTCATATATACCGTAAACTACCCCAAAACATATTAGGGAGAGGGGAGTGCAACCATAATACTATGGCACTATCCTAAACCATGGGTCCACCATTTTACACACACTTCCACTACTCGCTCTCTCTATATCTCACCCATGCACACACAAACACCAAGGCACCTGTCTTAGCTCCCACCACCCGAAACAATTACCCGCAATTCCCTACCAAGCGAGGAGGGGGTACATGTGAACATGCCTGAGAGCCACACGACCCACCTTTATAGATTTGAACTCACCACCTCTTGAATAGAGAGAATATACCATACCAATAGACCAAAATTATATAACTAAATATTTATATTAGATACATTCAAACAAAAACGATAAACTAACATGAATATGATCAACCTTTATTAAATTTTTGAATCATATTGTTTCTAAAATTTATAAAATTGTTAAAATTTACTAAAAGGTGTTAGATTTGTTATTTCACCATAAATAATTTTAAAAATGATAACCATATCAAAATGCACTAGTTAAACAAAAAACCGATCACGTGTTAGTTATACAATTAACAAAAGGTGTTATCCCGCCACTTAGTGCGAGTGTACCTGTTGTGTGAATACACGTATAAAAGGATTTAAATTCTTTTAACAAATGTATTTTTGGAAGAGGAGTGCCCTATGCCCACAAAGTAGTTCAATGCACACCAAGTTTCTCTCAAGTGAGTCCAAACCCCCAGCGGTTGGTATTTAGTAAGGAGTAGGGATAGCTATGGATCTAGTTTGAGTTGGGTATTGATAATTTCAAACCCATATCCGGTAATCGTGTCTCATACTCATCTCAATGCCCGTCGGGTAATTACCCTTCGGGTATTAGGTATACCCATATGTATCATGTAAACCCGTTAGTTTATTAAAAGATTCTCACTGGGATGTTCAAATGCAATTTTTTTACTATTATAATTATTATACTATGTTTATTTACATATCAAATAGTATAAATTAAAATATACATTACATATAGATAAGATTTATCATAAATAAACAATAAGTTTATAAATTTTAAATAGTTTCATGTATACTCTTGACAATATACAAATATAAATACTATAATTTAAATACATATTCTAAAAGAAAATTTGTTTTTTCATATAATGAATATACTAAAATAACTCAATAATATAATATAAATAATTCCGAGATCTTTCTGAGATGCAAGACGTGGTCTATATGCAGCATCAGATCTCTATAAAAGAAGTGAGAGATTCTTGGAAATGGTATGGAGATATCTCGGGATCTTTTTCTGTTGCTTTAGTTAAAACTCAGCTGCGACAAGATAGAGATACTCCTCGTATGCGGATTATGAAATGGGAATCCTGGATACCTTTAAAAGTTAATCTCTTGGTTTGTCGTTTGGAAATGGATCGGCTCCTGACCCGTGTAGCGTTGAGCAGAAGAAGAATGCAAATTGAGGATACCTCCTGCGCTTTATGTAGTGTATTAGAAGAAAAATCGGCTCACGTTTTCAGCGGTTGTGGCTTCTCATTCGGTGTGTGGAGCTCGATTTTGTCTTGGTGTAAACTATCTTCAGTTATTTTCATTGATAATACCGACTTGATGCTGCTACATAGAAATGTTTCAAGCCCAAAGTGGGCTAGGAAGATAATTAGAGGTATTGATTTTTTTTTGAACGACCAACGGTACACACCCATAACAAAAGCCCCGCACCCTTAAGGTCCGGTCCCCGGGCCCCCCTAAGGTCCAGCCCCTCATTTCAGAATAACCCTACTGTGAGTGGGATTCGAATCTATGACCTCACAGGGCAGGAACCCCACAAAGTGGGTAAACCTTCCCACCTCCATTGCAACCAGTAGGCTACAACATCATTGGCAAATTAGAGGTATTGCTATGGTTACATTTTGGGCTATTTGGAAGGAACGCAACAAGAAGATTTTCAATAACTATGAAGGTTTTTCGAAGGTGGCCGAGGTGGTGTCTAATGTAAAAAATATCTCTTTTTTATGGTTACGAAGTCGGTCGAGGTTTAAGTCCCTTCTTTGGAAGGATTGGGTGAATTATCCTCTGTATATGTTGTTATTGTTTATTGGCGGTCATCGCTTTGAGGGTGCGCCGTTTTTTTCTTTATGAAATTCGCCATTCAAAAAATAAATAAATAAATAAACAATTCCGGGTATATGATCACATAAACGGGTTTGTATTTTCGAGTAATGGGGTCGGGTATCACCTAATCCCATACCCGGCCTATACCCGTCGGATTTCCGGTATACCCGTCTTATATAGCTCAGGTATACCCGTCGGGCTCAGACTTTCTTGCCATCACTAGCAAGGAGGACAACAATGTAAGTTCAATTCACTTTCAGGACACTTAAGAACATTGTTCCTCTAGTGAATTTGTTTATTATTATTTTTTTTAACGGAATAAAGGGCAATTTATTAGGACAATCAACAACGATGTTAGATATGTTGTTTCACTATATATAGTTTCAAAAACAATAAAAATATGTTAGTTATAAGAACAATCAGTTGCAGCGTAACAAAAGACATCATCACGTTGCGTAGCACGGTACCTTTTAGTTGTATAAATACACGTATAAAAGAATTTATTTTTTTAACAATTTCTTTTCACTATAAGACTAAGCGGAGTGGGGCGGGAGCGGGGGCGGGAAGGGGGGGGGGGGGGGGGGGGGAACACCGCCGCAAGGCAGCGTGGAAGTGGCGTGAAGAGGGGGGGCGGGAGAAAGCTCACCGGCGTGGGGGGCATGTGTGGGACACATGGCAGCTTCTTATTGGTCAGGTTTTTTTTTTATTATTTTTTTTAACTTTAACACAATATAATATTATTTCCTTCCCCCCCTCTTCCCCCCTTCCACTCCCCACAATTATTTTCCCCCCCACAAGGGTCCCACAAGTGCCACATGGCGCTTCATCCCCCTCTTTCCCGCCCCTCCACTCCTTATAGTCACTATAAGGAGTGGAGGGGCGGGAAAGAGGGGGATGAAGCGCCATGTGGCACTTGTGGGACCCTTGTGGGGGGGGGGGGGGGGAAATAATTGTGGGGAGTGGAAGGGGGGAAGAGGGGGGGGGGGGAAGGAAATAATATTATATTGTGTTAAAGTTAAAAAAAATAATAAAAAAAAAACCTGACCAATAAGAAGCTGCCATGTGTCCCACACATGCCCCCCACGCCGGTGAGATCACTCCCGCCCCCCCCCCCCCCCCTTCACGCCACTTCCACGCCGCCTTGCGGCGGTGTTCCCCCCCTTCCCGCCCCCTCTCCCGCCCCACTCCGCTTAGTCTAAAGTATAAACGGCGTGGCCCATGCTTCCATAATTGCTCTCTAAGAGACCAACAAGGGGTGGTCATAGGAGTGAAGGAGGCATGAGCGACATGTGGCTTCTACGTCAGCGTAGGTGAAATTTTCCTCCAAGACCTAAAAATCCGCGGGGTGGTGATAACGTGGAGGAGCGGGTGTTGTCTTTTTTTTTTTTTTTTTTTTTTTTGTATTTATATATATTTAAAAACAAATCAACTAGATTTAAAAAAAAACATTTATAGCAAATAAAATAAGGGGTATTATATTTAAATAATCCAAAGTTTGGGTAATTGACCAATAAAAATCCAAACTTTAACGTTGGACCAGGATAATCCAAGTGAACACATGAGTGTCAAAAATGAACCTCCGTTAAGTTTTCACTAACCCGGTTAGTGTGATGCTGACGTGACATGATGACTAGGATTAAGTCATTAAACTGATGTTGCTGACTAGGGTTTTTATTAAATTTTGTTTTATTTTTAAAACTAAACACACACACACAATATCATCTCCATCTATCAAATCTTCATCTTCAACATAACAATATCATTTTCATTAAATAACATAATATCATCTTAACCATCCATAGTGGTGGAGTGGTGGAGAGGCCTTATGTTCACTTAGGTGATCATGGGTTCAATTCCCACTTCCAACATTATGGTTTGGTATCCGGGTGAGATCAAATACGGGTGGCGCCGGTTCGAATCTGACGGGCGGCGAGGTTTTACTGAGTTCTATAACACTGTCGTGCCTTCGGGCGGGTGGGGCTCGGGTTTCCGCGCATCGGGAGAAGGCGGGGGCTGCTGGAGGTCGAGTAGTCGATTCTTGGGCACGGCGCCCCGCAAGGGTGGTTGCCACACAGTTGCTCGCCGATCAAAAAAAAACATAATATCATCTTCATCTATCATCTTCATCTTCAACATAACAATATCATCTTCATTAAATAACACAACACCTCGTTTATCATCTTCATCTCCTTCTTCGATCTGCTCAGATCTGGCTTCAATCAGAGTTCTTCATCTTCATCCTCCAATCCAATGGTGGGCAGGATTCGATGTTCTTCATCTTCTTCGATCTGCAAAGATGTTGTGGGGAGGATTCGATTGAACTTCAGATCGATTGAAACGTGATTATTATTATTATTATTATTATTAATGATGATGATGTTGTTGATAATGTTGTGGGGAGGATTCGATTCAGATCTGCTGTTGTTGTTTTGTTTAAAAAGACTATGAAGACGATGATGATGATGTTGATAATCTGCTGTTGTTGTTTTGTTTAATAGATGCATATGATGATTATTATTAATGGTGGGGAGGATTTAATAGATGCACATGATGATGATCTTGATAATATGTTGACGTTGTTTTGTTTAAAAAGTCTATGAAGATGGAAATTTGTTTTGAGCATAATTAGAATTAAAAAAAAATCCAACTCATCAAACAAGTCAGCTGCCATGTCATCAGTTGTTGATCCATGTTAGCATGCCACATAAGTTGCCACATCAGCTTTCACTAACTCAGTTAGTTCAGAGTTAATGGAAGTTCGTTTTGGACACCCACATGTTCATTTGGGATTATCCTAGTCCAACGTTAAAGTTTGGATTATTATTAACCAATAGCCCAAACTTCTGATTATTAAAATCCAATACCCCATAAAATGATAACACTACATAAAAATAATACTATAAAAACTTAATTAAAAAACATTCTAAATTGAGGGAAATTGAACAGACGGGTAAAACATACCGCTTAAAAGATGTGCGTATGCCGCAAAGTCGGGTGAATTACCCATAATTCGCACACTGTGGTTTTGTGACGGCCTAGGATTCGGGGTTTCATGTCGGTTGTAGGGGTTGTTTACGATTGTGTGGATGCATTTTTTTTAAAGTAGAAGAATTTTTAAAATATTGAAGTGGGGTATAAGAGAATTTTGAAAAATGTGTGAAAGGGGTTTGATTTTATATAAAATTGGATAACTAAAATTTTTAATTTTTTTTTAATTCTAGCTGTTTACCAACGGCTCTTTCCATGAGCCAACCCCAACGCGCCACGCCCCCACGCCAGTGGAGATTTCCACCCTTCCTGTGTCACGCCAGCGTCCACGCTGATACCAGGGTGGTGTGAGTGGTGTGGAGTAGGGGTGACCACATTAACCGCCACAACCGAAAACCAAACCACAACTGACATAAATGAACCAATTATAACCGATAACCAACATAACCAATAGTTATGGTCATGAAATTTATTTAACTGTTCAAGCGGTTATGAAGTGTAACGCCCAGCTATTTTCTAAAGATTTAAAAAAATATATATTATAATCATAAAACGATTTTTAAATTCGTTAGCAACAATATTTCTTCGTTAACAAGAAATACAATTTTTATTCATTGATAAATTAAATTATTTAAATTCTCTCTTACAATATCTGAAAATAGAAATAACTTGTTACAAGTAAAAATGTGCCAAATAACCGACACTTAGTAAATTCTTATATATATGTATGGTTCAACAACTCGTTTTAAGTCGGTTAATATAAATAAAGTTAACAAGATAACTATTTTAACGGTTAAACAAGTTATGTAATTTAAACGAGACCGAGTCAGTGACTGGCTCGTATACACGGTACTCAACCACTTAACCCACACCAAACCCTAGGAACTATACTTTTCGACAAGTAAAAATTAAATATATGATGGCAAGTTTTCTAAACGAGATGAAATTATTATAAAAGTTTTACTAAAGTTTTTTTTTTTCTTTTGATATAATATCTTTGAAGTTATTTAAAATAATGATAGTCCAACAAAACTTTTGTAAACGAAATCCTTTGAATTGATACATTCAATACAAATTGAATTGTTTTTAATTGTTTGACCGTGCTCTCATTATAACTTCCTTTACGTCCGCCCTCAAATCACGTAATGGCCGAGATTCTTGCTAATGAACATTAATGACCGCTTGCTTAGTTTCCATTCGAACACATATATATATATATATACCTAGCCATGTCTAACGCCTAAAATTCACACAACACAAACTGTTTTTCTCCCTCATAGCAATATTTTAAAGCACCTGTTGTTGTGAGGAGCAAGTCGAACAATCGAGGCCGACATTGTATGTAAGCTTGAAAAGAAAAAAAAAAAAAAAAAAAAAAAAAAACTAGAATGGTCACCCAACTTATATTCACCACCACCGTTCCGACTATAGTTATTTCAAACCAAACCACATATCGCAATGAGCCACCAAACTCTGTTCGATGCATTCGCCGCTGTATCAGTTCACCACTCTCTGTCCATGACCACGTCGCTTGGCTTGGCTATCGACGATCTCAAATTCGATCAACTTTTTGTTTTGTCTCGGTCCAACAACTAAGGTAAATCGACACCTCGTAATCTCTTTCTTATGTTACCATGTTCTCCGTGATTGTTGATCGATTACCGGCGATTAGGACCGTTAATATAAATATAACACAATATCAAGCCATCGTTAAACTCTAGTTTTAATTAGTATTCCTAAATGTATCAGGAACCTACCATCGGTCCGTTTTATGTACAAAAAAAAAAAAAAAACGTTTTAGTTTGGTCTCATATAAAGTCGTAAATGTTGATTTACTTGGTTATTATTTATACAATCATAAAGCAATAACCAAAGCTTTTGGACAAAGTCATATTGCCGCATACTTTAATGTGTTAATGGTTTCCTATTTGAAATTAATTACATACATACACAAACTATTTTTTTTTGTATGTAAAAGTTGTATATGTAACCTTGTTAGGTAATAAAAAAAAAAATAAACGAAATTAACATTAGTGTGCGAATGCTTTGAGTTCTTGTATGATTGGTGTACTAAAAAAACATGAAAATACGAGTTTAACGACTAAAAATAACAATCTCAAAGGCTCCATCGTCGGAATTCGATAAGTAAATAAATCATATAGTCGAATTATTACTCATGAAACTTTAATAATTAAAATATAGGTTCAACCGCCATTCATTGATTCATATTGATATTTTTGCAAATTCGTCGTCACAATCAAGGTGAGTATTTCCTATCCCCTTTTTGCTTTTATTCATTTTTGGGGTGTTACATGTACACTATTACAAATTACAAATACAAGTTTACATTTTTACAATACAATTCTAGTACTATGTGCATTTGCTTACAACGTGCTTTATGCTTAGACAATACATGTAGAATACATTTGTACTTAGTGAAATCATTAACATGGTACAAGCCGACCTTAACATTGGATAGCGTTATTTGGATTGACAACCCGCCTAGGTTGATTCTCCCCCTTTTTCATCGGAGAATCCGTGGCCACTGTTAAGTTATTATCCATTTATTGGATAAGTACACCGCCGTTCATTTAGTACATTATACAGTCACAGGATTGATTTCGTTCATTTGTATGATACATAGTTTACATATTTGCACTGTAGCTTTGCACTTGAATTGTATACCATTTTTTTTCCAACTTACTATATGTATTACAACTAGGAATGCTCACCAACATTTTTTATGTTGACAAAACCTATTTTGTACATGTTTCAGGTGCAGTTTGATCTTAGTTCCATAGCATTGGATTTTAGTGCTTGTTTTTAATAAGTTATTTCAATTTTCATGTTTCGTTCAGACTTTTGTATTTTTCCCTTTTCATCTATGTAAGACAATTAAAATTATTCAATAATATATTTACATTTTAGTACCATGTGCTTTTGAACAATCGTCACTACGTGACACCCCGATGATTCCGCCATCGGTTGGGGTGTTACATGAAGCTTTGGATAACCAATATAAGCAAAACCGAACCGAATTTCTAATGTTAAGTCTATGTAATAGGTTTTTTACACTAACCATGTTTTCTACTAGGATTTAAAAGTATGTTAGTAACAAAATGATATTTGTAGGTAACCTTTATTTTATTGAAAAATTAAACTTAGGCTTAAGTAGGTGACCTTTATTTTATTTTGTAGACCCACGAGCTTTCAATTTTTGAACTTTAGCCGAAAGTTAGTTTTAGTTGAACTTGTTGGTTAATAACCGAAATAAACATAACTGATTAAGCATAACCGAAATAGCGGTTACAGTTATGGTTAATAGTAAAACCTGAACCATGCACACCCCTAGCATGAAAGGGCTTCACACCACCCTCTCACCGAGGGCTGGCAATGGGTAACCTGTATAACACAAGGATTAGACCTGTTAACTGAAAATAACACTATGCCATTCTTCACTTTTTTTTAAATAATTAGAATTAAGAGACAAATATCCATCATTTCTCCTTTTTGGTACATAAAACGTATAACTGTGTTATAAACATGGAATATAAAGTAGTTAAACGAGTCGTGTTCATGTTTAGAACTTTTGATGTTCGCGTCGTCAGAGACCTGTTAAGACACGATTTGCTAGCCCTACTCTCACGCCCCACACCTTGTTCCCTAAGTCCAAAATCCCAGCAATTGGTAATTAGTAAAGCGACAAGGGTTCAGTTTTAGAATACTTGAACCGGTTCAGATTAAAAAAAGAAGAAGAATACTGCCATAGCTGATAAAGCTTGAGTGGTTCTGTGTAAAAGCCATAGATGGGGTAAACGTAAGGTTCACACATCCTAATCTTCTTTGAAAAGCTGATAATTAAGATGATATATACATGTTTGGTTTAAAATGAATTGGTGGGGTCAATTTACATAATGATACGTCTCGTCATGACCTGATATTTTAACCTTCCGTAACCCTTGGGGCAATCAACTTCGTTTTACTGGACGAATTTCGTGGCTGTAAATTTACGTATATCATACTTTATTGACCCCAAAGTCACCTTAATTGAAGGGGAAGGGACACCATAGGCTTCAAACCTAGGGTAAACTAATTTCACATTGTCACGTCATTTATACCTTAAAGTAGCGTAAACATTGAAAACGCCTAACCTAAAGTAGTCTAAGAACTTTTTTTTTACATTATATTAATTGCCAAGAAACATTAATTAAATAAATCAAAATACGTTACAAAGTAAAAATAAATCATAAAAAAGAAATTCAACTAAGAATATTAAGGGGTATTGTATTTTAATAATCCAAACTTTCACCAATTGGCCAGCAATAATCTGCACTTCAAAAATTCCCAAAAACGATCCCAACTTTCAATATATTGGCTGACAATGAACTTTTGTTAACTGAGAACTAACTCAATTAGTGGAGGATGACGTGGACGCTGACGTGGCATGCTCACGATGGCGTGGATGATAACGTGGCATGCACGTCATCATCCACGTCAGCGTGAGCATGCCACGTCATCGTCCAGCCATCATCCACTAACTGAGTTAGTTCTCAGTTAACAAAGATTCATTGTCGGCCAATACGTGACTAGAGTAACCCCATAGATAATCTTTTTCCCCTTTTTGTGCCCACATACACTCTTATGAATGTTCAACAAATCTTTGAAATCGAACGCACAAATGGGGTCTAGACAACACCACCTACCAATCCTACTCCAAACCTCTGTAGCGAACCAAGAAGAACTGAATAGGAGAAGCGTACTTTCCGAATCATAGTTGCACAAAACGCACACGCCGTCGTCAATAACCACACCTCTTCGCGTAAGCGCCATAACCGTAGGAATTCTATCCATCTCCACTCGCCAAGCTAGAATGTTACATTTCAAAGGAACCCAAGAAAGCCACTTGAATCTCGACCGATCCTGATTCCGATCTTTGAACCTCATCAATTGCTTAACCGACTTTACTGTGAATAGACCGTCTTTGTCTTCTGACCATTTCTAAGAATCGGGTTTATCACACAACCTTACCGACCCTAGATCTTCATTCAACCGATTCCATTCATTCTGCGTTTCTGTGTCCAGAAACTGACCCGACCACGATACAGCCCAACAACCTATCGATCCCACACCATCCCAATTATCCATAACCCATCCAGTTTTGGCATTAGCAATTTCAAATAACCTTGGAAATCTGGTCCGCAACGGCTCATTATACGGCTCATTAGCGAATGCTATTACCTTTCCCCACTTCGCTTTTGAGATACCATTGCAAATGCTTACCCTGCAGCAACATCTTCTCACTGTTTTGGACTATAGCACGCCAGCACCCTGTCGCCGCTCTACTACATGGTAACAAAGCCCAACTACCATTGCAACCATGACAAAACTTAACAACCTTTGTCCATAAATTACCTTGTTTTTGTTCTAAAACGCCAAACCCATTTAGCGAAAAGCGCTGCATTAGAGTCTTGATGTCTAGAAATGCCAAGGCCGCCGTTTTTCTTTGATAAAGTAACCCGATCCCAAGCTATCCAATGTATTTTATTCCCGGTATTAGACCCGGACTATAAGAAGCGTTTCATCCTTTGTTCCAGCTTATTGATAATATTCTTGGGAGCTCTATATAACGAAAAATAGTAGACCGGCAAGCTCTCCATTACCGACCTAATAAGAGTCACACGCCCTCCAATCGAGAACATTTTTACCTTCCAAGACGCCAATCTATTATAAAAAAAAAAAATATCAAGCACTTTTTTCCAATTATTGCTCTTATTCATATTAGCGCCAACTATGACCCCCAAATATTCAAACGGAATAACGCCCCCACAACACACCACTTCGTTTGCCATACCTATAACCTCTTCCTTTGACACACCAATGCCATGGATTGAAGATTTATTGACGTTAATCTTCAAATCGAAGCATATATAAAAACATCTTAAAATACATCTCAACCTCTTAACGTTCAGGTGCGACCCCTCTCCCATAATCACAACGTCATCAGCGTAAAATAAATGCGAAATGGTTAAATCCTACGACTCTAGCAAAATACCGTCGAACTCGCCGACACTACAAGCTTTTATCATGACATGCGAGAGCACTTCCACAACAAGGAGGAAAAGAAAAGGGGAAAGCAGATCACCTTGACGAAGTCCCTTCTCACACTTAAACTCAAACGTCGGCAAACCATTCACTAGGACTGCTGATCTAGCAGATTCAAGGATACCTTTGATCCATAAACACCATCTCGAAGGAAACCCCATTTGCTCCATTATAGAGATAACGAAGTTCCAGTAAACATTGTCGTACGCCTTTTGAAAATCAATTTTCATCAAGAAAGCTTTTTTACTCTTCGTCTTCATCCATGAAATCAGTTCATTCACTATCAAAGGACCATCAAGAATGTATCTATCTCTTAAGAAAGCCATTTAGGTATCCGAGACCACCAACCCAATAACCTCCTTAAGACGAGCAGCCAAGACCTTAGAAATAACTTTACTAATAATCCCACCAGATTAATCATTCTGAAATCTTTCAAACCCATCAAATTCTTGCTTTTGGGGATAAGAGAGATAAAAGCCGAACTACAACCTTTGCTAATCAAACCTGAATAAAAAAAATTGTTAGAAAATTAAAAAAATCATCTTCTAAATACTTCCAGAACTTCTTCACAAACTTGAAGTTAAACCCGTCCAGCCCCAGAGCTTTATCGGAACCGCAATAAAAAAACTGCTCGCTTAACTTCTTCCTTAGTTAATGGAGCTATCAGACCAAGAGCTTTATCTTCTGGCAACCTTTTAATCCCATCACACATGAGGGGAGGCCACCTCATGATTTTCTCCTTAAACAATGCTCTATAATACTATAATACTGTAAAACCTCCCTTTTCACTATATTCGGATTAGAAATCCAATCTCCATCAATCAACAACCCATGTATCACATTACAAGCTTTCCTCCAATTAATAATACGGTGAAAGAATTTCGTGTTATCCCTGAAAGAGGCCCATTTGATTCTAGACTTCTGTTTGAGACCACTTAACATGTATTGTTCCTACTCATCCACCCCTTTTTTTACATTTAGTCCAAACCTGAACCTCTTCCTTGTGACAATCGGAAAAAATAAGGTAATTCCGTACTAATTAATTTTGTGTAATTAACGTAATTAAGTGCAATTTCGTGTTAATTATATTAACTGGGCCTTAGAGATAGCAAATTCCCCATAAGATGCATAGGAATGCACATGTTTAATATTGAAGCACGACGAAATTGGGTGTAAATAAACTTGTCCGGAATGGACATTGGTGATTACCCGACAACAATTAACTAACCAAAAACGATCCTGAACACCCAGGATATAAAATAAAGAGTATTTCCATAAAATATTATGTGTTTTGGAACTCCAAAACCATATATGGAAACTCCAAATATAAATCTCCCGGTAACGAATAAAGTTCCCGTATCGCACTCGATACACGTAAAACTTATAAATTCACCAAATTAAAGCTGAAATAACTTACCAATGCCCAAACTAGTCCATGTTTAAGGGTAATTGGGAGTCGATAATATGTCCAAAATAGCTCGTAATAAACACGCGTTAAAATCCCAAAAACCCTAACTGGACTAGTTGAAACATAACTGCACATTTGAAACATATTTTGGAAAAACAAGTGGGTCCCACTCATGCCTTTTGGGCTGGTTCCTAGGGGATGGCCAAGCCACCCTATATTTGCTTCTTAACCTTTGTAAAATCATGATGTTTTAAGGCATGCTTATGGATTGTCACTTCTTTGTACAAGATGATCTTTTATAAACTATCTAAATCCTCATAATACACCACACTTCAAACACCAAAAACTCTCATCCTCCTCCTTGTTTAAAACCCACGGCCACACCACCACTTTCAACATCCCATTGCTTTCTTGCAATCAAACACACATAATCACCTCCTTTCAATACCCTAATCAAGTGTGCACAAGAGCTAGGAGCTTAACCATTGGAAGACACACTTAAACCTCACTTCCATATTGAGTTTTGAGTCTTTCCTAGCCTTCTACTAGTTGTAAGCTTCTTATCTTTGCTTTTTTTTTGGATGTTTTTGTTTACATGTGTTAAAAGCAAATTGTACATGGGTTAAGATTATGGATTTTAACATAATAAAACATATGTTTTACAAAACTAAAATGGGTGTTTTAAAGATGATGATTAGGGTCGTAGGTTATGTAGTGAGTTGTTATTGTTTTTGAAAATTAAAAAGTTAAACATACTTTCGCAAATGTTAATGATCTGAACATATTGTGTAACTAGGGTTTTAAATATGAAATATCATATGTTTTTACAAGATTAACAAGAGTATTTAAAAAGGGTGATATGGGTCGTAGGTTATGGTTATTATTGTTAGTGTTTTTGTAATTTTAAAAGGCTAACATAAACATATTCTTGTAGATGTTTTGGATGGTATTTATAAAAATAACTTGAACACACTTAAAAGTGGTTATGATCACCTTAACATGACCATCTAAAACATAATACTATGATGGAACTATAAAATGTTTAAAGATATAAAGGTTACATTTTCAAGTCACTAACTTTGAAACACCAAAAATGGACATTATGGACTTAATACACCAAATACACATATTATTATCCCTAATAAGATTATTATGAACTATTGATAGTGTTGGATCATAATAATAATAATCTATATTGACAAATTTGACAAAACTAAGTTTACTAGTTTAGTAGGAAATTATCACTTTTAAAAGATCAAGGAAGAAAATACAACTTTTGAAAGTTACGTTAATGATTTGGTAACTTTAAAATTTGAGGGGTATAAAATGTCATTTTAGAACTTGAGTCTTAAAATATGTCTTTGAAAAGTTCGGTGTTGCAAATGAAAGATTATAACTTTCTAAGGTTATTAAGTGAAATAATTACAAACTTTCAAAATGTATTTTTGTATAAAATGTATTTTTATAAAATAGGATTTTATAAAAATATAAATTACTAAACATGTTGAGAAATATAAAAACAAAGGTTTTTATAACAAAATTGATGATTTAAAGACTTGGTAAAAATTGTATAAAAATGAACACTTTTATATCTATGGGAATATAAAAGTGTTTGGAGCATTTTTGCGTTGTAAATAATCAAGTCTTGGTTTTGAAAATACAAAAGTTATTTTATAAATTTCCAAGTAAAATATGTAGATATTAAATGATTATTAATTTCAAATAAAACATATTGTGGAGAATTTTAAAAAAGTAACTAAATATGTATTTTGGATGTAGGAAAAATAATATTACGTTGATAAGTAATTATTCCTACAAAATATATATATATATGAACAACTTGTATCATTTGGGATATAGAAAACATATAAATACATATAATTGAATGTGAACGTATTTATATTACGACGTTTTAACGGACAAAAACGTAAACCGGATGAATAAGTATATATTGTATAGCTTCCTACAAGATATGTATATATGTTATTGCGTCTAATGTGGACACGTAAATATATATATTTTTGAACTAAAATGTATAAGATTAATCATGGGTGATAAACATACAACACTTGCCTAACTGTTGAAAAGGTATCCGTGGGAGAGTTAACGTAAATAATCTATATTATTACACGTTTAAACCAAGTATATGAACTTGACAATGTAGAATTTGTTATCGAATCGACAAGATCCTAGTATATTTATTTGATAAGAAAGTAAATATACGGTAAAGTGAGTCGAGTTGAATGTTGAAAATGAAATATCGATCGACAAGATCCTAATATAACTATTTAATGGGAAAATAATTATACGGTAGAGTGAGTGGAGTCGATAATGATGTAAAATGAGTTAATTAATACAGAATTATAAGTGTAACTTATAACAAGGGTAATCCATCACCAACGGACCTAAGATACACGTTTAATTAAACGGGGAATTGAACTAAATAGTGGTGTTGGGAGTTGGGCATACAACTTGCCGGAAAAACGCGCTATAGATTTAGTGATTTATACGTCTAGGGCATTTGTAGATTTTTGACCTTGGACTTGCTATTCTCAGCTATTTGGTTGCACGCTTACTTGGGGTGGGTTTCGCGGCCCCATTTTACTGTTTTTGTTTTTGGGGGGAAAGGTATGTTATGTTGTGGAAATATGTTAAGTGACATGATGGGTACTTGGGTTTGTTCTACACCACTCGGGGCGAGTCCTCGCTACTGTAACCTTTTATTCGTATGTGTGTGTGAAATTTTATACCAAATGAATATTTATATAGTACTATTGGTGCCTGAAAAGGACCACCCCTAATCGATAGCGTCGATTGTGTAATTGTGTATACCAAGGGTGCACGTATTCTGAACTAAGTTGTTATTTTCTGAGAAATAACTACGAGCGGGGCATTGCTTGTCTTGGTCTGGTTATGGGCTCAAGTAGATTGTAGGAACTTGCAACTCTTTACAATAGTCACTGCTTGTGTTTATTTCCCATTTGTTTGTTGATGAAATGTTTTGTAAAACTAAAACCTGTGAACTCACCAATATGTATATATTGACGTATTTTCAAACATATCTTTCAGGTAACTAAGCGCTGAAGGAAAGCATGGCTAGTACGGGTGGGGATCATACTGAGCGTCAGATCTTTTGGGGGGTTTTACTCTTATTTTCCATGGGGTTGGGATATAGTTGTGAAACCTCTACTTTTGATTAAAACTATGTTTGTTTAAATAATGTATGAAACATGAAACTCTTTTCGATGTTTCAAATAAATGATCATTTTTCTTAATTACTTATGGTTTGTGTTAATCTTGACTTCATGCTCTTCGAACGTCACGCCACGTGTTTCCGCCATTGGCGTGGTGTGACATTCCTCCTCTAACTCTTTATTCTCCATGATGCCTTCCAATCTACAAATATCCTTTTTCATTTCCACTAAGTCCTCTTCCTCTTTGGCAATGGTCGCGTCCACCCACTCTCTTAAAACGAATCTTAGATCTTTAAACTTCTTCCATACACTTCGTTCGGTTTCCGCTCATAGTTAGACTTAGAAAGGGTTTTGGTTATGACTTCCTCGCACCCTTCCCTCTCTAGATACGAAATAAACCATCTAAAAGGTTTCGCTCTGAAGTTATTACTCGCCACACTTAAAACTAACGGACAATGGTCAGATTTCTCTCTAGGCAATGCACGAAGACAAGCTTCCGACCATCTATTCAAAAAATCCAAGGACACCAAAAACCTATCAATCTTACTTAACTTATGCCCTTTCCCTTTCTCCGCCAAAACGTGAATCTCCTACCCTTCATATGACACTCGTGAAAGCCAATATCATCTATGTGACACCCGGCATATTTGGCTTAAACATTTCAGTAACATCTAAGTCTACCTTAGCGGGAAACGTTTATAAACGAACTTAACTGGGTTAGTTGAGTCGGGTCAAGTTAGGATTGTCTAGGGTACAATGATCTGGAGGATCATTGGGAGTCGTTTTGGGAATACACTAGTACCGGGTCCCGTTGTTGGTGACATTACATGAACTAATTAAGTATATGTGTAGATTACGGGTCGTATGGTGGATTATATACATAGATGCGTTTAAATGATGTGTAAATGATTATCCGTGCTTTAATATGTTAAACATAGACTAAGGTTGCATGCTCATATGTTAAGGTATGTTAGAATGCGTTAAACACGACAAACTGGAAAACTAGAAAAACATAGATTCTGGTTCGACCACTTCGAGTGGTCGAAGGAAGAATCTTTGCTTGGTTCGACCCTTTGTAAATGGGCGAACCTGGGATGTAGAATTGAAAGAATTCCCTTCGACCAGGACAGGGCTCATTCGACCCTGTGGAAGGGTCGAAGGAGGCTACCTTCGACCACTTACAGGGGGCGAAGGAGGATCAGTATAAATACCAAACTTTGTCATTTTCACCATTTCACAAACCCTAACCGTCTCAAAACACTCTCAAACGATTTTAATCACTAAGGAAGGAGTTTTTGCTCTTCTTTTTCATAATCTAACCTATCTACAACATCTAAACAAGAATCCAAGGTGTGTTCTTGATCCTAAACCTTTTTAAAGCATTTTAATTCGTTTTCATCTAACCCTAATTGTCCGGATCTGTTCTAAGGGTGTTTTCATGATTAAAAACCTTTTAAACATCTTTCTAAATCAAAACCTTATCATTTAAACATAGGTCTTCATGATGGTAAACATATGTAAATTGTGTATTATGTGGTGTTTTGTGTTGTTCAATGATTTGCTGCTGTATCTATGATAGAAACATGATATAGGTATGTTATTGATGCTAGTTTATTTTTGTTTAGGGTTAAAGAGGGATAGATGGTGATATTATGGGTATTTAGGGGTTTTAACGAATCTAGACTTGATGCATGATATTTATGATCAATAGAACTAATAGGGAAAGATCGAACACTCGACAAACTGAGCATTTTAAGTTGAATATGGATCGATTTCAAAAGTTTCCAAATTGGGTAAATAATCCATGCATGATTGTGACGTTTCCATAATTCTTACCATTTTGGGAAAGGGCTGAAATGGACGTATTATTGGGGGAAATCGGTGGGGTTTTGTAGGGATAAGTTATTCATACTTGACTGCTGTGTTTGATGATGTTTCGAGGTGTTTCGAATGTGTTTGAAGCGTTTTTAGGAAAATTTGTACAACAGGGGCGAACCTGGACTCCTTCGACCGATCGAAGGTGCGAAGGAGAGAATCCAGGGTCGAACCTGGGTTATGTTTGGGCGAACGTGGTAAAACAGTCGAAGGAGGCATCAAACGGTCGAACGAAACATAAAACGGGCAAAGGAGACTTAAAACGGGCGAAGGAGACTTAATCTGACTGGTTCGACCGTTCTGATGCAGAAATGAGATTTTTGATACAAACTAAGTGTTTTATGCTTGAACCTTGTGTGTAATCTATGTGTACTTGATTAGTTAGGGTAATGAGTCACCAACGGGATGTCGGGTCGGTCTAGTGTGTCGGTTAAACATTTAAACACGATTTAGAACATACTTGGTTACGATCTGGACAATCGGGGACTAGATAACCTTATGGTTATTAGTCGGAACACTTATGTGAACATTTTGATAGATCTCCAGTAGAGGGATTATCAAGGGCTTAGCATTTTTACTTGTAACCGAAGAACGCTATCTAAGGTGAGTTCACGGCCTACTTTTACTGCTTTAACTTTTGGGGGAGAAAACATGCGCTAAACTATTTTGGTAACATATGTCATACTATGGTTTTTAATTTGTATTGCTATACGATCTTTGAAAGTCCCCGGGGAAACCATGAATGTGCGAGGATGCACAACGGGGGAAATGTGGATAGATCTATTGGGCGTGACCTGCCCCAATCGTCGGCTTGGAGGGCCGGGCGGGTGCATATTGTCTCGAACAGGAACATTGGTATCATGCTGAACATTCGGGCTGCTTAAACATATGCTAAACATTGCTAAACGTGTCTAGTAATGGTTTCCAATCGTAGTAGTAATAAAACATACGCCTAGCTAGCGTACTTGGTAACATTGATATAGTATGGACATGGTAACGTTTTGGTAATATTATGGTAACATATTGAACAAACCTGTGAACTCACCAGCATTATATGTTGACGTCTTTTGGCATGTTTTTCTCAGGTCGCTAAGGTAGCAACAAATGGAACTAGGCGCACGAGTCTGCACTGGTGTCTAGACTTAGTTCATGTTTTGTAATAACACTTGGTACATTTGGTCTGTGGTCTGTAACTTATTAAATGCTTCCGCTACTGGTTTTAAGTTTATGAAAACTAAGTCTTTTTGAATGTCATGTATCTTCATATAGAGTTGTTTATTGTGACCGTTGACTTGGATCCTGGTTTGTCATGCGCCTCGCGGTAAAACTCCGCAAGTGAAAATTCGAGGGTGTGACAATCTATGAAGCTATTAAAGTCTTGGGCATCACTACTTCTAAAACGCGTATTTCTCCTCTCGTCCTGATATCAAACTATATTAAAATCCCCCATCAAGATCCACATCCCTAGAATCGAGTTAATTAACTGAGAAAAGTTCTCCCACAATATCCGTTTGTTCACCGCTTTTGCGGTGCGTAGACATTAACAATATTCACCACAGTCCCGTCTTCCTTCAACCTTCCCGAAATCAACAAAAAAAATTTGATTTTTAACTATATTATCCCTACTAATCCGATTTGGATCTCAAATACTGAACAAACCCCCAGAACTTCATATAGCATCAACAAAATCACTTTCATACCCATCGCGCCCCCACAACCTACCAAAGTCAAAATCTTTACCATCCCTACATTTGGACTCCTGCACTGCTATAAAAGAAACACCGCCGTCTACCTTCAATTTCTTAACCCATTCCATCTTCCCCTCCGCCCTTATACCCCTCACATTTAAAGAAAGGAAATTCACTGAATACCTGATTGTAATCCTTCTTCCATAATCACCTCCCTGAACAATTCTTCCGTATCTTGAACCTGCATTCCTACCTTATTCCCTAATTTCATCAATTCTCCCACCTCCATGTTTGATTCCTCTTCCGTCATAGAAGCTAATTTTGTTAGATTATCTATACCTTCAAATCCCACCTCATCCTCGGTTATCTCCCTATGATTAGAATTCTTTTGAGTATCGTCATGGGTTGCATAACCTCAACAGTTGCCTGCTCTTCCTTGTTCTACACCGAGGATTCAACCTTAACCACATCATTGACTTGAATTTGTTCCTAAATAATTCCCAACAACTTATTAAGCCCAAAAGGGTCATCAAGTCTTCTCCTTTTTTGATTATTGGGCTGCAAGTCATTAGCAATATAAAAGGTCTTGGGCCGGCTCAGTGGTTTTGTTTTTGTCGAAGCCTTTTTTAACTGAATTTTGAACGAGTTTGACTTCCAGAATCGGTCAAATTATTCTCCATGCATGCAAATATATTTTCCTTAAATGTCTTTGAAAAATCATCTGCGTTAACTATGATTAAACCCACCTTGAATACCGCTAGTTTCTTTATTCGTCTCAGCTACTGGAGCCTCCTCTACGGTTCTTTCCGATCCACCGTCACATGTAGTTTTGTTTCCATCTTTCGTCGGTATACTAAAAAAATCCGGCTGCCAATCCCGAGTCCCTCTATAATCCAGATCTGAAATCTCCTACCTTTCCATTCGAGCACAATCTCCTCACCAATCTTCTTTGTGTTCGTCACCAAAACACCAACGTAATCGAAAGACAAGTCACTTTCGACCGGACTATGTTGAGCATGATGCCCAATTTTACCATAATTACTCCCGATCAAGTCCAATGCCTCGTTATTCAACAAATGTAGCGGGACACCTTGGATTTTTAACCAAGCTAGTCTTTAATATGGCATAACCTGCCCCATCCATAAATGAATTCCTTTGAACATGCGTTTCATCTTAAGTGCTTCGGATCTTACTCTCATAGCTTCTTCTTTGGATTGGAGTGTTATCAAGCCTGACAAACTGCCCAAGAACTAAATTAATCCCCCACTTGGATTCATAGCATTCACTGTAACATCGCAAAATTTTCCCCAAATTTTAATACATAAAAGCCCTTATTTTATACATCTTTATCATCAATTTTATACAAATGTGCCTAAGTCTTTATTTTCCTACCACACAACTTATATATATATATATATAAAGGTATATATAATAATAATAATAATAATAATAATAATAATAATAAATTTCAGATTTTATTTAGTGTAAAAAAAAAGAAAAGACTTATTTTACACAAATCATAACACTAATAAATCTAGCCCAAACCCAATTCTCTTTATTATTTGCCCAACAGAGCAGCCCAACTGCTGGCCCACATTCCCTCCCCCTCAAATCTGTTTTAAAAAAATATGGTTGGGCTGGGGTTCGAACCCAAGTCCCTAACCGGTCCAAGAGTAACCAACATCCCAACCACTAGGCCACACACTTGTTGTAAGGATTCTGACACTATTATCTATTATAACGAGCTTAAATTCCTAAAAGGAATTTGCTCCTTCTTCGCTGCACAGACCCGAGACCACCAAACCAAAATTCAAAATTTGTGGATGCATAATTTAGGCAAATTGGAAGCTGTTATTACTTGACCTTGACCGATACAAACCAAAAATTAAGCCAGTTACCGTAAATTATTTTAATCATTCCTTATTTGAATGAATTTGACGCGTGTTGACTTTTTCTGGACAAACAATCAAAACTTGCCAAAACGACGGACACACTATAAATTGGACCCTCCCTAGCTAACTCAATGTGCCGAAAAACATAACCCTTATACCTTATTCTACTTTAAACGCTCCATAATTCGTGATATCGAAATTTTTAGTCGAGGTCTTCTTATGACTGATTTACGTCGTTTTTGAAAGGTACAAATCAATTGCTCACTTCTATATGTTTATCGGCACTTGCCCTTCAAAAGCCCCATGACCAGTTCTGCAATCGGGGCTTGACTAGATCGATTAGAAATTTTAGGGTTCTTAGTTATTTTTGGGGAAGATAACACTCCTTGGTTTCTGTTTAAAAGATTTAGTAAAACAAAACAAACACCAAAAGGACCTACAGCCAGTTGGTGTTATGGGGGATTATCAGGGATTGAACCGGCCCTGGGCCTGGGTTCGAATCCCACACACAACCTTTTGTTTTCTTTCTTTTCTTTTTCATTTCTTTTTATAGATAAAACTCTTAAATTATGTTTAAAATACCAAAAGAGGTTTATAAACTCTACAAAATTTATTTTAAGCCAGTCTTATGATAAAGTTTAATATCCAACTTTTAGTTTTTCAAAAAATCATTTATTTATTATATATAATAAATATTACAAATTTATTCAATTATAATTATAAAATTCTATAAATATATCAAAACGACTTTATAAAATTCCACAAAATTATTATAAGTTTATAAAACATTAAACATTCCAGAAATGATTTTTATTTCTGAAAAATCATTTATTTATTATTTTTAATCGATTTTTGTTATTTTAATAAAAAATAAATCATAATAAATCCATTTTTCATTATTTTTGCATCAGAATTTCACATAAATTATTATTATTAATCATTTAGATCAGAAATATAAATTTTTGATTTGAAATTTATAATTTTTAATATTTTTAAATATTAAGTCTATATTTTGTCAAATAAGTATTTATATACAAATATTCATTAATTAAGAAAATGATTTTATAAAAATTATTTTTACATTTATTACATTATAATTTAACTACTTTTTGATAATATTGGTCAGAAAACATTTTCATTAATTATTTCTTTATTTATTTAAATTATTCAAATTTAATCATAAATCAATTATTAATCCCCAAATTAGGAACCCTAGCACATTTTAGACTAGAAAACTTAGACTTATTAACTTTTCCCCAACACTTATTTATTACCTTGAAATAGGGTGATATTTGGATACACACGAGCCACATTTACTTATAACAAGGGTCTCCATTCTAACACTAAGGTGAGTTTTACATAGCCCCTTTTCTATTTCACTATTTTGGGGTGAAACATGTTACAACATTCTATCTACAATTCAATCATAAAGTGTCTATGTGTTATTCTATGTTGCATTATGTCTTAAACATGACTAGGGTAAGCACAATATTCTAGCATAATCATTAACATTGATCAGCCGACGGTATACAATGATAGATCTATTGGACTGACAATCCCACCCGGATACGCGTACCTCCTACATAGGTAGCGTGGGTGATTGTTATCGAATTCATAACATAATCGAGTGAACCATGAGCGTATGGTATGGACCACAATATTCTAGTCACAAGGTTTGATTATGCACTCGATTTACCTGATAGTATGTTTTCACGTATGGACTAGACTTGCCATGACACTTCAATTGTACAAGTTTTATTCAATTATCAAAACCTATGTAATTCTCACCAACTTTTGTTGACCCAAAATATTTTCAAACTTAACATGTTTCAGGTTATAGCTTGCTTGAAGATTAGAGTTAATGCTTGAGGATGTGTATCTAGTATTCTTCATTTTGATGTACAAATTCTTGTAGAACAATTGTATGTAATGTATTTAAATCAATTATTGAAATTTATTATTTACCATGAGCTACTGAACAATCATCAATACGTGACATCCCGATGTTTCCGCCATCGATTGGGGTGTTACAGATTGGTATCAGAGCCATGGTTATAGGGAATTAGGTTATTAGAAAAATAATCTAGTCTATAACCATAGGATTTTAACTAGTACTTGCTCCTTTTACTTGCAACCTTACTTGTTTCTATTCTCTATCTCCCTCCTATTTCTTATCCCTACTTTAATCCCTACAAGTAGATTGCTCTCCATCACTGGATCTACTCTTAGACTAATAGGACAAAATCCTCAGGTTTAGCCTAAACCACCTTGAGATCTCGTCGAAGTTCTAGATTTTAATAACGAACACGTGCAATCTGGAAGGGTGAACGCCTGTATTCTGAGTTTTCTGTCTAGGCTGGCATTGCGCATATATCCCAATCAGACGAGGGACCCGGATGCCTACCTGGGAATTCTCGGGATGAGTGTTCACTTATAGGCTAAAGCATGTCTTCACTATGTTATTAGAATCTAAAATCTTTGATAAGTCAACGTTTCGTTTATTCGTTACAATTAATGGATAAATGATTACATTCCTTTATATTACCTCATTCATTTCATGTCTCATTGAACCTTCATTGTGTATCTTACAGATCATGCCTCCACGTCGCAGCACTCGCCTTAACAGTGGTGACAATCATGATGAAGGGAGCAGCAACCACAACCACAACCACGACCACAACACCAACCACAACAATGGAAGTGACGCCCAACTAGCTGCGATCATTTCCCAACAAATGGCGCAACAAATCGCAACTCTGGTTCCTAACTTGTTGGCTCAAGTCATCCAAATGAATGGGAACGGAAATGGAAATGGAAATGGCAATGGAAATGACAATGGGAACGGTAATGGAAACGGGAATGGTCACCCAGTCTGCACCCTCAAACACTTTAATACCTGCAATCCTCCTAAGTTTAGCGGGGATGAAGGAGCTACTGGCCTCCTACAATGGTTCGAGGGTATCGAGAATACGTTCATTAATAGTGAGTGTCCCGATAACCTTAAGGTTCGTTATGCTATGAGTGTTCTTCAAAAATGAGCACTCACGTGGTGGAATGAGGAAAAGCGTACCCGTGGAGCTGAAGTCGCACTGGCCTTGACTTGGGAACAAGCCAAAGACATTATGAAGGTAGAGTTCTGCCCTCGTAATGAAATCAAGAAGTTGGAAGATGAGTTTCATGATCTTGTCCAAGACAGTGGAGAAAACCTTGCCTACAACACTCGTTTCCACGAACTTAGTCTACTGCTACCACATAAGGTCACCCCCTTGCCTATTGCGATCGAAAAATACATTGGTGGCTTACCTATGCAGATACAGGACACGGTGTGGGGAAGGAACCCTGCTACTCTCGAGGAAGCAAAGCGTTTGGCGGCCACCCTAACAGATAACCATGTGAAAGCAGGAACCCTAACTCGGAAAGGGGAAAAGAAAACTGTTGCGAAGGATACTCCCCAACCTGCAGTTGAAATTAAAACTGAGTCCTCAACCAATGG
The DNA here is from genome assembly GCA_028751855.1 of Ambrosia trifida. NCBI lineage: Eukaryota > Viridiplantae > Streptophyta > Magnoliopsida > Asterales > Asteraceae > Ambrosia > Ambrosia trifida. The sequence goes on from CM054127.1 coordinate 48,503,440, forward strand.
AAGGCGCAAGGCCAAGAATTTCGCAATAGATACCACCCCTCCACCCAACAAGAAACAGTATATCGGGAACCAACCTAAGTGTGACACCTGTCAGTATCACCACCCAACCCAAGTGCCCTGTCGTCAGTGTACCAATTGCCAAAGGTATGGGCATCTTGCGAATGTTTGTCGAATTCCTGCTGCAAATGCCCATGCTGCTCCAAATAATCCTGCTAAGACCCTCCAGCTACTTAACAGCTAACCCCACCATTTGGATGTTATTTGCTTTCTAAAAGTTTTATGTATTGACACTTATTGATCCAAGTATCAAAATTGTTGTCTTTTACATGAGAGTCATTTATCTAGTATGATCATAACACTTGGATGCATGCTTGTTTGAATGTGAACTAATTGCTATACCAATATCTAAATCTATACGACTACAACTCACAACTATGCTTGCTTACATAAACATACTATCAATTTGCAATAAATGCTACATTTAATCAAACAGCCGATAAAGGATGAAGTACTTGCTCAACAGTTAGTATCAAATAACCTACTCAACGATTGGTAGAGGTCATCATGCCTTTTCAATAGTCGGGAGAGGCCCTACAACCTGCTCAACGACTGGTGGAGGCTATCGAACCTGCTCAACAATCGGTAGAGTTTCCTACTCACTAACTGGTAGAGGAGTCTTTTTCCTGCTCAACAGTTGGACTCATTAATACAAAGGTTCAACCACAGGATTATTTTTGCATTACTTACAAGTGTGTTAGAGTCATAGAAGGACACAAACCCCTAATGTAAGGTAAATTGGTGATTGCGGTCCGGAACGTAATCACGAATTTACAGGTACGTTAAGGTAGTGTGAAATTCTATCAAGGTTTTCAGTAGATAACCAAATTATAAACTCTAGATACCTGGTAGTTCATTTAGTCTTTCTTTAATCAATCAACTCACGCATTTCTTTTAAGATTCCTAAAACTTAAGTTTAGCGTCTCCCTAGATTATTATTCTCCTTGCTAGTTTCGACGAACCTAATCCAATCCTCAAAACTCACACATGTCAAACCTTTTGTCCCAAATGATTCGGACAGATTATTACTCATGTCGTGCCTTAGCCCAAATTTTCCAAACCACAATCGCCCAAATTTCTACCCAATCACCTTCAATCCTGTGTTTTCAATAAACTTCGGGACGAAGTTTCCAAAAGTAGGGGAGACTGTAACATCGCAGAATTTTCCCCAAATTTTAATACATAAAAACCCTTATTTTATGAATCTTTATCATTAATTTTATACAAATGTGCCTAAGTCTTTATTTTCCTACCACACAACTTACATATATATAAAGGTATATATATATATATAATAATAATAATAATAATAATAATAATAAATTTCAGATTTTATTTAGTGTAAAAAAAAAAAAAGACTTGTTTTACACAAATCATAACACTACTAAATCTAACCCAAACCCAATTCTCTTTATCATTTTCGGAGCCCAACAGAGCAGCCCAACTGCTGGCCCACAATCCCTCCCCCTCAAATCTGTTTTAAAAAATAATGGTTGGGCCGAGGTTTGAACCCGAGTCCCTAGCCGGTCCAAGAGTAAGCAACATCCCAACCACTAGGCCACACACTTGTTGTTGTAAGGATTCTGACACTAGTATCTATTATAACGAGCTTAAATTCCGAAAAGGAATTTGCTCCTTCTTCGCTGCACAGACCCGAGACCACCAAACCAAAATTCAAAATTTGTGGATGCATAATTTAGGCAAATTGGAAGCTGTTATTACTTGACCTTGACCGATACAAACCAAAAATTAAGTCAGTTACCGTAAATTGTTTTAATCATTCCTTATTTGAATGAATTTGACGCGTGTTGACTTTTTCTGGTCAAACAATCAAAACTTGCCAAAACGACGGACACACTATAAATTGGACCCTCCCTAACTAACTCAATGTGCCGAAAAACATAACCCTTATACCTTATTCTACTTTAAACGCTCCATAATTCGTGATATTGAAATTTTTAGTCGAGGTCTTCTTGTGACTAATTTATGTCGTTTTTGAAAGGTACGAATCAATTGCTCACTTTTATATGTTTATCGGCACTTGCCCTTCAAAAGCCACATGACCAGTTCTGCAATCGGGGCTTGATTAGATCGATTAGAAATTTTAGGGTTCTTAGTTATTTTTGGGGAAGATAACACTCCTTGGTTTCTGTTTAAAAGATTTAGTAAAACAAAACAAACACCAAAAGGACCTACAGCCCAGTTGGTGTTATGGGGGATTATCAGGGATTGAAAATGGGCCTGGGTTCGAATCCCACACACAACCTTTTGTTTTCTTTCTTTTCTTTTCATTTCTTTTTATAGATAAAACTCTTAAATTATGTTTAAAATACCAAAAGAGGTTTATAAACTCTACAAAATTTATTTTAAGTCAGTTCTATGATAAAGTTTAATATCCAACTTTTAGTTTTTCAAAAAATCATTTATTTATTATATATAATAAATATTACAAATTTATTCAATTATAATTATAAAATTCTATAAATATATCAAAACGACTTTATAAAATTCCACAAAAATTATTCTAAGTTTATAAAACATTAAACATTCCAGAAATGATTTTTATTTCTAAAAAATCATTTATTTATTATTTTTAATCGATTTTTTTTATTTTAATAAAAAATAAATCATAATAAATCCATTTTTCATTATTTTTGCATCAAAATTTCACATAAATTATTATTATTAATCATTTAGATCAGAAATATAAATTTTTGATTTGAAATTTATAATTTTTAATATTTTTAAATATTAAGTCTATATTTTGTCAAATAAGTATTTATATACAAATATTCATTAATTAAGAAAATAATTTTATAAAAATTATTTTCACATTTATTACATTATAATTCAACTACTTTTAGATAATATTGGTCAGAAAACATTTTCATTAATTATTTCTTTATTTATTTAAATTATTCAAATTTAATCATAAATCAATTATTAATCCCCAAATTAGGAACCCTAGCACATTTTAGACTAGAAAACTTAGACTTATTAAGTTTTCCCCAACACTTATTTATTACCTTGAAATAGGGTGATATTTGGATACACACGAGCCACATTTACTTATAACAAGGGTCTCCATTCTAACACTAAGGTGAGTTTTACATAGCCCCTTTTCTATTTCACTATTTTGGGGTGAAACATGTTACAACATTCTATCTACAATTCAATCATAAAGTGTCTATGTGTTATTCTATGTTGCATTATGTCTTAAACATGACTAGGGTAAGCACAATATTCTAGCATAATCATTAACATTGATCAGCCGACGGTATACAATGATAGATCTATTGGACTGACAATCCCACCCGGATACGCGTACCTCCTACATAGATAGCGTGGGTGATTGTTATCGAATTCATAACATAATCGAGTGAACCATGAGCGTATGGGATGGACCACAATATTCTAGTCACAAGGTTTGATTATGCACTCGATTTACCTGATAGTATGTTTTCACGTATGGACTAGACTTGCCATGACACTTGAATTGTACAAGTTTTATTCAATTATCAAAACCTATGTAATTCTCACCAACTTTTGTTGACCCAAAATATTTTCAAACTTAACATGTTTCAGGTTATAGCTTGCTTGAAGATTAGAGTTAATGCTTGAGGATGTGTATCTAGTATTCTTCATTTTGATGTACAAATTCTTGTAGAACAATTGTATGTAATGTATTTAAATCAAATATTGAAATTTATTATTTACCATGAGCTACTGAACAATCATCAATACGTGACATCCCGATGTTTCCGCCATCGGTTAGGGTGTTACATTCACTATCTCACCGATTTTCTTCAAACTCACTAAATCCGTCATTCTAACAATCAATGCTCTCCTTTGAATTTCTTTGAACGCTAAGACCTCTTCTGGAATAGCAACTACTCTTTCCTTACCAACAGTTGTCTTGATGCCCGTTATAGTCTCCACAAAGACAGAGTTCCCCACATATCCCGACGTGTGAACCTTCTCCACCGCCTTTCCTTTATCGCCAATTCTCTCAACCACCGGATCTCGATGCCTTTCCTTGATTTGCTCCTATCCTTGTAGCGAAAACCTTGCGACATTGATTTGGAGTTTTTAATCTCCCATCTTCACTTCCCCCATATTATATTCCAATGCCTTACCGTCCATCACATCTTTAAAAGAGACAAAACCGAATCTTCGGCCTTGTTTGTCTCTCTTACAAGCGATATATACATTAAAAATATTTCCATACCGGCATAAAACCTCCCCTAAATCCCTTCCGCTACATCCATCAAGAATATTGGAGACAAAAAACTTGACCACCCCTCTGCTGAATCCTTGATTGCTTGATGTTACATCCTCGTTGTTGAAGTTCAGTCTTGATCGCCAGTCACCCATCGAGAGAGAGAACGAAAGGATTTCTTTTGATTATGTCTTTTTACAGATACATACAATGCATTTTGTTCAAGGGATTTGAATTTTATGCTTAAATTTGATTTGGATATCGTACTTTATTATGAATTTAATCTTATATGTAAATGAAAGATAATAAAAAACTTGTTTTTATTATGTTGGTGGACAAGAATACCATTTTTTTTGCTATTGCCACATGTCACACTGTTAGCTCTTCTTACACTTTTTATGTTAATGGACTTATTACGTTAGCCTCTCCCATATGGTTAGTCATAAATATTGATTTGTCATAGAATTTTATTTACCTGTCACAATCATACTCATTAAATACAGTACTGTAACCCGCTTATAACTCGTCAACATGTTTGACTCTTTTTAAAGAATGGGTTAAACAAGTAATGTTCGGGTTGACCCATATTTATGTGCGTACGGGTAATTTAAAACCTTTAAGACGAATAATAATATGGGTTGTGTTTGGGTTATACATTTAAACCCGTCAACCGAACATGATTAACACCCTCAACCCCCTAAGGCCCTAACCTTTAGCCAATAATGCAGATGAGCCATACACACATCCCATGTTCATGCAACAAGCAGGGGATCATTCGATCAATATCGTGGCCTCATATTTCGGACTACCATATTTCTAGTTAAGTTAGAACGCAAAATAATGCTAACAACAATTCTGTTTGGCCACATCTAACACAATGAGCAATGAACCTACCCTCCAACAGCCCTCGTGTCACCATGTTACCTTATTCTACTAATGGTACGAACATGGCATGTGTGCCAACTGCCAGGGGTAAAGTTAGACCCATGGCTGGAGGCCAAATAATAGATTAAGGACCAAAAATAATTAGGGTGAAAGGGGGATTTTAACCAATTATGCTGTGCCACATCACTTCACTGGTTTACTTCACTGAAACACTTTTTTGTAGGCAGCACTCCACTGATTATTTTATTTATTTTTTGTAATTTCATTAATCCTTTTATTATTATTATTATTATTATTATTATTATTATTATTATTATTATTTCACACGTTTTAAGTCTAAAATTTATTGCCAAAACTATTTCAACCGTCCCGCTAATCACGGTCAGAATTTAGTATGAAAACCGTTCAATCGAATTCAATGGCATTGATACCGTTCCACCAAAACGTTTGAAGTTTTTTATATATAAACATAGCAAACCGTGGGGTTAAAACACACTTTTACCACCGTAGTTGGCAGCAAACACACACAAAGATGACTCGTTTGACCCCCGAAGAAGAGATTGCATTGGTGATATGCTACCAAGACGCGTTGAACATCCCGGCCCTTCAACAACGTCATTCGCAGGTTTTTTGGGAACGTGTACAGTCCGATTTCAGCCGACAAGTTGGCAGCAATGACCGGACAACAATCACCCTGCAGCGGAAGTGGACCGATCTCACCAATAAGTGTGATCGGTGGACCAACGTGTACGAGAACACATTGAGGGAGGAGCCGGGCATTGACCCGGAGTTGGCTATCGAGCTCACGCATGTGGACTATGCGGCTCGATATGACACCGGCTTTGACCATGTCGAGGCATGGCAACTATTGCGCCAACCCTAGGTTTTTTATTTCTTTTAATGTATTTTATTTTTAGTTTTTTATGTTTAATGGTTATGAATTTTAGTTTTTTATGTTTATTTATCTTTAATGTTCTTATTATTTAAGTAAATTTTAAACAAACGGTTTAAAAAAGGTAAAGATATTCATAAAACAAACGGTGAAAATAATACCAAAATAAAACAAACGGTGAAAATAATACAAAAATAAAAAATCAAAAAACCATAAAAACTCAGTACCAGCACGATAAAGAGAACCAGCAAACGGTTCACGGGACCACTACCAGCGTGGGTGGCGGCGGTGTTACCGTGCTGGTAATTGGTACCCGTGGAGAATTCGGTAGGCGCCCCGTCCCCCCTTATGGATGAAAAAAACTTGAGCCCGGCGGGTATATACGAAACCTGAAATATAGCACATGTATACCCGAAACTTGACACGTATGCCGTTGGTTTTAAAAAGTTTCACGTGTTTGGGTCAGGTATAGAATTAGGTGATACCCGACCCGATTTCACAAAATGACATACCCAATTACCCGAACTATATACCCGATCATAGGTTTAGGTTCATGTATAAATGGCATATTTCGTGAGAAGTGTGAGAAAGATTAAGAAATGTATTTTTTTATTTTAAAAATTCATTGAAAAAACACGTTACATTTAGATGGTGGGTAAGCGGGCAACAAGTTGTGCCACTATCCTCTTTTGAATCGCAAACCCTATCCTGCTAAACACAAACCCTTGGTTCTTAGGGCTCTGCGAGTCACTGTGGACCACCTTCTGCACTCGTTTCAGAAACCGTACTGCCTCGGGGGCCAGAGATCCAAATGTGTCAAAAGCGAACGGCAGGAGCACATGTTGATTCTCTAAACAGGCTGCTTCGTGCTTAGCAACCTTCTTAGCTTCTGCCCTCAAAACTGCCTGCCCCGGTACAAAGCCGCTGTCTCGCAAACCTACCAAGGGGGAAACCCCTGTCAGGTCAACACAAGCTTGTTTGCCCCCAGCCCATCCAAACACAAGAACATCCGCAGGACGCAAAGTAGATCTCCCCTCCCGCAGATCAGTCAAAAAATTGACCGGTGCTTCTTTATTGGTTGAGACCCCCGCACTTCGAAGCACATCTCATAGAACATCTCTGACCAAATCATGGCGGTACTTGAAACCCGACAATTCCTTGCAGTGGAGCGCATGCTCGCCAAATTTATCCAGACATGCTTTTTTGCAAATGGGGAATGGTTCATCTGAGGGGAACAGGGGTATCATGAGCCGATATTTGAGAATAGCCCTGTATTCGATCGCCGACATCCGCTACCTAAGCCCTTCAATGGGCACGACAGTCAGAAAATCTTGAGCATGAGCCTCTTGAAGGCATGCAAACACTGCCTTTTGTCGCGGAGTCATATCAAACTGCCCCTCCATAGTCTGCACAAGTTTACCATAAAGAGCACTCGCCAAGGTTTGTTGAGGTTTCTAGGGGGCGGTCTCCTTATCGGTATAACCGCCTAGATCAATTTCCGGAAGAACTGTTTTGATATTACCAAGTGCGAGGGTGTAGCCAAAATCCACCTCCATCACACCAGCACTCCGCAGGATGTGGTCCTGCAATCCCCACGACTGAGCCCTCGACGCTACAAATGCGTATGTTGACACATCCAATGCCGTGAAAATCCCTAAGCCCCCATGCTGCATAGGCAAGGGTGCTAGCCTCCATTGGAGGTCCCCCAAAATGGGCCCCTCCACAGACAACAATGCTTTCAACCGCCTCTTTGACATGCTCTGGCTGACATGTCCGAAGCCCGAACACTAATTTAGCAACCCCCATGCATGAGCGCAGTAAGAGAAGCTCACTTTGAGGATCTCTTAATTTCGGAAGATGTTCCATGAGTTCAACCGCGCGCAAAGCCCTTTTTGTTGCCAAAGAGCGTATATAACCTGCATCCCGACTAACAGCTCCCCCAAGGAGTTTAGCCCCTCGGTCGGGCCTACCTATCTCATTAGGAAATAAACCGGGCGTTGTTGCTGACCCATTGCACGTCGGCCAAAAAATCTCAGTTTTTTGCACATTAAGCATAAGCCCTAGAGACGGCCCTTCAGATCGAATAATATCAAGTGCCCTCGCTACGTCTTCAGTTTTACCTATAATAGTGCCATCATCTAGATACCAAGCATGGAAAGGGAGGGATCAGGCTTCCTGCACCCGGAGATCCAGCGGATGAAGGACCAATGCAAAAAAGGAGGGGGCCGAGGGGTCCCCTTGTTGAACCCCAGCAGTAGCACCAATGTGAGTATCACCCAGGTATAACCTGGCATGCCGAGCATACAAGAATTGCACCCACGGGTAAATGGATGGGCATCGATAATTAACTTCCCTGAGAAGTTCCGTACGGTCAACTACGTTAAAAGCATTGGAGAAATCAACAGTAATCATAGCCAGGGAGCCATCAGAATGGAACATGTTCACAAACCTATTAGCACTTTGCAACACTGCGTCTGCCCCATTAGGGATCCTAACCCCAAATTGGAAATCCCCTAGATACGCAGCCATCTCCTTACCCACTTTACGCATAGCGACTTTCGACGCCAATCTCCTCCAAATACTCCCAACCGCGATAGGTCTAATTCCATTGTCGGGCTTCAACAAGGGGGTTAGTGGAGCGGAGATGAACTCCGCCAGTTAAGAAATGAAATGTAAGCATCATGTTTTGGATTTAGGAAGATGTATTGGGTTGCTTTTGCTATAAAACGCCAAATACAACAATTTAAACACAATTCAAATATTTCAGCTATGGAATTTAAAACATATCTAAACCACACCATTTAACTTTCTTAGCATAGTGTTTTAAGTTTAAATATAGAACATTGTTTTGAGTTTTTAATTGTTATATTTGGTGTTTCTTAGGAACAACAATCCAAAACATCATGTTTCAGTAAAAAAAAGAGGGAAAATGGATTTTAATACTCCCAACTATAGCGTATTGGCGGATAAGACTCCCAGCTTTCACTTTGGCCAATAGCACTCCAAACTTTCAACTTATTTTCTTTCATCACTCCCAGACATAACGACGTTAGTTTTTATCCTATGTGGCTAACAGAAGCATACGTGATATTGCCTAGGTGTAAAAACCAAAACCTCAGTTTCGGGGCGCGAGCAAAAAAACGAACCAAATCCAAGGAATCTGATCGATGTGATGTTTTAATGAAACAATTTGTGTGGTGGTTATGTAAATCGGAACTGTATGCATGTGGGGGTAAGTTTACTTGCTCTGAAACGATCTAAATATAATGATTTGGAATTTTGTTGGTGATTTAGATAAAGAGAGAGAGAGAGAGAGAGAGAGAGAGAGAGAGATAGAAAGGGGATGGTGAAGGATGGATGGGTTTTGGGTGTTTATTTTGAATCGATTAATTGAAGGATGGATGGGTTTTGTTATTGGTTGTGGTACGGTTGTGGTAGTGGGTGGTGCAGTGAAGGTGTGGTAGTTGTGGTGGAAGGTGTGGTGGTTGTTGGTGATTTAGAGAGAGAAAGGAGGAAAGGGGGGGGGGGGGGGGGTTGTTGTCTGTTAACAGAAGGGGAAGAGGGGGGTGGATTTATAAAATTTTAAAAATAATAATAATAATAAAAAGTTTCATAACTGTCCCAAAGTTTAGGTTTTTACATTTTGGCCACGAAGACTAACCAGGTTAGACCTCTGTTAGTTTGGGGGTAATGGAAGAAAATAAGTTGCAAGTTGGGAGTGCTATTGGCCAAAGTGAAGTTGGGAGTATTATCCGCCAATAGGCGATAGTTTGGAGTAATTAAATCCATTCCCCCCCCCCCCCCCCAAAAAAAAAAAAAAAAAAACTATGATTAAATATCATTTCTTAATCTTTATCACACTTCTCATGAAATATGACCTTTGTAAAGGAAACTTACCCCTGATCATATACCCGAAATCTTTTATTTAGATATTTATTTTAGCGAGTTATTTTAGTAGATTCATTTTGTGAAAATTAATAAATTTTCTTTTGGGATATGTATTTGATAATATTATTTATATTTTGTATGTTGTGAAGTATATATATAAAACTACTTAAAATTTTATGTTTATTATTTATTTATGATTAAACTTAAATATATGTAATGTATATTTTAGTTTATATGAATTATTATACAAATAAACAATACATAAATGATTAGAATAGTAAAAAAGGTATTTGGACATCCTAATGGATATCTTTAAACTAATTAACTAATTAATAGGTATACATGATACCCATAGGTATACTCGATACTCGACGGGTATGAGTTACTTGAACCCCACCCATGCCATCCCAAAAAATAATCAAGTAATAATTAACTTGGTAACATATTTTTAAAGGAACCCGCACCAAGCTAGCAAATTACTAGTCCAGAAAAAAAAACTAACAAATTACATAAGAACAAGGGCAGATCTTCATGAGCCCCATCGGCTCCTTAATTTTTTCATTTTAAGTAGTGTAAATTTACGGAAAATCTTATATGTATTGAGTCCCTTCCCTTCTCTGTTTTTTTCTTTCCTCCCCCATCTCATTTAAAAGTTCAAGATACGCCTTTAAGTAAAAAGAAGTGGATGTTTTATCCACTTATCCAACTACTATTGAGTTTGCTATACTTACTAGAACCCCAAAAAAACAACATAGAGATAACCTGTTGACATTTAATGTTTCGTGTGACATATTGGGTATGTTTGGCAAGGAGCTTTTAGGAGCTTCAAGCTTTAAAAAAAAAAAGCTCCTACTTAATAAAAAGCCTTGTTTGGTTAAAGGGGCTTGAAGCTTTTAGGTTAGAGAAAAAACTCTACAGTGAAAAGCTACTAGTAGTAGCTTTTAAGAAAAAACTCTACTAGCTACAAACTTTTAATTAGTAAATGACACAAATATCCATTCTATTTTAAAAATAAAAATAAAAACCTTCTTTACAAGCTTTTAATTATGTCCATTTTGGTCATTTTATACATTTTATTAAAAGCTTCAGCTACTCTGCCAAACACCAAAATATATTTAAAAAGCTTCCAGCTAACAGCTTGCAACTACCAGCCTCCAGCTAGTTTTGCCTAACATACCCATTATCTCATATAGAAATATAAGCAGAAGCTTTCTGGTATTGGGTTAAGTTTTATCTCAGCCCTGCAGCCAAAGGCTGCTCGGTTTCTATTCACTGACTCTCAAAACGGCTATGTGGTTTTTGATACAAGAAATGAGAGATGGAATATGAAAGAAGTATGTATTTCTTATGAATGTGATATTTGGTACATCTTGCTACTAATTCCTAGTAGCTATTTATAATAGAACAAAACAACTAATAATCATAAAACAAATAAAACTAATAGCTTAAATTAAGCAATGCTTGATTTATGCCTTTGACTGGCTCGAACGCCCAACTTGCTAAGCAATATTTCTTTATTTCGAACACTCCCCTTTAAGTTGGAGTGCTTGTTTTTTCTTGTGGATTCAAATATTTCCAACCCGAATTTTCTTGCTGGTTCAAAAGACCTGACTTTCTTTTTCTTGCGGGTTCAAAGAACCCAACTTGTCTTCTTGCGAGTTCAAATAACCGGACTTTTCTTCTCGCGAGCTCAAAGGAACCTGACTTTTCTTCTTGCGAGCTCAACGAGCCCGACTTATCTTCTCGCGGGCTCAACATGTGATACCCCGCAATTTCAGGTTCCTGATTTAACTAAACTCTAGTTACTTGCACCTAGATTACTTGCATTCTACTTCACTAGAGTTAATAGATAAGTCACACGTGCACACAATAGATGTATATGCATCTATGAGCTATTATAGATTGACAAACATATGATTAAACTTATGAGAGTTTATAAATATTAATCTATGTGTGTACATGAATCTCCTATACTTCTAAATGTGCTTGTATATATATGTATATACACAATACATACACTAGGCTTTGATAAGAAAAACTATATTTTGTTAAACACCTTCTAGAAGGCAACATACACACATGCCTATTCTTAGGACCTAAGCATGGAAATGTCACTATCCTAGTCTATTAGTTAACATAGGGAATGTTGGTTACATCTACACATACATACATACATACATACATACATACATACATACATACATACATAAACGCATGCACACACATTCTACACTCTTGGAAGCTTCCTCTTGTCTCTAGTAGCTGATTTCTAAGCATGACAAGTCACTATCATCTTAAGACTTATACCTAATTGGTTAGACATAAACACACACCATCACCCAAGACCTTTATCCTTCCCTAAGAAGAATAAGACAAACATTCTCTTATCACTTATAAATAGCGGCCGACAAGGACAACACAAGGGACATAAGAGGACAAGCTTTGAATCTATGAATTGTCACTATCTAATCCTAACTACTAGGTGAAGCATGAGCCGAAATACTAGGACCCACAAGAGACAAAGGAATGATCATGCTTATACCAAAGTAGCACCTATACTTAGGACACCATTCAACTCTATGATGTTGCCTTTGCTCAAACTAGTAAGCCTCTTGGACTCCCTAAATCGGTCGAAGCCTATTCCCTACCCCCTCATGTTTTTAGACCTATAACCCACATGGAAGCTACACCATATCATGACAAGCCAAGTAACCATGTGTTGTCACCATCCATCCTAACTTCTAGGGAGGCACCATAACCGAACCAATGAAAACAAGGCACATTGGCTAAAGGACAAGTGACGTAAGTCATCTAGAAGCTTATGAAGTCATTGTCCACACCCCACATGTCTACTAATCCACCACTACTTACACTATAATAGGCCTTGCTTAGAACTAGCACTAGGCATGACAATATCCCAAAACATGAAAGATCATCCTTGCTTCTTTGAACCTCGGCCGAAGTACACCCCCCATCACCATCATATAGCTTGCAAGTTGGCATTATGAAGCATGCATGGACACAAGCTCACCTTTACACTTTAATGTATCTCTAAGTAGACCACTAGTACTTAATAATGGTTAACATTAGCTAGAAATGGAGAATGAGGAAGGTTAGCCAACTCACGGCCACTTCATGGAAGGACACTAGACACTTTGCCAACATATAAGCACCAAAATAGCATAGAAACTAAACATATAGCTAGGAAAGAATGGTGGGGACTTGCCATAGAAACTACTATATAAGGAGGTGCCATGAAACACTTCATCCTTGCACCACACCTCTCACAATCACCTCCCAATCTCTCTCTAAAATACTCGGCCAAGGGGCACCATTTCGAGTAGAATATCGAGCACTAGGAAAGCTTCAAGTCTGCAAGTTTATCCCCTTTCTTACTAGCTAGCATCAAGGTAAGTTCTAATCGCTTGTTTTCTTAAGTTCCATCGGCCCTTATTGTGAAACCAAATCTAGATTTTTGATCATAGGGATCGGCTCTCAACTAGTGTTCATAAGTTGATTTTTATGCACTTAGTAATCAAGCTTCTAGTGTGCATACATTGTTTCACTCATAAGATCAATTATGTTATCTAATGTTAGAGTAATTGATTACACATTACACATGGATTTATAAAAGACTTTAGATCAAACTTCTTATACATGAAACATGATCTACACAACTTGATGGGGTTCATAAAAGTGGGTGCCGAACTTGTGTGATAAACAAGAACATAGTTTAATATGTCTTAATGCTCATAGGGAGATCTTTGTTGGAACGATAGTTACTTTCTCTGCTTTGCTAGATCTCTTGCACAAACACCAGGTGAGTTTCACTACTCTTTTCTCAAAAAGCATACGTCTCGAATGAGACAACTTTCTAAACTTTTTCATAGTCCGGTTTGGGGATACTTTTACACATCCCGGATTTGGGGTGCTATGATTCACTAGGTGAATCTGCTTTCACTAATTCATGTTTTATGTCCTTTGTGAACTAAACACACTCTATCACTCTAAAGTTCTTATTATATTATTGGGTTAATCGCTGAAGGTGAACGGGGTATTAGTTGATAGCGCTATTAGGTTGTGCAGCAACCTCATGCTTGCGTGCTTGTGTCACGGGCATGAACTTCTGACCACACTCTTGAGGAGCTGACTAGTGTTGATAGACACTGGTACTAAGGCATCATAACGAAAGTTAACACACTGTATGTTCCCAATAATCAGTTGTTTAGTTACAATGCGTGGGCTAGCTACCCCTGGCATGTGAATTAGCTATTACTCAAAACATGGTCTGGAGGACCTATTACCGAACTTTGTGAACTCACCAACTTTATGTTGACTCACAATTATTATACCTTTTTGCAGGACGCTAGTTCGAAGCACGAGTAGGGCATGCATCATATAGCATCATGGGGATATGAATACTTATCTATTTTCGAATGTTTAATTATCTATTACGATTTCAAACGCGTTGTTTTACACAGACTATTTGGATAACTATTATCTTTAAATTTTGCTTCCGCAACTATTGAAAGATTTGATTATCTATGAAACTTGTTTTACAATAACGAACTAAATGGTTTGGGCATTTAGAATCGTTCATGTGACTTATGGCTATGGGATCCTGGTGTGTCACGCGCCTCGCGGTATAAACCCCGCAGTGGAAATTGATGGTGTGACAGATTGGTATCAGAGCCATTGGTTATAGTGAACTAGGATTGCATTCTAGTCTATAACTGTCATAGCATAAGCATTGCATTAGTTACACTCACAGCTTAAGTTCAAAACTAGCTTTCGGGCTAGGTATACCTGCTTAATAGGTTATAGGAGATATATGATCCTTTAACCCTAATTCCGATACTGAGCACATCCTTAGTGAAGGACGAAAGTTAGGCCATGTGGCGCATCAATTGGGACTAAAATTCCAACCAGCTTCACGGATAGGGAAGTCGGCAATAGAGTACCAGTGAGGGTACCAACTGTCAGATTCATGGGAGAGAACCCTTGAAGGCAGTACCCACGGCGCGGTGCTACACTACGTGTAATGAGTGGAAAACTACTGAGAGTCGTTTGTCCTATGTTATTATTACTATTAATATCAATCTACTCCTTTATCTTATTCTCGCCTTTATAATCCATGCTACATTCTAGTTTACTTATACTGCATGAACGATAGTATGCAGAACATATTATTGTTTTCTCATGAGAATAATGTAAATGTAGAATTGCCATGACGGGAAGAGGAAATGGTAGAGGCAGCATCAGCATGACGCAAGAGGAACTGAGCGCACTAATCAATGATCGGGTTGTAGCAGCTTTGGCAGCTTTTCAAGCTGGCCAACCTACTCATCACCCTCCGACTTGTACCTACAAGTCATTCATGGATTGTAAGCCTCATAACTTTGGAGGATCTGAAGGAGCAGTCGGACTACTTAGGTGGTTCGAGAAGGTGGAAGAAGGAATCTTGCCCCCACGGAGTACCTCATCGTCTACTACTAAAGATAACAAGCGGAAATGGGAAGATGGATCGGGCAAGGTCTCAAGTGGTGGCAGTCAGCAGTAGCGGAAGAGGTCAGGTGCAAACGACCACAACAACCAGACCCCTTCTAAAAATAACCAGAGTACTTACAAGGGGAGGCACCCGAAGTGTGAACAGTGCAACTATCATCATTCTGGTCCATGTGAGGACGGAAAGTGTGAACGATGTGGAAAGGCTGGCCATGCAGCTAAGGACTGTCGTGCTCAATTCCCAAAGAATCAGCGGCCACAGCAGGGGCAGCAGAGTCGTCAAAATACTAGAAGAGGGTGTTTCCAGTGTGGGAGTGAAACCCACTTCAAAAGGGATTGTCCCCAGCTCAACGGTAACAACAACGGGGACAATAATGACAACAACGCGTGACGGGTACGTAACTTACTAATGTCCTATTTGATTCTGATGCTGGTTGAGCATGTGCCTTTGGACTTTAGTGCAGCTCTAGGGTTAGACCCAACTCTCATTGAATTCAAACCCACCATAGAACTAGCTGATGGTAAGCTTATCGAAGTTACCTAGCTCTAATACAAGTAGAAGCCCGTATGGTTTAACTAACTATTAGGTATCAATCTTATGATCCCAACTATCCTTCGTAGCTCTGACATCCTCATGGGCGTGGACGGGTTGTCCAGCCATGAACTTAAATCCTTGGCACGAGATAGTGATTGGTGTCCCTCGTTCTGGTGAGGGAAATCTTATCTGGCCAGCGACATCGAAACAACGCCAGCGTTGGCAGCTCTCTTTTAGGAGAACTCAGAGCACGTAATCGAAAACTCGAACTGAATTTCGAGACGAAATTCTTTTCAACTTGGGGACGATGTGACACCCAGAAAATTTATCGGAATTTTCTCTCACTTGACGCCAACTTTACTAGGTTACTTGCTGAATTTCGAGACGAAATTCTTTTCAACTTGGGGATGATGTGATACACCGCAATTTCAGGTTCCTGATTTAACTAAACTCTAGTTACTTGCACCTAGATTACTTGCATTCTACTTGACTAGAGTTAACTAGGTAAGTCACACGTGCACACACTAGATGTATATGCATCTATGAGTTATCATAGATTGACAAACATATGATTAAACTTATGAGAGTTTATAAATATTAATCTATGTGTGTACATGAATCTCCTATACTTCTAAATGTGATATATGTATATACACAATACATACACTAGGCTTTGATAAGAAAAACTATATTTTGTTAAACACCTTCTAGAAGGCAACATACACACATGCCTATTCTTAGGACCTAGGCATGGAAATGTCACTATCCTAGTTTATTAGTTAACATAGGGAATGTTGGTTAAATCTACACATACATACATACATACATACATAAACGCATGCACACACATTCTACACTCATGGAAGCTCCCTCTTGTCTCTAGTTGCCGATTTCTAAGCATGACAAGTCACCATTATCTTAAGACTTATACCTAATTGGTTAGACATTAACACACACCATCACCCAAGACCTTTATCCTTCCCTAATAAGAATAAGACAAACATTCTCTTATCACTTATAAATAGCGGCTGACAAGGACAACACAAGGGACATAAGAGGACGAGCTTTGAATCTATGAATTGTCACTATCTAATCCTAACTACTAGGTGAAGCATGAGCCAAAATACTAGGAGCCACAAGAGAGAAAGGAATGATCATGCTTATACCAAAGTAGCACCTATACTTAGGACACACTCTATCACTCTAAAGTCCTTATTATATTATTGGGTTAATCGTTGAAGGCAAACGGGGTATTAGTTGATAGCGCTATTAGGTTGTGCAGCAACCTCATGCTTGCGTGCTTGTGTCACGGGCATGAACTTTTGACCACGCTCTTGAGGAGCTGACTAGTGTTGATAGACATTGGTACTAAGGCATCATAACGAAAGTTAATACACTGTATGTTCCCAATAATCAGCTATTACTCAAAACATGGTCTGGAGGACCTACGTATTTACCGAACTTTGTGAACTCACCAACTTTATGTTGACCCATGATTATTATACCTTTTTGCAGGCCAGTAGTTCGAAGCACGAGTAGGGCATGCATCATATAGCATCATGGGGATATGAATACTTATCTATTTCCGAATGTTTAATTATCTATTACGATTTCGAACGCGTTGTTTTACGCAGACTATTTGGATAACTATTATCTTTAAATTTCGCTTCCGCAACTATTGAAAGATTTGATTATCTATGAAACTTGTTTTACAATAACGAACTAAATGGTTTGGGCATTTAGAGTCGTTCAAGTGACTTATGGCTATGAGATCCTGGTATGTCACTCGCCTCGCGGTATAAACCCCGCAGTGGAAATTGAGGGTGTGACACAACAAACCCGACTTTTCATTTCTTGCGGGCTCAAAGAACCCGACTTTTTTTTTCTTCATGCAGGCTCAACAAACCCGACTTTACTTTTTTTGCGATCTCAAAGAACCCGGCTTTTCTTCTTACGAGTTCAAAAAACTCGACTTTTTTTTTCTCATGGGTTCAACAAACCTGACTTTTTTTTTTTAAGTTGGTTTTCGTTGTTTTCCATGTTGCTTCCTACCTCTCACCTTTTTTTTTTATTTTACATGCCCATATTTTACTGTTTGCTTTTCTCCGCACTTTCCAATAACATTTACTAGATGGATCCCTGCGCGTCTTTCGTTGTGCGTTTCCGGGCATTGACGGTCATCGTATTGTTTAGGTACAACATAGCGTCGCAAAACACAATTTTCACCACTACTTTGTTCTTTCGTTACAGCCCCGGCCTACCTATATTCATTTAGAAAAAATAATTATGCTTCTTTTTTCACCGACTTTGATTTAATATTTAAAAAAAAAAAAAAAACTTGTTAAAATGAAAAAAAATAAAAAAAGTACCTCCCCTAAGGTTAGAACCTAGGACCTTGGCCAAAAAAACCTCACCACAAACCACTCCACCATCAAGACATCTTGTCTTTTGAAATGAAACCATATATATATATATATATATATATATATATATATATATATATATATATATATATTGTTTAACAAAGTTAAAAAAAAAAAAAAAAAAAGATGCCTCCCCCAAGATTCAAAATTAAGACCTTGGACAACTAAACCATACCACAAACCACTCCACCATCAACACACTTATGTCTTGAATTGAAACCATAAATATATATTGTTTAACAAAGTTTAAAAAAAATAAAATAAATTCCAACGCCTCTCTCAATCAATGAGAGGAAAGTGACGCTGTTCATCTTTCATTTCTAACTAGTGTTTTAGTTACCCGCGCTTCGCTGCGGGACGGCGCTTTGCTGCGGGACGCTCATATCATTATAGGTTTGGTGGATATTAAAAATAACATTAATAGCGATAATAAGTATGGTACCGGTATCTAGCAATTTTCGTCATTTACGTGGGCCAATATCTTCAATCACGTTAGCAATTTTCTTCAAATAGGTGGACCAATAATCTTCAATTACGTGGGCTTAATAGATATGAAAAAAAAAAAAGAAGGAAAAAAAACGTACGGGGCAGAAATCGAACTCTAAACCATTGGCATGGAAGCATAGATAAAACCAACTGGGCTGTCTTCCTTTGTTGTGCATCTTTATTTCCAACATTATAAATCAGCAAAAGTAGCTTACAAAACAATAAAAAATAAAGGAAGCATTGTGAATGCACGTGGCACCCACGTATTGATGCTGCCGCCCTTCGGAACAAATCACAGTTTGGAACTGTTCATGTGTTCCTTCTTTAGACTATAAGGAGTGGTGGGGGGGGGGGGGGGGTGAAAGAGGGGGATGAAGCGCCATGTGCCACTTGTGGGACCCCTGTGGGGGGGGGGGGGGGGGGAAATAATTGTGGGGAGTGGAGGGGGGAAGAGGGGGGAAGGAAATAATATTATATTGTGTTAAAGTTAAAAAAAAAAAAATCTGACCAACCAATACTCACCACGTGTCAAACCCATCTCCCCCACGCCAGTGAAGCCCCTCCCGCCCAACCCCCCACGCCAGTCTCCCGCCCCTACCGGCGGCGGTGTTCCCCCCTTCCCGCCTCTCTCCCGCCCTCACTCCGCTTAGTCTTAATATAGAAAGGAATAATACATGGTATAATTATAATTGTACCCACTTTTCTAGAGAGTACCTTTTTTTTTCTTCTTTTCTCGTTTCTCACGAGAACATATCCATCTTCCATTACTTTTGCTTTAAAAAACAATTCTTTAATTTTTTTCTTTAATCCACCTACTATCCTTTTTTTTACCAACTACAAGGGTGTTTAGGATTGAGTTTTAAAATAACTTATTGACTTGTTAGTTTTTTTAAGAAATCAATAAGTTATTTGTGTAACTCAAAAGCGTTTTTGGCTTTTAGCTTTTAAAGGTGGAAAAACTGTTTTTAAGAAGTTAGAAATTATGTATTTTGGCTTTTGGCTTTTGACTTTTTGAAAAAAAAATTACAAATCTACCACCCATACAACCAATATTCACAATAAGTTAAGCGAAACACTTAAAAAAAGACAATTTATTAACTTTTTTACGTTTCTAATCTAAAAGCTATTCTAAACACTTTTTTTAAAACTCTTTTTCAAAAAGTCACAAGCCAATAAGCAATTATCACCAAAAGCACTTTTGCATTTCCAAACTCAATCGCAAACACCCTCTACATACTCCAACTCCAACAAACTCCACACTCCTTCCAATCATACCACCATTCGTTATTATTATTATTTTCTTTCACATCAGATATGAGAAATCCAAGAAATCAATTTTCTTTTCTTTTTTTTTTTTTAAATCCGCACCTCTCCAGGGTTTGTTCCAATCTTCTTTCTCATTAGTAACCCCTTTTTTGGGTGTTGGTCACCCGAAAAAACAGCCACCGTTATATGGTGGGGGGCGACGGTGGCTGCTTGTTTGTTGCAGCAGCGACTTTGGTGTAGCCGGTTCTATGCTTTTGAGGTTAGCGGTTGAAGTAGGTTTAGGGGTGTGGCTAAGCAGTTTGTTTGGGTGGCGGTTGCTAGGGTTTGTGTTGAGAGCACGAGCGGCGGCTGAAAAGTTTGGGTTATTGTTGTGGCTTTGAAAGATGGTGGAGGTGGTTTGCGGGAGGTGTCTGGTGGTAGGGTTTCATGGTGGCGGCGGCAACTAGTTTTTTTTTTTTTTTTTTTTGATGAGCAAGATCAGGAACACTGCTCTGATACCATATAGAATTTCAAGCGGAAGCGTTTTAGTATTGAGTTAAGTTTTATCTCAGCCCTGAATCCAAGGGCTGCTCGGTTTTTAGTTATCGACTCTCAAAACGGCTATGTGGTTTTTGACACAAGAAGTGAGAGATAGAATATGAAAGAAGTATGTATTTCTTAAGAATGTGATATTT
Source organism: Ambrosia trifida (assembly GCA_028751855.1). NCBI lineage: Eukaryota > Viridiplantae > Streptophyta > Magnoliopsida > Asterales > Asteraceae > Ambrosia > Ambrosia trifida. The sequence goes on from CM054127.1 coordinate 48,524,270, forward strand.
GGTACATCTTGCTACTAATTGTAACATCGCAAAATTTTCAAATTTTAATACGTATATTATATTTATTTTTATCATTCATAATGTGCTTAAGTTTTATTTTTCCGACCACACAACTTATATATATATATATGTATATATATATATAAATATAATAATAATAATAATAATAATAATAATAACAATAATAATAAAATTAGTTTGTTAAACCCCCCTTAACCCAACAAACCAAAGCCCAAAACCCCATTATTTCCTTTAAAACCCGGAGCCCAGCCCAAAAGCCCAAAGAACCGGCCCATTAGCCTTCTCTCCCACCTCTCTTTTTCTGTTTAAAAAAAAAAGACGAAAAATGTGTCCCAGCCGGGTCTCGAACCTGAGCAGCGAGCACCCAACACAACAAGTTAACCATCTGCTCTAGCCCTCACATCTGATTCAAACCAGACGCATTATAACTATATCATTAGCTGAAAACCTTCACAGTTGACTTGAAAAGTCAACCGTGATACACGACTTTCCTTAATCAACCTCAATAACTCGTGTTTAATCTACGAATTTCATCACTACGTGATTACCGGTCCATTATGACTAGGATATGCGTTGATTAACAGTCAATTAATGCCAAAATTACCATTTACGCGTACCACATTCAATGTGTGGTCAATTCTTACCATTTCATCGATCCAGAGCAGAATACTATAAATTGAACGTTGTAGAACAGTCACAACTCGCCATTACATCTTTCTAAACCTCCAATTCATCACAATTAACCTGTGTTCTTGAATCCTTGTTCGAGCTTTGACTTCGGCATTGACTCGGCAAATATAAACTAAACGGCCTTGGTGATACTTGGTACATTTGGGCAACACCATTATCCAATTTTTCAACAGATATAACGTTTTGCTAAGGTGAGTTTTACATAGCCCCTTTTCTATTTATCACCATTTTTGGGGTGAAACATGTTACAACAATATTTATGCAATTCAATCATCAATGTGTCTATGTGTATTTCTATGTTGCATTATGTCTTGAACATGACTAGGGTAAGCACAATTCTAGCATAAACATTCATCAGCCAAACGGTATACATTGATAGATCTATTGGACTGACAATCCCACCCGGATACGTACCTCCTACAAAGGTAGCGTGGGTGTTTGTTACTGCAATATAAACGAGTGAACCATGAGCGTATGGGATGTACCACAATACAACAGTCACAAGGTTGATTATGCACTCAATTTACTTCTAGTATGTTTTCGCATATGGACTAGATTGCCATGACACATGAATTGCACAACAATTTTATTCGATTATCAAAACCTATGTAATTCTCACCAACTTTTGTTGACCCAAAACATTTTCAACTTAACATGTTTCAGGTTCTACTTGCTTGAAGATTTGAATCAATACTTGAAGATGTGTGCATAGTTTTATTAAATTTGATGTATAAATTCTTAGAACAATTGTATGTAACTTATTTAAATCATTTAATGAAATTTATTATTCACCATGAGCTACTGAACAATCATCAATACGTGACATCCCGATGTTTCCGCCATCGGTTGGGGTGTTACAGATTGGTATCAGAGCCAGGTTATAGGGAATTAGGTTATTAGAAAAATAATCTAGTCTATAACCATATGATTTAACCAGTACTTGTTTCTTTTACTTGCTATACTTTATCTCCCTCCTACTTCTTATCCCTACTTTCATCCTTACAAGAAGGTTGCTTTCCATCACTGGGTCTACTCTTAGATTAATAGGGCAAAATCCTCAGGTTTAACCTGAACCCCCTTGAGATCTCGTCGAAGTTCTAGGTTTTAATAACGAACACGTGCAATCTGGAAGGGTGAACGCCTGTATTCTGAGTCTTCTGTCTAGGCTGGCATTGCGCATATATCCCAATCAGACGAGGGACCCGGATGCCTACCTGGGAATTCTCGGGATGAGTATTCACTTATAGGCTAAAGCACGTCTTCATATGTTATTAGAATTTAGAGTCTTTGATAAGTCAACGTTTTCGTTTATTCGTTTTAATTAATGAATAAATGATTACACTCCTTATATAATCTCATTCATTTCACTGTGTCTCTTACAGATCATGCCTCCACGTCGCAGTGCTCGTCTTAACAGTGGTAACAATCATGATGAAGGGAGTAGCAATCACAATCATAACCATGACACTAACCACAACAACAACAACAACAACAACAATGGTGTCGATGCTCAACTGGCTGCAATCATTTCTCAACAAATGGCACAGCAAATCGCAACTCTGGTTCCTAACTTACTAGCTCAAGTCATCCAGTTGAACGGCAACGGCAACGGGAATGGAAATGGAAACCACAACGGGAATGAGAATGGACTTCCAGCCTGTACCCTTAAACACTTTAATTCTTGTAATCCCCCAAAGTTTAGTGGTGAAGAAGGAGCTACGGGACTCCTACAATGGTTTGAGGGTATTGAGAATACCTTCATTAACAGTGAATGCCCCGACAACTTTAAAGTCCGTTATGCCATGAGTGTTCTTCACAAACGAGCACTCACTTGGTGGAATGATGAAAAATGCACTCGCGGAGCTGAAGCTGCACTAGCCTTAACTTGGGATCAAGCTAAAGACATTATGAAGGCAGAGTTCTGTCCTCGTAATGAAATTAAGAAGCTGGAAGATGAATTCCATGATCTTGCTCAAGACAGTGGGGAAAACCTTGCTTACAACACTCGTTTTCACGAACTTAGCTTACTGCTACCCCACAAGGTCACCCCCTTGTCCATTGCAATCGAGAAATACATTGGTGGCTTACCCATGAAGATTCAGGATACGATGTGGGGAAGGAACCCTGCTACCTTGGAGGAAGCAAAACGTTTGGCTGCCACCTTAACAGATAACCATGTGAAGGCAGGAACCCTGACCCGGAAAGGGGAAAAGAAAACTATTGCAAAGGATACTCCCCAACCTGCCGTTGAAATCAAGACTGAGGCATCAACCAACGGGAAGTGCAAGGCCAGGAATTTTGCAATAGACACCACTGCCCCACCCAACAAGAAACAATACAACGGGAAGCTACCTAAGTGTGACACCTGCCAATATCACCATCCAACCCAAGTGCCCTGCCGTCGGTGTACTAATTGTCAAAGGTACGGGCATCTTGCAGATGCTTGTCGAATCCCCGCTACAAACGCTCTTGATGCTCCAAATAACCCCGCTTGAGACCCTCCAACTACTTAAACCCCACCATTTGAATGATGTCTATTTCCTCTTTAATTCTATGTATTGACACTTTTTGGTTCAAATAATAAATCCAAGTATTATCATAACATCTGAGTGCATGCTTGTTTGAATGTGAATTAATTGCTATATCTATAATCATACTTGCTTACTTGTACAACAATTAGTTGACTACCAAACAACCTACTTAACGATTGGTAGAGGTCATCATGTCTTTCCAACAGTCGGGAGAGGCCCTACCACCTGCTCAACGACTGGTGGGGACTATCAGACCTGCTCAACAATCGGTAAAGTCATAAAAGGACGCAAAACCCTAATGAAAGGTAAATTGGTAATTACGGTCCGGAACGTAATCATGAATTTACAGGTACATTAAGGTAGTGTGAAATTTTATCAAGGTTTTCGGTAATTGACCAATTGTAAACCTGGTATTTTTCTTTTAACTTCGGGACGAAGTTCCTAAATGTAGGGGAGACTGTAACATCGCAAAATTTTCAAATTTAAATACGTATATTATATTTATTTTTATCATTCATAATGTGCTTAAGTTTTATTTTTCCGACCACACAACTTATATATATATATATAAATATAATAATAATAATAATAATAATAATAATAATAATAATAATAATAATAATAATAATAATAATAATAACAATAATAAAACTAGTTTGTTAAACCCCCCCTCTAACCCAACAAACCAAAGCCCAAAACCCCATTATTTCCTTTAAAACCCGGAGCCCAGCCCAAAAGCCCAAAGAACCGGCCCATTAGCCTTCTCTCCCACCTCTCTTGTTCTGTTTAAAAAAAAAGAAGAAAAATGTGTCCCAGCCGGGTCTCGAACCTGAGCAGCGAGCACCCAACACAACAAGTTAACCATCTGCTCTAGCCTTCACATCTGATTCAAACCAGACGCATTATAACTATATCATTAGCTGAAAACCTTCACAGTTGACTTGAAAAGTCAACCGTGATACACGACTTTCCTTAATCAACCTCAATAACTCATGTTTAATCTACGAATTTCATCATTGCGTGATTACCGGTCCATTATGACTAGGATATGCGTTGATTAACAGTCAATTGATGCCAAAATTACCATTTACGCGTACCACATTCAATGTGTGGTCAATTCTTACCATTTCATCGATCCAGAGCAGAATACTATAAATTGAACGTTGTAGAACAGTCACAACTCGCCATTACATCTTTCTAAACCTCCAATTCATTACAATTAACCTCTGTTCTTGAATCCTTGTTCGAGCTTTGACTTCGGCATTGACTCGGCAAATATAAACGAAACGGCCTTGGTGATACTTGGTACATTTGGGCAACACCATTATCCAATTTTTCAACAGATATAACGTTTTGCTAAGGTGAGTTTTACATAGCCCCTTTTCTATTTATCACCATTTTTGGGGTGAAACATGTTACAACAATATTTATGCAATTCAATCATCAATGTGTCTATGTGTATTTCTATGTTGCATTATGTCTTGAACATGACTAGGGTAAGCACAATTCTAGCATAAACATTCATCAGCCAAACGGTATACATTGATAGATCTATTGGACTGACAATCCCACCCGGATACGTACCTCCTACAAAGGTAGCGTGGGTGTTTGTTACTGCAATATAAACGAGTGAACCATGAGCGTATGGGATGTACCACAATACAACAGTCACAAGGTTGATTATGCACTCAATTTACTTCTAGTATGATTTCGCATATGGACTAGATTGCCATGACACATGAATTGCACAACAATTTTATTCGATTATCAAAACCTATGTAATTCTCACCAACTTTTGTTGACCCAAAACATTTTCAACTTAACATGTTTCAGGTTCTACTTGCTTGAAGATTTGAATCAATACTTGAAGATGTGTGCATAGTTTTATTAAATTTGATGTACAAATTCTTAGAACAATTGTATGTAACTTATTTAAATCATTTAATGAAATTTATTATTCACCATGAGCTACTGAACAATCATCAATACGTGACATCCCGATGTTTCCGCCATCGGTTGGGGTGTTACACTAATTCCTAGTAGTTATTTATAAGAGAATAAAACAACTCATCATCATCATACTCAGTTAATCCCACCTATAGCAAAGCTAAGGTAGGGTCTGAAGAGGGTAAGATGTAGACAGCCTTATCTCTTCCCCTAAGAATAGAGAGGCGGCTTTCAGTGAGAGCCCCCGGCTCGATGTGGTTTGGTATCAAGCCTTGGACATAAGGCACAGAACACTTAGCAATCGGGGCAAACCCGATCGGTGCATGTACCTCTTTGTCTTTTGGCTATCCACGCCACCACATGATGCATGATTAACCGTCCGTTGTTTTTAACGTTATTTTCACGAAATTAGTAAAACAACGTTAAAACTAGTGCAACTTTACTTTTGCCCCCCAAAGGCCACACATATATACATTATATGCGCACACCGTAAGTGGGGCGTAAAGAGAATAAAACAACTAATAATCATAAAAGAAATAAAAACTAATTGCTTGATTTATGCCTTTGACTTTGACTGGCTTGATTTATGCCTTTCACTTTGACCGGTGACCTTTGACTTGACTGCATAATCATTGAAATTATCATAGTTTCCAATATCTCAAACACGTGACATATTATCTCAAACCCAACTTGATTGTCAATGGTTAATCTCAAAGGTGTGGCTAAAACTCGATTAACCCAAGATCTACCTTTTATGTGCAAAATTTTCCATTGTTGTTCATAGTGTAGATAACCGACGTCAAAGGATCAGTCAAAAACAAAATGAAAATCAGTCCCTTGTTACCTTTTTAGATTTGGTAAGTCAGGGGTCGAACCACGAAGAGTGCTGTAGAAACTAGAAAGTGTTGTCGTTTTTTTCGTTTTATTAATCAAGTATTTCTATAAGGTGTTGTCGTTTTTTTCATTTTATTAATTAACTAAATACTGAAAGCAAAATCAGTTGGTTGTGAGTTTGTCTAAGAACTAAATTAACTATGAGTTGTAAAAAATTAGATAAAAGGTGATTTCTCCCGGCTTTAGATTCAAAGTAGATTTAAACGATTGGTTTCAACAGGAGAAATAGGTTACTTAGTTGATTGTGATAAATCATGACAATTTACTATAGGTTACAAAACAAGGAGAAGTTATCAAACAATTATCAATTGAGATTACCAAACCAAACTCTTCTCTAATAGATCCTTATTCTAGAACTATTAGGAATTGAAAGATAAAAAACAAGGTTTTCAATAAAATCAACAGTTTTCTAATAGATCACACAACATGACCAGGCCAACGCCTCCCACCTTCACGCCTTGTCGGCCGTTGTAGTTGGCGTTAAAAATCCAACCTGGCAGCGGTGCTTGCTTGAAATGATAACGGGTAGCCTAACAAACACACTTTTGTTTTAACAAACTCTTGAGGGAGGGGGGAGGGGGTGTTTAAATTACATCATTATATGACTATTTTAATTAGACTGTCATTTTAAGCAATTAGGGACACGTGACATATTAAAAAAAAAAGAGTTTTTTATTTTTATTTTTTGAAACATCTCTTGAGTGAGTTACGAAATTTACATAGGTGGAATAGATCACCAACTTCTAAGTTTGGTGAAAAATGACGAAAAATAAAACGGGTTATTTCCGTACATTAACCCTTTGAATTTCTCAATAAAACAATCATAACTTCTCGAGCTCACCATATACACATGATACAACTAACGTCATTTTGGCTTATATCTAACTAGCTGATTAACCCGGGAGTGTCCCGGGTTAAAAAAATCTAATATTACTTAATAAAAAAGGATAAAAGAAGTAAACAGTCTTAACCTCTTTTAATATTAAAGAAAGTTGTACAAATGTTTATACTATCAAAAAGGTTCTCATAATATGTTCCCAGCAGATTAAAAAATCTCAACCTCTTTTAATGCTAAGCATATCGTTATAGCACATGAACATGAGCAATCATATATGTAATAGTAGGTTCAAAAACATATTATTGGGTTAATCGTTGAAGGCGAACGGGGTATTAGGTGATAGCGCTATTAGGTTGTGCAGCAACCTCATGCTTGCGTGCTTGTGTCACGGGCATGAACTTCTGACCACGCTCTTGAGGAGCTGACTAGTGTTGATAGACATTGGTACTAAGGCATCATAACGAAAGTTAACACACTGTATGTTCCCAATAATCAGCTATTACTCAACTTGGGGATGATGTGACACCCAGAAAATTTATCGGAATTTTCTCTCACTTGACGCCAACTTTACTAGGTTACTTGCTGAATTTCGAGACGAAATTCTTTCAACTTGGGGATGATGTGATACACCGCAATTTCAGGTTCCTGATTTAACTAAACTCTAGTTACTTGCACCTAGATTACTTGCATTCTACTTGACTAGAGTTAACTACGTAAGTCACACGTGCACACACTAGATGTATATGCATCTATGAGTTATCATAGATTGACAAACATATGATTAAACTTATGAGAGTTTATAAATATTAATCTATGTGTGTACATGAATCTCCTATACTTCTAAATGTGATATATGTATATACACAATACATACACTAGGCTTTGATAAGAAAAACTATATTTTGTTAAACACCTTCTAGAAGGCAACATACACACATGCCTATTCTTAGGACCTAGGCAGGGAAATGTCACTATCCTAGTTTATTAGTTAACATAGGGAATGTTGGTTAAATCTACACATACATACATACATACATACATACATAAACGCATGCACACACATTCTACACTCATGGAAGCTCCCTCTTGTCTCTAGTTGCCGATTTCTAAGCATGACAAGTCACCATTATCTTAAGACTTATACCTAATTGGTTAGACATTAACACACACCATCACCCAAGACCTTTATCCTTCCCTAAGAAGAATAAGACAAACATTCTCTTATCACTTATAAATAGCGGCTGACAAGGACAACACAAGGGACATAAGAGGACGAGCTTTGAATCTATGAATTGTCACTATCTAATCCTAACTACTAGGTGAAGCATGAGCCAAAATACTAGGAGCCACAAGAGAGAAAGGAATGATCATGCTTATACCAAAGTAGCACCTATACTTAGGACACCATTCAACTCTATGATGTTGCCTTTGCTCAAACTAGTAAGCCTCTTGGACTCCCTAAATCGGTCGAAGCCTATTCCCTACCCCCTCATGTTTTTTAGACCTATAACCCACATGGAAGCTACACCATATCATGACAAGCCAAGTAACCATGTGTTGTCACCATCCATCCTAACTTCTAGGGAGGCACCATAACCGAACCAATGAAAACAAGGCACATTGGCTAAAGGACAAGTGACGTAAGTCATCTAGAAGCTTATGAAGTCATTGTCCACACCCCACATGTCTACTAATCCACCACTACTTACACTATAATAGGCCTTGCTTAGAACTAGCACTAGGCATGACAATATCCCAAAACATGAAAGATCCTCCTTGCTTCTTTGAACCTCGGCCGAAGTACACCCCCCATCACCATCATATAGCTTGCAAGTTGGCATTATGAAGCATGCATGGACACAAGCTCACCTTTACACTTTAATGTATCTCTAAGTAGACCACTAGTACTTAATAATGGTTAACATTAGCTAGAAATGGAGAATGAGGAAGGTTAGCCAACTCACGGCCACCTCATGGAAGGACACTAGACACTTTGCCAACATATAAGCACCAAAATAGCATAGAAGCTAAACATATAGCTAGGAAAGAATGGTGGGGGCTTGCCATAGAAACTACTATATAAGGAGGTGCCATGAAACACTTCATCCTTGCACCACACTTCTCACAATCACCTCCCACTCTCACTCTAAAATACTCGGCCAAGGGGCACCATTTCGAGTAGAATATCGAGCACTAGGAAAGCTTCAAGTCTACAAGTTTATCCCCTTTCTTACTAGCTAGCATCAAGGTAAGTTCTAATCGCTTGTTTTCTTAATTTCCATCGGCCCTTATTGTGAACCCAAATCTAGATTTTTGATCATAGGGATCGGCCCTCAACTAGTGTTCATAAGTTGATTTTTATGCACTTAGTAATCAAGCTTCTAATGTGCACACATTGTTTCATTCATAAGATCAATTATATTATCTAATGTTAGAGTAATTGATTACACATTACACATGGATTCATAAAACACTTTAGATCAAACTTCTTATACATGAAACATGATCTACACAACTTGATGTGGTTCACAAAATTGGGTGCCGAACTTGTGTGATAAACAAGAACATAGTTTAATATGTCTTAATGCTCATAGGGAGATCTTTGTTGGAACGATAGTTACTTTCTCTGCTTTGCTAGATCTCTCGTACAAACACCAGGTGAGTTTCACTACTCTTTTCTCAAAAAGCATACGTCTCGGATGAGACAACTTTCTAAACTTTTTCATAGTCCGGTTTTGGGCTACTTTTACACATCCCGGATTTGGGGAGCTATGATTCACTAGGTGAATCTGCTTTCATTAATTCATGTTTTATGTCCTTTGTGAACTAAACACACTCTATCACTCTAAAGTCCTTATTATATTATTGGGTTAATCGTTGAAGGCAAACGGGGTATTAGTTGATAGCGCTATTAGGTTGTGCAGCAACCTCATGCTTGCGTGCTTGTGTCACGGGCATGAACTTCTGACCACGCTCTTGAGGAGCTGACTAGTGTTGATAGACATTGGTACTAAGGCATCATAACGAAAGTTAACACACTGTATGTTCCCAATAATCAGCTATTACTCAAAACATGATCTGGAGGACCTACGTATTTACCGAACTTTGTGAACTCACCAACTTTATGTTGACCCATGATTATTATACCTTTTTGCAGGCCAGTAGTTCGAAGCACGAGTAGGGCATGCATCATATAGCATCATGGGGATATGAATACTTATCTATTTCCGAATGTTTAATTATCTATTACGATTTCGAACGCATTGTTTTACGCAGACTATTTGGATAACTATTATCTTTAAATTTCGCTTCCGCAACTATTGAAAGATTTGATTATCTATGAAACTTGTTTTACAATAACGAACTAAATGGTTTGGGCATTTAGAGTCGTTCATGTGACTTATGGCTATGAGATCCTGGTATGTCACTCGCCCCGCAGTGGAAATTGAGGGTGTGACACAACAAACCCGACTTTTCATTTCTTGCGGGCTCAAAGAACCCGACTTTTTTTTTCTTCATGCAGGCTCAACAAACCCGACTTTACTTTTTTTGCGATCTCAAAGAACCCGGCTTTTCTTCTTACGAGTTCAAAAAACTCGACTTTTTTTTTCTCATGGGTTCAACAAACCTGACTTTTTTTTTTTAAGTTGGTTTTCGTTGTTTTCCATGTTGCTTCCTACCTCTCACCTTTTTTTTTTTTATTTTACATGCCCATATTTTACTGTTTGCTTTTCTCCGCACTTTCCAATAACATTTACTAGATGGATCCCTGCGCGTCTTTCGTTGTGCGTTTCCGGGCATTGACGGTCATCGTATTGTTTAGGTACAACATAGCGTCGCAAAACACAATTTTCACCACTACTTTGTTCTTTCGTTACAGCCCCGGCCTACCTATATTCATTTAGAAAAAATAATTATGCTTCTTTTTTCACCGACTTTGATTTAATATTTAAAAAATAAAAAAAAAACTTGTTAAAATGAAAAAAAATAAACAAAGTACCTCCCCTAAGGTTAGAACCTAGGACCTTGGCCAAAAAAACCTCACCACAAACCACTCCACCATCAAGACATCTTGTCTTTTGAAATGAAACCATATATATATATATATATATATATATATATATATATATATATATATATATATATATATATATTGTTTAACAAAGTTAAAAAAAAAAAAAAAAAGATGCCTCCCCTAAGATTCAAAATTAAGACCTTGGACAACTAAACCATACCACAAACCACTCCACTATCAACACACTTATGTCTTGAATTGAAACCATAAATATATATTGTTTAACAAAGTTTAAAAAAAATAAAATAAATTCCAACGCCTCTCTCAATCAATGAGAGGAAAGTGACGCTGTTCATCTTTCATTTCTAACTAGTGTTTTAGTTACCCGCGCTTCGCTGCGGGACGGCGCTTTGCTGCGGGACGGCGCTTTGCTGCGGGACGCTCATATCATTATAGGTTTGGTGGATATTAAAAATAACATTAATAGCGATAATAAGTATGGTACCGGTATCTAGCAATTTTCGTCATTTACGTGGGCCAATATCTTCAATCACGTTAGCAATTTTCTTCAAATAGGTGGACCAATAATCTTCAATTACGTGGGCTTAATAGATATGAAAAAAAAAGAAGGAAAAAAACGTAGGGGACAGAAATCGAACTCTAAACCATTGGCATGGAAGCATAGATAAAACCAACTGGGCTGTCTTCCTTTGTTGTGCATCTTTATTTCCAACATTATAAATCAGCAAAAGTAGCTTACAAAACAATAAAAAATAAAGGAAGCATTGTGAATGCACGTGGCACCCACGTATTGATGCTGCCGCCCTTCGGAACAAATCACAGTTTGGAACTGTTCATGTGTTCCTTCTTTAGACTATAAGGAGTGGTGGGGGGGGGGGGGGGGGGGGCGTGAAAGAGGGGGATGAAGCGCCATGTGGCACTTGTGGGACCCCTGTGGGGGGGGAAAATAATTGTGGGGAGTGGAGGGGGGGAAGAGGGGGGAAGGAAATAATATTATATTGTGTTAAAGTTAAAAAAAAAAAAAATCTGACCAACCAATGCTCGCCACGTGTCAAACCCACCTCCCCCACGCCAGTGAAGCCCCTCCCGCCCCACCCCCCACGCCAGTCTCCCGCCCCTACCGGCAGCGGTGTTCCCCCCTTCCCGTCCCTCTCCCGCCCCCACTCCGCTTAGTCTTAATATAGAAAGGAATAATACATGGTATAATTATAATTGTACCCACTTTTCTAGAGAGTACCTTTTTTTTTTTCTTCTTTTCTCGTTTCTCACGAGAACATATCCATCTTCCATTACTTTTGCTTTAAAAAACAATTCTTTAATTTTTTTCTTTAATCCACCTACTATCCTTTTTTTTACCAACTACAAGGGTGTTTAAGATTGAGTTTTAAAATAATTTATTGACTTATTAGTTTTTTCAAGAAATCAATAAGTTATTTGTGTAACTCAAAAGCGTTTTTGGCTTTTAGCTTTTAAAGGTGGAAAAACTGTTTTTAAGAAGTTAGAAATTATGTATTTTGGCTTTTGGCTTTTGACTTTTTGAAAAAAAAATTACAAATCCATCACCCATACAACCAATATTCACAATAAGTTAAGCGAAACACTTAAAAAAAGACAATTTATTAACTTTTTTCTAAAAGCTAATCTAAACACTTTTTTTAAAACTCTTTTTCAAAAAGTCATAAGCCAATAAGCACTTATCACCAAAAGCACTTTTGCATTTCCAAACTCAATCGCAAACACCCTCTACATACTCCAACTCCAACAAACTCCACACTCCTTCCAATCATACCACCATTCGTTATTATTATTATTTTCTTTCACATCAGATATGAGAAATCCAAGAAATCAGTTTTCTTTTTTTTCTTTTTTTTAATCCGCACCTCTCCAGGGTTTGTTCCAATCTTCTTTCTCATTAGTAACCCCTTTTTTGGGTGTTGGTCACCGGAAAAACAACCATGTAAGCGAAAGATTTTGACTAAAACAGGATTATTTGATCATACAAGTTACAAAACCAGGTGCGGAAACCCTAGCTTTGAACAAACTGATAGAAACTCAAATCAAAACATAATCAATATCATTTTCAAAGCTTTTCATAGATTAACTTTTGCATAAACTTGATTACAATGACAATACGGTTAATCTAGATCAATTACAGACACTCTCAAACAAACCTGGAACCTGACCTCAAAACACACACAACTAATAACTCTCTTAACATTGCATAAACACAAAATCTATTTATAGACACTGCACATTCGCCCCTTTACTGTGGTCGAATGTGGAAGAGTTCCACATTCGCCCAGTATAAAGTACGAACGTGTAACTTGATCAGCTTCCATTCTACCTTCGCCCATTAGCTATCTACCTTCGCCCACTTTTTCCACTTTCAACCCATCAGCACTTTTTAACACATGTTATCAGCACTTTTTAACACATGTTAACATTGTAGATCCAATCACTAGTCGCAATACGTGCATCTACAAACTCCCCCTCGACTATTGATTGGATTGTCTTCATGTTTAAATCTTGGTCGTTTTCTGATTATCTGAACCTTCGACATTCTGTACCGGATCACTAGCTAGGGACATACATGAATAATGCACTTACAATATCCCCCTTGGACCTAGCTAGTGATGTACCAAAGCAGAAAGTTATCAATTCTTCAAGTCTTGATTGAAAACTTTCCATCTTCATGCACGTTTGTGTCGAAGTTCCTATCTATCTCTCCAATAAGCTTTGAAATCTCAGACAGACTCAAGAAATCTTGGCTTTGTCATTTGTTAATTCAGAGATGAAAATAGACTATAATCTTGAATTTCTTCAATCTTCAGTCATTGCTTTAATAACCTCTTACTAGCTTCTGTTGTTCTGGTAATCTTGATGTTTAGGTTTGGATCTTGTTCGGTTACACAATTTGTCAATGAGTCATGAGTAGTGCACCTGTTGTATTTGATTCTGCAGAAAAATTTACTAAAAACTGCACAAACTACAACCGGCGTTAAACACGACAAAAATCTCGGAAGTACTCTTCACATTCCTTTTCACCCTCAATAGTTCTCCCCCTGAACTATACAACATTTTCAATATGTACCAGAAACTTGAAAATTTGAAATCTTTTTCAACTTTTAAGTATCTAAGCATTCTCATTCAGTATCCCAACATCGGTTATCGAAAATAAAGTTGAAACAAAACTTTTTGATTTTTCAAACTTTAAGCTAAAACACACCAAAAATCTTTTTGAATTTTCCAATGTAATTGCATAAAAGTAAATTCAACATATTTTTGTGAATTTTTCCGGTTAAGAGGATCATATCAGTATTGGAACAGTCAGTCATAACTCTTTTCGATCAATTTTCTGTTTTTGTCATTGAGCATTCTACAACCATTACCAGTATGTTTGTCCACTTAAACTCAAAATCATCATTCATTGCTCAGCACTTTAGATACATTATGGTAATATTAGATACTGAAAAAATCTATGGTCCCCGCATTCGCGACACATTCCCGTATCAAGAATTGCGCAAAGTTTCATTGTAACGCGTGATTATACTGTAGTTATCTATTAGTTACAAGGTATGAGGCACAGTGGTGACAGGTCAGCAAATTAATGCTTCAAAGCGACTTGTGCACTCTACCAGGGTGAAGACTAATATCAATCATGATTTGCATCAATGATTGGATACGATGCATTAGATAATCTTTGATTATCATCACACATGTTAAGTTCCTCATTCGGTAACTTAAGGTTTTGTCATTAAAGATCTTTTAATAAGATACCCTGACTGATCTAGGTCCGTAAATCAATACGACAAAAGATCAGTTAGGCTATCCCCAGATAACTTTCAATATAACGACCCGAAACCTCCGATTTTGGCAATCTATCAAACGAAATTTCGGTACTAAGACCATATGCCAACGATACGTTGATCCACATGATTATCAGTTATTGATTTTAAATTTATATCACCATGCTGAACTTTAAATTTTGATTTCAAGCCTACCAATATATAATTGTAGTGGCTACTCAATGTTTATCAAATTATTTTTGTTTTTAGAGTAGTCTGACAGTCCACTGATGTACTATCATCTCCTCTTTTTCTCCAGGAAAAACTCATTTTTGATTTTTTTTTTAATTTTTTTATTTTGATTTTTCTGAAATTTTCATAAACTTGATTACAATGACACTTTGGTTAATCTAGATCAATTACAGACACTCTCAAACAAACCTGGAACCTGACCTCAAAACACACACAACTAATAACTCTCTTAACATTGCATAAACACAAAATCTATTTATAGACACTGCACATTCGCCCCTTTACTGTGGTCGAATGTGGAAGAGTTCCACATTCGCCCAGTATAAAGTACGAACGTGTAACTTGATCAGCTTCCATTCTACCTTCGCCCATTAGCTATCTACCTTCGCCCACTTTTTCCACTTTCAACCCATCAGCACTTTTTAACACATGTTATCAGCACTTTTTAACACATGTTAACATTGTAGATCCAATCACTAGTCGCAATACGTGCATCTACAAACCACCGTTATATGGTGGGGGCGACGGTGGCTGCTTGTTTGTTGCAGCAGCGACTTTGGTGTAGCCGGTTCTATGGTTTTGAGGTTAGCGGTTGAAGTAGGTTTAGGGGTGTGGCTAAGCAGTTTGTTTGGGTGGCGGTTGTTAGGGTTTGTGTTGAGAGCACGAGCGGCGGCTGAAAAGTTTGGGTTATTGTTGTGGCTTTGAAAGATGGTGGAGGTGGTTTGCGGGAGGTGTCTGGTGGTAGGGTTTCATGGTGGCGGCGGCAACTAGTTTTTTTTTTTTTTTTTTTTGATGAGCAAGATCAGGAACACTGCTCTGATACCATATAGAATTTCAAGCGGAAGCGTTTTGGTATTGAGTTAAGTTTTATCTCAGCCCTGAATCCAAGGGCTGCTCGGTTTTTAGTTATCGACTCTCAAAACGGCTATGTGGTTTTTGACACAAGAAGTGAGAGATAGAATATGAAAGAAGTATGTATTTCTTAAGAATGTGATATTTGGTACATCTTGCTACTAATTGTAACATCGCAAAATTTTCAAATTTTAATACGTATATTATATTTATTTTTATCATTCATAATGTGCTTAAGTTTTATTTTTCCGACCACACAACTTATATATATATATATATGTGTATATATATATATAAATATAATAATAATAATAATAATAATAATAACAATAATAATAAAACTAGTTTGTTAAACCCCCCCTTAACCCAACAAACCAAAGCCCAAAACCCCATTATTTCCTTTAAAACCCGGAGCCCAGCCCAAAAGCCCAAAGAACCGGCCCATTAGCCTTCTCTCCCACCTCTCTTGTTCTGTTTTAAAAAAAAAAAGACGAAAAATGTGTCCCAGCCGGGTCTCGAACCTGAGCAGCGAGCACCCAACACAACAAGTTAACCATCTGCTCTAGCCTTCACATCTGATTCAAACCAGACGCATTATAACTATATCATTAGCTGAAAACCTTCACAGTTGACTTGAAAAGTCAACCGTGATACACGACTTTCCTTAATCAACCTCAATAACTCGTGTTTAATCTACGAATTTCATCACTACGTGATTACCGGTCCATTATGACTAGGATATGCGTTGATTAACAGTCAATTGATGCCAAAATTACCATTTACGCGTACCACATTCAATGTGTGGTCAATTTTTACCATTTCATCGATCTAGAGCAGAATACTATAAATTGAACGTTGTAGAACAGTCACAACTCGCCATTACATCTTTCTAAACCTCCAATTCATCACAATTAACCTCTGTTCTTGAATCCTTGTTCGAGCTTTGACTTCGGCATTGACTCGGCAAATATAAACTAAACGGCCTTGGTGATACTTGGTACATTTGGGCAACACCATTATCCAATTTTTCAACAGATATAACGTTTTGCTAAGGTGAGTTTTACATAGCCCCTTTTCTATTTATCACCATTTTTGGGGTGAAACATGTTACAACAATATTTATGCAATTCAATCATCAATGTGTCTATGTGTATTTCTATGTTGCATTATGTCTTGAACATGACTAGGGTAAGCACAATTCTAGCATAAACATTCATCAACCAAACGGTATACATTGATAAATCTATTGGACTGACAATCCCACCCGGATACGTACCTCCTACAAAGGTAGCGTGGGTGTTTGTTACTACAACAAAAACGAGTGAACCATGAGCGTATGGGATGTACCACAATACAACAGTCACAAGGTTGATTATGCACTCGATTTATATCTAGTATGTTTTCGCATATGGACTAGATTGCCATGACACATGAATTGCACAACAATTTTATTCGATTATCAAAACCTATGTAATTCTCACCAACTTTTGTTGACCCAAAACATTTTCAACTTAACATGTTTCAGGTTCTACTTGCTTGAAGATTTGAATCAATACTTGAAGATGTGTGCATAGTTTTATTAAATTTGATGTACAAATTCTTAGAACAATTGTATGTAACTTATTTAAATCATTTAATGAAATTTATTATTCACCATGAGCTACTGAACAATCATCAATACGTGACATTCCGATGTTTCCGCCATCGGTTGTGGTGTTACACTAATTCCTAGTAGTTATTTATAAGAGAATAAAACAACTCATCATCATCATACTCAGTTAATCCCACCTATAGCAAAGCTAAGGTAGGGTCTGAAGAGGGTAAGATGTAGACAGCCTTATCTCTACCCCTAAGAATAGAGAGGCGGCTTTCAGTGAGAGCCCCCGGCTCGATGTGGTTTGGTATCAAGCCTTGGACATAAGGCACAGAACACTTAGCAATCGGGGCAAACCCGATCGGTGCATGTACCTCTTTGTCTTTTGGCTATCCACGCCACCACATGATGCATGATTAACCGTCCGTTGTTTTTAACGTTATTTTCACGAAATTAGTAAAACAACGTTAAAACTAGTGCAACTTTACTTTTGCCCCCCAAAGGCCACACATATATACATTATATGCGCACACCGTAAGTGGGGCGTAAAGAGAATAAAACAACTAATAATCATAAAAGAAATAAAAACTAATTGCTTGATTTATGCCTTTGACTTTGACTGGCTTGATTTATGCCTTTCACTTTGACCGGTGACCTTTGACTTGACTGCATAATCATTGAAATTATCATAGTTTCCAATATCTCAAACACGTGACATATTATCTCAAACCCAACTTGATTGTCAATGGTTAATCTCAAAGGTGTGGCTAAAACTCGATTAACCCAAGATCTACCTTTTATGTGCAAAATTTTGCATTGTTGTTCATAGTGTAGATAACCGACGTCAAAGGATCAGTCAAAAACAAAATGAAAATCAGTCCCTTGTTACCTTATTAGATTTGGTAAGTCAGGGGTCGAACCACGAAGAGTGCTGTAGAAACTAGAAAGTGTTGTCGTTTTTTTCGTTTTATTAATCAAGTATTTCTAGAAAGTGTTGTCGTTTTTTCAGTTTATTAATTAACTAAATACTGAAAGCAAAATCAGTTGGTTGTGAGTTTGTCTAAGAACTAAATTAACTATGAGTTGTAAAAAATTAGATAAAAGGTGATTTCTCCCGGCTTTAGATTCAAAGTAGATTTAAACAATTGGTTTCAACCGGAGAAATAGGTTACTTAGTTGATTGTGATAAATCATGACAATTTACTATAGGTTACAAAACAAGGAGAGGTTATCAAACAATTATCAATTGAGATTACCAAACCAAACTCTTCTCTAATAGATCCTTATTCTAGAACTATTAGGAATTGAAAGATAAAAAACAAGGTTTTCAATAAAATCAACAGTTTTCTAATAGATCACACAACATGACCAGGCCAACGCCTCCCACCTTCACGCCTTGTCGGCCGTTGTAGTTGGCGTTAAAAATCCAACCTGGCAGCGGTGCTTGCTTGAAATGATAACGGGTAGCCTAACAAACACACTTTTGTTTTAACAAACTCTTGAGGGAGGGGGGGGGGGGGGGTTGTTTAAATTACATCATTATATGACTATTTTAATTAGACTGTCATTTTAAGCTATTAGGGACACGTGACACATTAAAAAAAAAGAGTTTTTTATTTTTATTTTATGAAACATCTCTTAAGTGAGTTACGAAATTTACATAGGTGGAATAGATCACCAACTTCTAAGTTTGGTGAAAAATGACGAAAAATAAAACGGGTTATTTCCGTACATTAACCCTTTGAATTTCTCAATAAAACAATCATAACTTCTCGAGCTCACCATATACACATGATACAACTAACGTCATTTTGGCTTATATCTAACTAGCTGATTAACCCGGGAGTGTCCCGGGTTAAAAAATCTAATATTACTTAATAAAAAAGGATAAAAGAAGTAAACAGTCTTAACCTCTTTTAATATTAAAGAAAGTTGTACAAATGTTTATACTATCAAAAAGGTTCTCATAATATGTTCCCAGCAGATTAAAAAATCTCAACCTCTTTTAATGCTAAGCATATCGTTATAGCACATGAACATGAGCAATCATATATGTAATAGTAGGTTCAAAAACATATATACTATCATAACATGATTAGTGACTTGCCTATATAAGAAATTACCTAAATACATTGTGTTTTTTTCTGCATGAATAAAAACTCACTAAAAAAACATTTTTTTTCGTTTTGTATAGCACTATATATGGTGCTCGTTGGAAAGATAATAAAGCGATCGTTAATTTGGTGTAATTTTTTTTTCAAAAAAAATGTCATACATAAAAGTTACTAACGTTTAAAAATTGTGAGCGGAAAATAAGAAAAAAAATAAAGATAAAAATATTAATTAACATATTTGAAATTTTAAAATAATTAATAGTTCACTAACATTTAAAAAATGTGAGGGGAAAATAAGGAAAGGATATTAATTAACATATTTAAAATTTTAAGATAATATAGATATAGATTTTATTTAAAAATACAAAATAAATAAATTTAAAAGAAAGCTTCACATGATGCCACATGACGACCTCCATTGAATGTCACCTCATACAAACTCAATTCTTTTATTATAAGTTATAGATGGTGGGTGAGATGGTCATCACATCATCACACTTAATCACTTTGTGCCACCTAATTCCATCACATTTTATTACTAAATTCATAGGATGGTCATCACATCCATCAATAAACTTTTTTATTTTAATACACTTAAACAAACATTTTATAAAAAAAAAATAAAAAAAATACAATCGAACTTAAAAAATATTAAAAAGCATAAAAATAAAAAAACTAAAAGTTAATCATCCAACCTTACTTCTCATAAATTTCACGTTTTTGTTCGATGAAAATCAACTTGTTTGGTTCTTCGGCATCTTCATGATTCTCCTGCAAAAGCTTCAAATCTTTATTTTTTTCAACTTTGGGCAAATGTTGCATTAAAGTGTTTTCTATTTTTATTTTCAAATCCGCCAACAAATTACGTCGTTCTCAATTCTCCTCCATTTTCACCAACTTTGCCGACTTGTATTCGGCCATCTCATCCACCCAAACCGCTTTCCCTTTACCACTTGACGACTCAAAACTTTTCCTTCGAGTCGCGGTTTTTGTCGGTGGGGTCGGGAAATTCTTCTTTCAAATTTATATCAAGAATGTTGCTTGACAACCCATCCGTTGATGGTGTACAATTTTCAGAATCAGATATTTTAGATCATTTTTTAGAATGACCACCCCTTCTCCTTCCGCTTCCCCTTCCTCCACGAGTTTCCGTTGGCCCATGATCGGTCACCCCGGAATGTCAACGGGAACCCACTTGGAATGAACTCTTGCAACTTCCCAAGCATTCAACGAAGTAAAGCCATTCTATTTGTAGAGTTTTTGATAATCGCCGAGGGCCGCACGTATGATTTCCACATCACTTGATCCACTTAGCCAACTACGTTTCTATTTAAAAAAAATACAATGTAAACAATTCATAAAAAAATTGTAACAAAGTAAAAAAAATATAAACGATTAATAACATACATGTGTAACGTAGAGGCCGTTGAGTTGACTCGTTTTTTTATTTAAGTCGGTCCATTTACCAGTTATTTGATCTATGGGTCGTGTGGTTCCACCGGTAAGTTGTGAAAAGTGGCCCATGACTCGGTTCCAAAAGGTGTCTCTTGGTTGTTGACTTCCGACGTGTTTGTTCTCGGAAATATATTAAAACAACTTTGTCAAGGCCACCACTTCTTCTTGCGACCAAGGAGTACTTTTTTCGGCGCTGTGTTTGTCGGTTTAATTTTATTTTTTCCACGGCGTGGTGGGGCTTGCACTTGTATCTCTTCTTCTTCCTCTTCTTGATCACCATCTTCATCCGAATCATGGTCGATTCGAGACGGGTTATGAAAGGGAGTATTTTGGTAGGAATCGCGATATCCAAAACGACAAGCGGGACCATCATTGGCTCATCAATCGGGTCGGGAGGTATGTGGAACACCCCAGATGCGACTTGGGTTGTCATGTTGCGTTGGGAGTAGTGTAGGGGATATTGGTTTGGAAGCGAAAACTGTTGGGTTTGATACATAAGGTTTTGAAAACCTTGGTTTGGAAAGGGTGGGGTGGGGTAGACATATGTTGGGTTTGAGACGCTTGGTGTGTAGGTTGTGGGATTTGTGGTTCGTCTTGACGACACCTAGCCGGTACGCTAAATTAGGCGCAACCTTTGGTCGAAACTTTCGCTTCTTTGCCGCAAATTTCTTGCTCGACCCTTTCATTTTTTAAGCGTGATTGTATTTTGATTGAGGCTTAGATTGTTTGATTGTTGGAGGTATTGTTTGATTGTTGGTGGTATTGATTTTGGTTGAAAATGAATAAATATATATTGTATTTTAGAATTTTTTTTAAAAGCCAAAATGGTCATATGACCATTGTCTAACGGTCTAATGTGTCCAAATGAGGCCGCGGTGGCTGTCACGGATTCTGTGTCTCGCGACCGTGATAAATTTGGTTGGGGGGGGGGGGGGGGGTGTTTGAGGTGGGGTTTTTGTGGTTGGGGGGTTTGAGGAGGGGAATAACAATCTTTTTATGCTAACTAGTTAAATGTAATTATATAATTTTTGATCAAGATGATTGACATTATGAGAAAAACTATGCCAATGTTGAACACCGAAGTCCTTCAAGGAAATACAGAAGGCTCCTCCTCCATAAAGGTTCTTGTAAATTCTCGATTCTAGATATGTAAAGAAATATAGAATGCTAGGCAGGAATACTTAACTTGGATTCTAGACTATTGATTTAAGTAGACCTTAGTCGTTTATTTTTATGTAAGGAACACAATGTGCTTGTTCAGCTTAATTGTGTGTTTCTCTTTGGTAGCTAAAATATTGCACGGATGAGAGTAAGGTTGACCTAGTTAGCTAAGTATCACACTATCACACAACAAGCTTACCGAGATAGGTTGGTTACGTTTGGTACTAAGGCCGTTGACTAATTAGACTATGGCTACAACTATGGTGTAGGTGATGAGTGTCATAGTCGATATGAGTCTCACCAAGGGAAAAACGAAGAATCAAGATATCATGGCAAACTTCGACAACATGGTTGTGAATGTAGACCTCCATGATATGTTTGTAGGGAAAATGGGTCATTTATATTAAAATCAATTACAAATTTACAACAAAGATGGTCTCTTTATTCGTATGCTAAATACAGTACAATACCGTGTATAAATGAATTACAAGAAACATAATAAACATTACATAAACCTAAAAATGTATAATTCAAAACAGAGTCTTTAACAATGTTCTTGGTTGCAAAACAAACAGACTAATCCATTAGCGTTGGTTGACGCTTCATGTTCAACGTGGGTGCCTAAATATAGATTACATTTCTCCTCTTAGATGAACGCGTATGTCTCACGAGGTGCAACAACCGGGACAACATGTATTGTCAGAGATGACCCACACCCTCAACATAACACCATGCTTTTTGGTATTTATAAGCATGCAAAAAAGATAAAGTTTGGTGAAATGTTGGACTAATTTCATGAGTACTCTATTCTACTTTGTTGGAAAATATTGTTCGTCTATAGACATGGTGAAAAACATCGGCAAGAAGTTAAAAAAAAAAACTCTTGTTATATTATGTTTTGGAATGTTTAAAATCAAATTTTACTTTTGAATCAAATAACTTGCTTTTGATTAGGATTTTTGGTAGTATTATTTTATGACTATAAACAGGTTTATATTTGGAATCTTTCTTGATTTTGATGCATTTTTTTGCATTAAAATTAATGTTATTTCTGTTTTTCTGCTAGAATTGTTAATTTTTTACGATTTGTCAAAATTTTGTCCAAACATTGGAAACTAGACTTGTCGCAGTTTTGTCGAAACTTTGGAAAACCTACTTGTCGCAATTTCGTCGCAAATAATTGTGGGAATTCTGTCTAAAAACTTATATTTAATTTGTAGGAATTTTTTCGCATCATTTGAAAAATACTTTTTTGAAATGCGGGAAATTTGTCGAAGACTTTAAAAGAATTTGTTGGAATTTTGTGGCAATATATATGAATTGGTTCAAATAAGAATTTTTGGTCAAATTGAGAACTGAAAGAACCATTCT
Source organism: Ambrosia trifida (assembly GCA_028751855.1). Taxonomy (NCBI): domain Eukaryota; kingdom Viridiplantae; phylum Streptophyta; class Magnoliopsida; order Asterales; family Asteraceae; genus Ambrosia; species Ambrosia trifida. The sequence goes on from CM054127.1 coordinate 48,547,811, forward strand.
AGACCACATATTTATCTAAGGGCAAAAAAATTTCACTTAATCGCTGCTTTTTTTACATGAATAATTTTTTTAATTCTTTTCCTCAATATACACATATCATCATCATACTCAGTTAATCCCACCAATAGCAAAAGCTAAGGTAGAGTCTGAGGAGGGTAAGATGTAGACAGCCTTACCTCTACCCCGTGGGAATAAAGCGGTTGCTTCCAGTGAGACCCCCGACTCAATAGTGGTTTTATATCAAGCTTTAGACATAAGACACATAACACTTAGCAATCGGGACAAACCCGATTGGTGCATGTATCTCCTTGTCTTTTGGCTATCAACGTCACCACATGATGCATAATTAATCGTCCATCATTTTTAATGTTATTTTTACGAAATTAGTAAAATAACGTTAAAATTAGTGCACTTTTACTTTTGCCCCGAGGGCCGCACATATACACATTATATGCGCACAGCTGTAAGCAGGGCTTACCAATATACACATATGTATAATTGAAATATACACATATGTATAACTGAAAATTTAATATACGCATATGTATAATTGCAATATACACATATGTATAAATGCAGTATATACGTACGTATAAATGAAAAAAAAATAAAAAAAATTTCTTATATAAACACGTGCGATTAAGCAAAAATATTTTTTTTAATTTTTTTCCTTTATAGAAATGTGTGGTCCAGAATGGTTCTCTCAGTTCTCAAATAGGGGTTGGTTCTCTTAGGGTCTCTACCCTATATATATATATATATATATATATATATATATATATATATAGGGGGAGGATAAATTGAAAACCCTCTCCAGTTAAGAAAACTATGAAAACTCAATCTCATCCATCTATCTTGCATGATCAAGGGTCCTTATTTAATATAACTTTTTCACATGTATTAAAAATTTAAAAGATGAATAAAAAGTACAATAAGGGCAAACTTGTAAACAAATATCTTCTCTCTCCTGACACATCTTACACACTTTTCTCTCCCTCACATTACTCTCTCATTCTTCATTCTTTTTGTCATCTTTTCAACTCTCACTTTCTCTTTTTTATCTTTCCAGCATCATCTTTTTTACACTGTAACAAAGACAAAGTTTTGTTGTAAAGAATACCATCTTTTATTAAAACATAATAAATAAAAACAAGTTACAAAATGTCGCATCGTAACAAGATAAATTACACAATGTAATTACAATAAAACAGGTTACATTGTAATGAAACATGTTACATACGAAACCACATAATATTTCATAAAAAGAACATGATCAATGAAACATTTTACAAACATGATAAATAAAATGGATTACATAGTAACACATGAAAACCACATAATCTTTCATAAAAAAAACCATGATGACTGAAACATGTTACAAAATATCGATCATAAATAAAACATGTTACATTGTAAAGAGTAATGTTAACAACTTTTACATATTAACAAGACATGTTACGTACGAAAACCACAGTCTTTCATAAAAAAAACATAATGACTGAAACATGTTACAAAACATTATAAATGAAATATATTATATTATTCCCCTGTAACAAGCCGAGTCACATATGTAATAACAACAACAAAACCCACTTTATTTTTTCTAACTTAAAAAATGTTACACGATGATATTAAATGTTATAAGACATTATCTCTGTTTCTATAATAACATACCAAAAACATAAATAAACTAAAATAATATAAATAGTATGATAATGAACAATTTTTAATATTTAATTAAAAAAATCGTATGAAATTAAAAGTTAATTAAATCATATTTGACTTTAACATTTAATGCAATGTTGTTCCCAATGCAAGACTTATTGTCTTGTGAATAAACTAGAAACCACCAAGTGAAATCATGATTATGCTGGAACCCTTATCAAATCTTAAAGAATCATAATTTTATTTATAAAAAAACAACCATCTTTCATGCAAATTGGTTAGAAATTTTTTCTTTTACCTCTACTTCATTTAAGGGTCTGACAAAAAAAAAAAAAAAAAAAAAAACATATAAAAACTCAATCACACATTCAATTTTTTGTTCCTTGTTTTGAATCTGAATTTATCAAAACGAAGAAATCTTGCTTTTACTTAAGAACCCAAAAAGGATTTGATTTTAACATACCTAAATCATGTTGCTTTTACTCAATAACCCAAAAGGAGTTGATTTTAACATACCTAAATCACATAGAAATGACCAGATCTACGATCTTGAGATCTGCAAAACGGGACGAGTTCCGGATGTAGTTGACAAAAACGCCAACGAATTTGAAAGCACTTGGCTTCAACCGTCCTTCACCTTGTCGGATCTGAATCGCCACCGGGTTTGAAACCCACTGTTTGTTGTAACCTTTTCGATCACCTTCAACCGCTCTTTTACTCTTATTCATCATGCGGTTCTTAGATCTTAAGTGATTGTAGTAATCATAATCACCATCTCTCTGATTTGTGTCTCACTCTCTATTTTTTTGTGCAAGATGAAGAAGAACAATAGATACATTTTATTTGGGTGTTGGCTTTAAGAGAGAGAGAGAGAGAGAGAGAGAGATTACTTGTTTAATAGAGATAGAGAAAGAAAAAGAATCTTATGTGTGAGAGTGAATGTGTCAGGAGAGATGAGAGAGTTACAAAACTTTTTACCAAAAATACCCCTCAATTAATTTTCAAACAAGATTACGTGGGTTAATTTAAGCCACATGATGGGTTTTTATAGTTTCTTTAACTCAAGAGAGTTTCCTATTTATAATTCCCCTATATATATATATATATATATATATATATATATATATATATATAGGGTTAGGATACTTTGAAAACTCCTATGAGTTGTGAGAACCATAGGAACTCTTCTAGACCATTGATCTTGTGCATCCAATGGATGAGATTTCATCTTAGCTTTGTTTTGTCTTTTTATGAGTTATATATATATATATATATATATATATATATATATATATATATAGGGGAAAGTTAATTTGAGAACACCTATATTTCGTGCGAACCGCGAGAACGCCATCTAAAACCATTCAAATCAAAATTTTCTTTTTACACTTATCTTTATTACTAAAATACAATTCCAAAAACACAATTTACGCGTAAAAATTTTAACGTATACGGAAATAAATTGTTTTTACACATGTGTAAATTTACTGTTTGTACATGTGTAAACTGTTTCATTTACACATGTGTAAAAAGTTAATTTGAAAGTGTTTTTGCAAGAAAAGATGAATTATTTGGAAAGAAAATTCGTTTTTTAATGTTGTATTTTGATTATAATTAGGTTTGTATTGAAAAAAAATGATTTTGATTGGTTTTCTCTTTTGTTCTCACGGTTCTCGCGATATTTAGCGTTCTCAAGATAACCCTCCCCTATATATATATATATATATATATATATATATATATATATATATATATATATATAGGGTTAGGATACTTTGAAAACTCCTATGAGTTGTGAGAACCATAGGAACTCTTCTAGACCATTGATCTTGTGCATCCAATGGATGAGATTTCATCTTAGCTTTGTTTTGTCTTTTTATGAGTTATTAGATCTATTTAGATTTTTTAATTAAAATAATAGGGGTTAAGGGTATTTAGGTAAAATACACAATGAGAGAGAATAAAACAATATAATATCATATTAATATTTTATTAAAAATATTAAAATATCATAATTTTTTTAACTTTAATTTATTTTTTAATTCTTTTACTTTATTAAAACCAAAATAACAAATATTCAAAATTCAAAATCTGTGCATCCATATCCCTGTATGAAAATTATTTACACTAGTGTAAAACCCAAAATAATATTTTGAATTATTTACCCCAGTGTAAAATCGAAAATATACTTATAATTTTGAAAGCCATTGTATCTTTTACACCAGTGTAAAAACCAACAAAAAAACATCTACCAACAAAAACATTTATACATTCGAATTACACCACTGCAAAAATGCCCCACGAACATCAACAAAAACATCTATACACCACTGTAAAAAACTGAAACATCTATAAATTCATGTACTATATCCGTTACACCAATGTAAACAAACAAAAAAGTTGCCTAAAAACAACAAAAACACCAATGTAAAAACATATTTACACCAAAATATATACACAACCTACATCTAAAAACTAACTCTACAACAATCTTGTCCACTAACTCAAACAATTACACCAGTGTAAAAATTTCAAAAATAATAATAATAATAATAATATGTAACCATTCATCCTTACCATCCTTCTTCATCATCAAATCATCTTCAAAAAATACCAACGCCACTGTGAACACCACCTCCATTCATCCTTAGATCATAAAAATCATCCTTACAAAAAGGTCCGTCAAAAACACCACCTCTAACAGATCTGTGTTTTAACAATACCCAAGTCATTATTTCAAAAAAATAAAAAAAAATGAACAGAAAAAAAAAATAATAATAATAATAAATGTAGTAATAATAACAGAAAATAAAAATAAAATAATAATAATGATAATAATAACAAGAAAAAAATTAATAATAATAATAATAATAATAATAATATTATTATTATTACCTGTGAAATGTCGGAAGCCACCACTCAAACCACCCCCGAAACCACCCTCAGCCACCACCACCTTCAAAACCACCCCCCGAAACCGCCCCCCTGTTTCAGAACCATCGTTGAAGCATCGTTGAAGCCGTCATTTCAGAACCCCTGTTTCAGAACCATCGTTGAAGCTAGCATTGTTGAAGCCATCCTTCACCCGATCTGTTTCAGACCACCCACCGTCATCTGTTTATGTTTCTGAAAAAACCATCGTCAGATCTGTTTTCTGAAAAACTCATCATTGAGCCATCGTTGAAAGCCATTGTCAGATCTGTTTCCGTCACCATCTCCCCTGTCGTCGTCTTCTTTGTTCAGCCCTTGTTCTTCTGTGTTTTTAGAGAGAGAAATAAAGAGAGAGAGAGAGAGAGGGTATGTGTGTGTGTGTTTTAGAGAGAGAAAGGAAGTGAGAGAGAGAGAGATGAGAGACTGATTATTTTAGAGAGAGAAAGGTATTTAAACATGTATGGTGGGGTGTGGGTGGGGTGGGGTGGGGTGGGGTCGGGTAGGGTAGGGGATGTGTTATTTGACTAAAATGCCCTCCATTATAATAATGTTAAGTGGCTTATGTGTCGCATTATTATTGGGTTAGGGGAGTTCTAAAGTTCTCACAACTCAGGAGAGTTTTCAAAATATCCGGATCCTATATATATATATATATATATATATATATATATATATATATATATATATATAGGGTAGGGATCATACGAGAACCAACTTTAGGGAGAGAACCAGAGAACCATTGTCAACACAAACAAAAAAAACCTAAAAATCCCACCTCCACCTCCTAAAAAAAACGCTCCATCCCATCCCCCCAAAAAGATACCCCCTCTTCCACCATACCCAAAAACTAAACCCTAAAGCTAAACCCATTAAAAAACTTAACTATAATAGTGAAATGCACATGTGCATGTAGTACAATTATCTTATTTTATAGTTTTATATAGAGGTTTTTTTAAGTTTATTCACCAACAACCCCAAAAAACCTAACCCCATTCCCATCATACCTAAAAACTAAACCCTAAAGCTAAACCCATGAAAAAAAACCTAACTATAATAGTGAAATGCACTTCGCGTTTATTTAAAGATCATTGAATAAATTTTTTTCCACCATTTATATCATATCACGTCCATTTAATGATCATTTCATTATGGCAATTGATAATTTATTCAAAAGTGTGCTCTAATAGTGAAATGCACATGTGCATACGGTATATGTATGTATATATATAACAGCAAAATGCACATGTGCATAAGACCTGACGTAATTATGACGTAAAAAAGGCCATTTTTTTGTTTTTTTTTCAGAAAGATTAACACTAAAAAAACATTTTGGTGTTTTTACTTTTTATATTTTTTTAGGTTATATATATATAGGATTTGGATCATTTGAGAACCACTATTTAGAGAGAGAACCAAAGAACCAAGTGTGAACACAAAAACCCCTCCACCAAAAAATAAAAAAAATAATAAAAAAATTATATAACCTAAAAAAATAAAAAAATAAAAAAAGTAAAAACACCAAAATGTTTTTTTAGTGTTAATCTTTCTGAAAAAAAATAAAAAATACAAAAAAAATAAAAAAAAACAAAAAAATGGCATTTTTTACGTCATAATTACGTCATATACCGTATGCACATGTGCATTTCACTATTAGAGCACACTTTTGAATAAATTATCAATTGCCATAATGAAATGATCATTTAAATGGACGTGATATGATATATAAGGTGGAAAAAAATTTATTCAATGATCTTTAAATAAACGCGAAGTGCATTTCACTATTATAGTTAGGTTTTTTTTTCATGGGTTTAGCTTTAGGGTTTAGTTTTTAGGTATAATGGGAATGGGATTAGGTTTTTTGGGGTTGGTGGTGAATAAACTTAAAAAAACCCCTATATAAAACTATAAAATAAGATAATTGTACTACATGCACATGTGCATTTCACTATTATAGTTAAGTTTTTTAAAGGGTTTAGCTTTAGGGTTTAGTTTTTTGGTATGGTGGAAGAGGGGGTATCTTTTTGGGGGGGATGGGATGGAGCGTTTTGGTTTTTGGGGGGTGTGGGGTTAGCTGCACATGTGCATTTCACAATTGGGGGGGGGGGGGGGGGGGTTGGGGCGGTGTGGGGGATGGGGGGTTTAGGTTTTTAGGGAGTGAGGTGGGTGGGTTTAGGTTTTTAGGGGGTGGAGGTGGGGTTTTTAGGTTTTTTTATTTGTGTTGACAATGGTTCTCTGGTTCTCTCCCTAAAGTTGGTTCTCGTATGATCCCTACCCTATATATATATAGGGGCGGTTATTCTACAAAGTAAAAGAAACGTGCGAAGGATGCGAAGGAACTTTGTACATGATAATTACGTAATGTTTTTTATGTTCATGAAAGCATTACGTAATTATCATGCACTTTGAAGTGCATGATAATTACGTAATAATAATTACGTAATGTTTTTGTATGTTCATGAAGGCATTACGTAATTATCATTACGTAATTATCATGTACAAAGTGATCCTTCGCACGTTTGTATTACTTTGTATTTGATCTTGCCCCTATATATATAATTTTCGTTGTTCTAAAAAAATCTTAAAATAATGTATTTAATAAATAGTTTTAAGCATTTAATATTAAATCAAATATCACATGTAATTTCTACGAAATTATATATATTTATATTTATATTCTATAAATCTAGCATTTTCAAGGATTTGAAATATTCAACCACTCACTATTTTAATTTAATTAGTCGTGATTGATATGTTTTTTTTTTCTTTTCAAAATGAGACAAAATCAAATCCGTTGATTCGGCTAAAAAATTGAAAACATTTTTCTTCTTTGTCAACAACTAGTTTTTTGCCCCGCGCGTTGCGGCGGAAACACGACTTGGTTGACATTCGGGCAGTGTTGTAAAAATCAGGGATTAATCGGCGATTAATCGCTAGTCGGTAGGTTACTGATTAATTTTTCGTTAATCAGTCAATTAATCGGTAGTCGGCCTAGTCGGATATTTGATCGGATTTTAGGCAATTAATCAGTCAAACTAAACTTACTTTCAATTTTGAAAGCTCACTCCGCCACCTACTCCGTCGTGCCTCGCCGCCAAAAAATGTATAAAACTGGGATGAAATTAACATACCCCTATAGAACTGAGACCAAATTAGTATTGAATTGGGAAGAATCATATAAAAAGGTTCTGACTTACAGTTCTAAAGGATAGGGTTAGCTCTGTTTGAGCAACATCAATTGGCGCCGATCACACACGAACTCCAAAGAGCATACCTTTGTTACCACCGCCACCGTCCCTTGAATCTGCCATCACATCGGAGTTGGCGCTACTTTTGTGCGCTTTTGTCGAGTAGATCTCACAAATATGTAATCACTAATTTAGTATTTTAGTCTCTATATAAACGAACTGAAGATACAATCATCCCAAAAATAGATGCACAAATCTGAAAAAGAAACTATTATACTTCATCCAACCCCTAACTCGGACCATTTCGATCTAATTACTACAAATTACTGCATAATATTTACCTTTTTTAAACCTTCATAACCCCATGACCTCTAAGCTAATTTTGACTTGTTCATCAATCCTGCATAGTAATGGATCATGGTCAAGTAGAAGTTGGACAATAGCTGCAATTATTGACATAACTTCATCAAGCTGATTTAGAAGCTCGAGCATAGTTCGTTGTACTTCACTGTAACCATTCCCACTTCCAGATTCCATCCGAGCAGATCCAATACTGTCTATTTCATCCATAAATTTCCATAAATATGATAGATGGAGCATGTTCCCTGAACCGACAAAGAAAAACAGCAATAAACACATTATTACATATAGTCAATAGACTCAATCCAAACATGGGGTTTAGATTGTACATACGCCTCTAACATTGGCCATCTTTGCAGAATAGTTGCATTGAATTGAAATTAAAAAAAATAGGAATACTATTAATATTCTTAACACAAATGGATCTGATAAAATAATTAAAACAAAATTAAAAGAATTTAGAAGCGATATTATATACCTCAATTTTATCAGTAAGTGTTATCAAAGTGCCAAGTAGCATTTCATATCATGTTTAATCAAATTCAAAGGTAATAACTGAGTTTAATGCAAGTCCAGCAAATTTGTTTAACTTCAATTAGTGAAGGTACTGAATCACTATCATGTTTAACTCCAATTAGTATAGAGATAAAGTCGCATTTTTCAAGTCACCATCAATAATTTTTTGTATGTAAATGATCAAGAAGAAAATTACTTGCAAAAAAAATAAATGAAATAATGCAAACCATACGTAAATCAAAACCATTTTGCCTTTGAGGAAAGGAGCCTCAGATCTGTTGCAACTGAACCTGTTTTGCCCAAATCCGCCTTGGCCGCAATCAGCAAACTACCCAGAGAACAATAGCGATCTTTATTGCTCAGTCTATATTATATCATCTCATCATCCCCTTAGGCCTTATAAGAAGTAACAGCAAGAACCATCAACACCAGGGAAAAGAAACAAAGCCATTGTCGCCAGGCAATACCCCACAGGCACGGCTGCTTGCTCGTGTCTTACTTTGGTTAACCTATCTAAATCAAAAAGAAGTGTGTGAGAAAAAAAGAGTTCGATACATAAGTATCATATGTAATGCAATATGCATAATTGCTTTAAGTTGTACTCTATTTTTTTCTTGTGAGATGAAAACTCTTCTATATAACGAAAGAGCTTCTACATCACGACGAAATCATTGACTCATGGTTGATCAAATGATCAACTGGCAAGAGGAAAGTCATTCTTAAAAACCTCATCACCCTCGCATGGTTCATTCACTTGAGCAAGACACAACATAACACCTAAAGATTCACAAACCGGTTTAGTTTCGGTCAAAGAAATTCGAATCAGTTTCTGCCCAAACCAGTTCAGTTCCATGCCGGTTTAATTAAATAAAAAGAATCTGTTCAGTTCAAAACTTGTGTTTATCTGGTTTGATGCAGTACTAATCAATTTTGTTTCACGCAGGTTTCTCTCAAACTGGTTTCTGGGGCTGTTCAGTTTCAGTTTAGGAACCGGTTTTGGTTGCCCACCTCTACACATACATATCGAATGGCACCTCTACACATGCATATCGAATGTCCAAAGCCAAAATACCAATCAGTAAAACCACAGTTTGTTGAGTAAGTTACACAGTCACACCTTATTAAAAGAAAAAGCAGCAGCAACACCTCTAACGACATCATCTATAATCACCATTGTTTAAAATTAAACACATTAGGCGACCAACTCATTACCTCGATTTCAGTCAGTTGAAACGAAAACAACAATTAAAATATTATATCGAAAGACGATATAATTGACCCGTAACTGCCTTGATGCTTCGGTTCGTGCAGCTTTCACAGAATACTCCACTTCACTTGGTCTCTTTTGTTATAGTGACCCTATATTGATTTCGTACAACATATTACATTCGCGTATATGCAACTAATCGATTACCAAGGACAATATAATTATCCGGAAAACACCAATCATTTACTTACAAGATCGTAAAACGGGAAAAAAAAAGCCAAGTTTAAAAACAGGCTAAAACTTTAGTCATAACTATCAACGCATCATGCAATGAACCTCGCATATTTGAAAGATTGGCCCAAGACTTTTTGAAAGTTAAGTGACGCGCAATGATGATCCTCACTACAAATTAACAGTCCCACTGTGATGTTGTTACATGATATCGTACTTAATTTACCTACGTGAGTGCTAAGTTGGTTCCATTCACTTTTTAACTGCATTTTAGTTTTGTTCTTGCCTATCATATTGACCTTTTTGTATAACTACTTTATCGTTCTTAAAGTTAAGTTACAATTATAGTAACATATCTCCCATCCACAGCTTCTGGTCTATGCTTGGCGATGTCGAATCTCCAACAATATCCCCACATCAAAGTAATTATAGTAACATAAGGTGAAATAGTCAAGAATGATTCATGTCATGTTATAGGATTACAGTAGCATAAACCATGACTTTGCCTCTTAATTTTACCATTTTCGTCTAAAAGGTGACCTACGAATACACCCTGTGCAAGTACCTTTAAGATGTTAATTCATAGTTGTATTGTTTCAACAGGACATTAATTCTATCTGTTACCTCTATTAGGTTGTGAAAAGCCCACCTTCGCATGTATGGTTTATTGAATCTTTAATTTGGGGTTGACTTCCTGTAGTCAAACGCATAAGACGTCGTACTCCATATAATACGTAATAAGCCAAAGGGTTTATACACAGGACCAATTCATACTCGCTTACCTTGCAAGGAAGCCTAAAGGGTCCAAAGCCTGTTGTAAACCATCGATACACCATGCTTGATTGTGATATTAGGCTTTAAACAAAAGAAAAGAGATTAAGATTTGTCATAACAAATTTACAAAACAAAAAGTAGTCACTTAATCAAAGAATTAGCCAAAATTGAACCAAAAGGACTGAACTATACTTTACCTTTCGTACCGTACATCTGGTATAAATGTGTCGTCTCATACTCTATATCAATAGCTGTGCATATGATGTAACATCACCATCAACCTTCATGTAACCCAAATCTACAAACAGGCGTCGCAGTCTTGGCGCTCCGATGGAACCGCCACCATCGGACAACCGGAGGTGATCGTAATTTGGTAATATTCTATATAAATCATTGCCATGTACCTATACTAACTGCTGCTGGTTACTACAAAATAAAAATATTTGGTAATAATTTATATAAGAGGCTACCTTTTCACTTTACAACCCATTGCAGCTCCCTACCTGTACAACAATCACTGCTAAGACCTGGTCTTCTTAATAATATAAACCACAAACATACACTTCCAATTATCAATTTATCTATCAATGCTAAGACCTGATCTTGACTCTTCAAAAGGACGAAAAAGATAGTAAAAAAACGTCTAATACCTACATATAGATGACAATCGGCAGGGCTGAGAACGTGACGATGATGATTGAGCAGTAGTAGCGTACATCCGTCCGGTGAGAAACACCGGCGACAGCAGATGCGTTGACAGTAGATGAGTCCGCAGCTACGACGGCTTCGACGAAGCTTTTCTGGTTCGTTGGTTGCTCTGGTTCCATCCTTCCGGTCAAGGGTTGGTTTAATCGATGTAAACCGATTCAAGGAAAAGATTTTCATCCATGGGTCTTCTGATTGTTATAGAGGGAGATTTTCATGGAAGAGATGAGAAGAGACTCAAGAGAGAGATGAGTAGAGGGATGAATATATACAGTGTATTGATTGAATGGCGAAGGTGAAAGGAACTCGGTGTTAAGAGAGGAAGGGCCTAGACCAAGGCATTAAGTGCTTGTACCTTAAAGTACAAAAAAACTTGCATAAACAACTTGGTAAATGTATATATATATAATCCACACCGATCCATGCTTTAATTTGAATATTTGTTTCCTGATAATATGTAACATACTACATATAATTTTGAACTGTATACGGCAAGAAGAAGGTTATTTAGTTGAAGCTTCATAAAGATACTGTTTCTTTGACAAAGATAAGTGGAGACCCTAAAAGGTGCAAAGCATGCTAACTCGCACCCGAATAAGCGTGCACGTGGTGTGAACAGGCATTAGCCCAAGCCACATTAATCGTTTTGAAGTTAGGCTCTAGCCTAGTTGGTGTAGAAGGTGAAGTGGGTAGGTTGTCACTCATGGGCAGATCGGGTTATCACTTCCACTACTCAGTCATGCGGTTCCCATTGCTTAGCAGTTGGGTGGTTGTTGTTGGTTCACGGTTACCATTGCTGATTGCTCGCGCGGGTCAACGTTGATGCTGCTGTAGTTCCCACTGCTCGTCAGTTACCGTTGTTGCGTTTTCAAGTTACCACGGCTCGTCGATTTTACCTAGTGTCATGAGTTAAGAGGACAATTTGATTGGACGAGATTAATGCAATTTAATTGTGTTTACCACAATTAAAAAATGCATTTCGAAAATTGTTCAGGTGAACAACAATAGGGCTCATTTTCGTCATAAGGAAAAACATAATATTCACATAGAAACCAGATATACTGCTAGAAAACTACGATCAAATTTATCGGAAATCTGTCGAAAATGGTCATTATCGAAAAATTTGCCACAAAACAATCTGTGGGAAAAAATAAACTTGTTGGTATTCTGGCTAGCGACAAAACTACCACAAAATCTTCGGCAATATTCCGACAAACGCTCTTGTCACACACTTTCCGACAAAATTCCGGCAAAACTTTTTTTTATAAATACAAATATATATATATATATATATATATATATATATATATATAAATAGAGAGAGAGAGAGGGAGGATAAATTGAAAACCCTCCCCAGTTAAAGAAACCTTGAAAACTTCATCTTGGCCATCCATAGATTTTCATCTATGGCCTTTATTAATTCTTCCCTTTTTACTTTTTTTTTAAATTCAAATGTTACCATAAAGTAAGAAAAGGACATTTTGGGAATGCAGAACTTATTTCTCTTTCCCTCTTACACAAAAATACATCCTCTTTCTTTTCTCTCATCTTTTCTTACGTTTCTCTCTCCTCTCACTTTCTTTCTCCTGACACACTCTTTCTCCTAACACATTACATTTTTTTTTTACTTTTTTCTCATACTTTTTAATACCTAAAATATCTGTAATATGTAACTCTAGTTGTTCTTTTTGTCTCTAACATCTAAGTTACATAGATAAGAACGAATTTTATTTTATGTAACATGATATGTTAAATATATAAATTGATAAAATAAAAAACCTACTTTAATACAAAAGTTACAAATTTTATATTTTGCTAGTTGTTCGTGTAACAAGCCAACTTATACATGTGACAACATACTTTATTTGTAACAAGCAAATTCACTTTTCAAAAAAAAAATCATGATAACTAAAAAAATCTAATTTATTTTCTATAACTACAACAAGAATTAAATTATAACAAGATTACAAGGAGAATTAAGTTGTAACAAGATTACAAGGAGAATGAAAAGTTACAAACGAAATTACAAATGCTACATAAATTAATTACAATGTTACTTCCTATATAACAAAAAAAAATATCTGGATTTATAATCTGTAATATAAAACATATGTGGGTTTATCCTCTGTAACAGATAACATACCTGGGTTTATCAACTGTAACAGAACACGTAACGAGATAACATACTAAAAAAGAGCCTAAAACAAACATTAACATAACAAACATTTGTAATGTAACATGGTAACACTGTAACACTTACATAAAACTAACATTGTAACACTTTATTTTATAAGTAACAAAAACTAAAAAAATACAAAAACTAAACATGAACCATAGTTCACAAAATCTACGTTATCTAAAAAAGAAAACAGAGGGAAAAAAAATGTGATAGAAAACAATTATTAAAAAAAAGAACAATAATTACATTTATTTATAAAAAAAATAAGCCTTTTAATCTTGTAACCCATAAATTATCATAAAAAAAAGTGTAGGTAACTCCATTAGATAAGCCTCTCCATTTTTCTGACCTTCAGCTTTACTTTTTCAAAAAAATGCGTTCTTGCAATAGCAACTGGTTGTTCTTGAAAAATAAAATCAAGATCTACAAAAAAAAAAAAAACCTGCCACCGCCGTGCACCTCTTTGTAAGCACCACCACCGCCTGATTCGTCTTCATTTTTGTTACCCAGGTCTGGAATTCTGGTTATAGCTCTTTGTAAGCACAACTCCCTTCGTGTAACACCCCAACCGATGGCAGAAACATCGAGGTGTCACGAGGTAACGATTGTTCAATAGCTCATGGACTAGAAATGTAAATATTAATACATTGACTAAGTAATTTATTACATTGAAACGAAATTACAAGAATACAACATTTAAGAACTAATAATCTAAAATAAAATTTAGTAAATCTCAAGTCTAAGTCTAAGTTCCAAAAGCTTAACAGTGATCTCATAACAACCTGAAACATGTACAAAAATAATTTTGTCAATAAAAAAAATGTATTGGTGAGCATACCCTGTTTGAATAAATATAGTAGGAAAAGAGTTTCGCAATTCACGTGTTATACTGTCTACAATTTAGTGTTCAAGCTATGTACAAATGTCACCTAAAATTAAGCCTTAGAGTAGAAATGATATCTAAGAATAATGAGATATCTAGTATATATGTATAGTAGTCGCCCAATAGTATGATTATATATAGTATGCAACAAAGCAAGTAGTTTACACATAACAATAGTCAAGTACTATTTATTGCTATGCTAGGCCCACATCGGGTTAATGATTAAGGTCATAAGTACACACTATCAGCAATCAACAAGTAAAACACATACAAGAATTGCGATTGTGAATATAGACTAAAGCATGATTAAGTGAGTGATGTAATAAGCGTACATGAGTCACCCCAAAAGTGTAAACATGAAAAAGGGGAAAGATATACTCACATTCACTAAGCTGAATTATCCTCTAAGCGTTGTGAATGTATGTGAGGCGAATCCCAACGACTCAACAACGTAGCTAGTCCAATTTGAAGAAATAAAAACCGAAAAAGAAAGAATATCAAGCTTCAATTCGCCAATTACAAGAGTTTATAATCAAAGCTTCAATTGTAGAAGTAATAGACTATAGAAGAAAGGTATGAGGGAAAGTATAATCAGATTGAAACAATCGATTTAGAGGTGCCCAGTGTAATGGGTCATTGGTGGGTTTTATACTAGTTTTGGATTCAATTAGCCATTAAAATTGGTCAACACCATAAAGTAAGGTTTCATGATGAATTGACTATTTGACTAGGACTTTGACTGTTTGACTAAGACTTTGACTGGGACTTTGACCGGGACTATGACTAAGACTTTGACTCAGACTTTGACTAGGACTTTGACTGTTTGATTGTCTTCGCGGACCGCGAGAACTAAAAAATCAAATTTTCTAATTTAATCAATTTTAAGTTCCGGACTTGTTTCCTTCGGTGTCTAAGTTGTTTCAGGACCGAAAATTAAGGGTTTTGAGTATCAAGGTCTGAAACATACGTGCTCGGGTGTAGATGTGAGTATAAAACGTGCAATACTTTTACTTATAAAAATTATAAGTTTTATTAAATTGTGACTTTTGGTCCTATTAAAATAGGAGGGTTAAAATGAAAATTTTGAAATAGTTGAGGGACCAATTATGCACATTTATGAAAAGCGAAGGGTGCAGGTTGTCACCCTCCAAGATCTGGATTTCTGGTTAACTAATAATAATAATAATAATAATAATAATAATAATAATAATAATAATAATAATAATAATAATAATAACCCAAATCTTGATTTATGCAATAAATAAACAAATAAAGAAACATACGGACTAATGTGTTACAGATCTGAACTATTGTGTTACAGATCTGCTCCTGCTTCATGTTTCTATTCTGTTACAAATCTACTCATGCTTCGAGTTACAGATCTGAACTATGTGTTACAGCTCTGCTCATGCTTCGAGTTACAGATCTGAACTATGTGTTACAGCTCTGCTCCTGCTTCATGTTTCTTCATGTTTTTTCATGTTTTTGCACATCTCGAACCCACCACCAGATCTTGACCTGTTAATCGCCGAACCATAACCGACAACACACCCTCACGACTCACTCTGACAACAAACACCATCTCTGTAAGGACCGATTTTTTTTTCTTACAAAATACATTCACAACCAAGTACCTATGTTGATGCATTTTGCGACTAAGGATTGGATATACTATAATTAACATATGTTAGTGGATAGCCGAAGGTGTATTGATATGGGGCGAATGTAGATAATATGGGCGAAGGTGAACAGAAATGGGCGAAGGTAGAAATGAATTGGACGAATGAAGAATGGACATGGACTGAAGAACACATTCGACCACTTGCAGTGGGCGAATGTGGAAAAACCTCACATTCGACCATCTGTAAGGGGCGAATGTGCAGTGCCTATATATAGTTTTTGAGTTTTTGATTGTGTAAGAGAGTTGTCATTTGTGTCCAGGTTCAGATCAGGTTAATAGGTGTTTTTGAGAGTTTGTCTTTGTGATTCTGGATTAACATAAACAGTTGTAAATGCTTATTGATTGAAAGTTAATCTATGAAAATGATATTGAAAATGATTTTGATTGTGTCGTGATTTGTATCTTATCAATTTGTTCAGATCTAGGGTTTCCGCACCTAGATTTGTGACTTGTATGATCGTGTAATCCTGTTTTAGCTAAAATCCAACGCTCACAAAGTGGTATCAGAGCCTAGAGGATCATACAACAACAAATTCGATAAGATCAGAGTTGATTTGGACATGTTTTAGACAAATTATCATCTGTTTTTACAAAAACTCTTAAAAACATAGTTTTTGATCGATTTAAAGGTGAATTTGTGGTCGAATTCAAGTTTTCCAAGACTTAAAGTTGTTCCAAATCAATTCCGAAACATAACCTGATTGAGATCATTCAAATCCATGAACTTTTGAAAATCTGAGATCAAAATAACCGTTTTTCAAACAATAACCGTTTTTCAAAAATGAGATCTGCTGATTTTGGGCGAACCTGGAACCTGGACTGAGAGTTGTGGTCGAACGTGCATAAAAGTGGGCGAACCTGAGTTTTAGAGTGGACGAACCTGAAAACTTGTTTGAAACTTTTCACATTCGGGTATAACATTCCACATTCGACCGTTTCATTTCGGGCGAAAGTGGAAAGTGTGTTTGTGTGATTTACATTCTGGTCATTTTCACATTCGGGAGTTACTATTTGGACGAAAGTGAGATAGAAGGGACGAGAGTGTGACATTTTGGACGAACCAAGGATAGTTTGGACGAACGTACTAGTTTTCGGGCGAATCTAAGATTTTTGCTGAAAAATTTTTCTAAGTGTTGAGATTTTCAGATTGTGATCATGTGGCGTTTTCAAACTACTTCGGGATCAGCACCAACACAACCACAACAGCAGACAATGGACCCATGGACAGTGGCAGCTCAAAAGACGAACACGCAATCCTCACAACCACTTAACTACATGACAACAACGAGCACGATGCCTCAGAATGTAGCACATCCGACATTACAATCAGATTACTGGGGAGTAGCTGCAGCGGCGGTAAATACTCAAACCACTAATGCTATCTCTACCTTGATTAAGGATTTGTCTACAGGTAGTGGAACTCGGCCACCTAAGCTCATGGATATGCAAGAGTACAACCAGTGGCACACCATGTTCAAGATCCATCTGGAAGGCATGGGAGTTGAAGGAGCTGAGGCATGGAGCATGATCGTCAAAGGATACACAGCACCGATTCTGGAGAATACCGGTGAATTGATTCCTCTGGAGAGCTTGACTGAGGATGAAAAGAAGAAATACGTGGTGGAGAAGAAGGCGTTCTCTCAACTGACACAGGCAATCACAAGTGACCTGTTGCATCAGTTTGGGACATGTACTACGTCAAAGCAGCTTTGGGATAAGCTGAAGAGGAAGCATGATGGTAACGAGAAGACCAGGAGTCTGAGAATGGAGGAATTAGTCAAAGAGTTTGATAATTTTTCTTTTATTAATAATGAAACTTTGAAAGAACTAACTCTGAGATATATGCATTTATTGTCTGAATTGTCTAGCTATGGTGTACAGATTCCAATGACTAAGCAGGTGGATAAGTTTGCAGATGCTTTGCCACCACAATGGGATCAGCATGTGGAGGTACTTAGAGAGAAGGATGCTTATCAATTTTGGACAATTTCAGAGTTTATTGAAAAGCTAGAAAACAAAGAGTTGGAGGACAGGAGGAAAGCTAGGAGGTCACAGATTCCTCAGAATCCAAGTCTGTATTTTGGAGGCACTTCAGTTTTAGCTGGAAACTCGAGCTCTGGAAGCGTTGCACCACATGTTGCATGTATTTCCAATGTCATGGATTCATCAAAACCAACCACCAACTATACACCACCACAATACAATTCCTACTCACAACCATCATACACACCACCACAATATACTTCCTACATTTCACCAGTCTCTCCAATGCAACAAGCTAGTTTTTACACCGCTAACCAAACACAACAACCAGCAAACCAAATTACTCAACATAAACAACCAGTGGTTTTGGATACATCCAACTTGGGAAATGTGACTGTGGAGGTTGCTCAGCAACACATTGCATTAGTCTCAGCAATGGTTTCATCCTACAATGGTTTGGTTGCTAGTCAGATTGGGAACAACAACTTGACCAACGAAGACTACGCACAGATCGATAAAGAAGAGATGGAACTCATTGACATTCAATGGGCTTTTGCGAGTATAATGAGAAGAGCAACAGAATTCATAGAGAAAACTGGAAGGACTGACTTGGCAACTTCTCCCAACACAACCTATGGTTTCAACAAGGAGAAGGTTACATGTTTTAATTGTGGAGAGAAAGGACACTTCAAAAGGGAATGCACCCAGCCACCTAAACAAGGTAATCGAAACCCTTTCAATGCAAACTACCAGAACCGTCAACAGAACCAAGTTTCTTACCAAAACAACAACAACTACCAGAACCGAAACTTTAACAACCAAAACAGACAACCAAACACTCAACACCAGATTCAAAACCAATCTCCTAATCACTCAAACCGAACAGTTGTACCTATCACCACACCTACTGAGACTCAACAGAATGCGAGTCAGAACCAAGCTTTGGTGACTCAACAGGATGAGAGGTTTGACTGGTCGGGTATGCAAATAGGAGTTGAGGAAGTGACTACTGGTGGGAATGTGGCATGCGTTGCTTATCAGGTTGATTTGGAAGAGTCGGTGGAAGTTGATGAGAAGAAAGAAACTGAGGAGAGTGAAAGTGATGATTCTGAGACAGAGATGGAAGTGGAGAATGAACCTGTTGAGGTTAAGGCTGAGGAGAAGAGTTCTGGGATGGTGATTGATTCAGTTTCTGATGTTCCCGAGGAGTGTAAATCAGTCTATTCAGATTGTGAGAGCGAATCAGACACAGAGGGAAGTGTTGATTCTTTGGATGATGATATTGACCAGTTGCTGGCAGAAGCTGACTTTTTGATGACGAGGAAGTCGTGCATAGCTGATGATGCTTTCACCAAGATCGACTATTCCAAGTTTTTCACTGGAAAGGAAGCTCATTTTGCTTTGATGGCCATGACCGAACCGCCAAAACCTGTATGTTCTGAATCTAGCACTGATGTCATGAGTGATAAATACTGTGGGACTTGTGATAGATTGACAGAGGAGAATAAACAACTCCGAATTTCACGTGATAGTGCTATTCAAAACTGTCAATCTACTCGCAAAGAGTTAAATGCTTTTAACAAAGTGTTAGATGGCTATAAAAAGGACATTTCTGACTTGAAAAACACTTTGTCATTGAAACAATTGGCCATAAATAACTATATCAATGAAATTGAAAACACCAAGTTGGAAATGGCCGCCATTAAATGCTTTGCTGAAAAAGTTAACAAGAAACTGGAAAGTTATAAGAATGTTGCTTATGTTGTGGATCATATCATTGATGATAACACCACCAACTACAAGTCTGTACCATCTCCGGTTCTTTTTGAGAACCATAACTATCATCAAGTTATACCGGAGAGTTCGGTGAAATCAGACTCATCATCAGATATGGAATCTAATACCTCGAGTATTGGTGATCCATATTCCGATGTGAGACCGATTTTGGGCTTGAACAATGAGGGTGTTTATGCTGAGAGTGATAGTTCAGACTCAGAAAATGATGATACTGGTAGTGATAAATCTGTTATTGAATGTGAGATTCCAAAAGAAAATCACATCATTACTACTGAACCAGTGTCACCATCTGATCATGTTCATCCAATGGCAAAGGCTATTCATGATAAAAAGTCTGAAAAGGTTGATGTTAAGAAAACTAATGTTGTTAAGAATGAGGTCAAAAAGAATGAGCTGAATGAACCAAGTGACAAACCTGTAAAGGTGTTTTATCGGATGGAAGGATCCGATAAAATCATTGCTGATGAGGAATTTCCGATTAAAAACGTTAACTATTCTAAACTTGATAAAATCTGGCAAGAAAGCACAATATGGTTTCCAAAACATGAAAGAACCAATGAAATTCCACCAGAAATCTTAAAGAAACTGTTTTCAGAAGTTCCTCAAGAGCCAAAAATTCATGTCACTGAGTTCATTCGACCAGATGATAAAGCAAATGGTTTTCATGAACCTTCTTACTCGAAAGGACCACTTCCTGAGAGTTTAAGAAATCAACAATATAATGATCAATTTCCTGTAAGATCATTTGCTTCACCAAATGCTCATTATGTGTTTGAGGAATATAGAAAATGCTTTAAATGTGGAGAACGCGGGCATTTACTTGCTCAGTGTCCATATGTAAGGCACAAGAGACATGAAGTTGAGGTTAAGAATTCCATGAAAAAGCCGATTGATCATTATGTCCCACCGCATAGACGGACTGTTCCTCAACAACAACATTTTCATAATCAAAACAATTTTCAAATGAGGAACAACCGTCCATTTCATTATGATCAAAGGAATAGGATTGCAATGGAACAATCTTGGAGAAAACCAGTGGTGAACTCAACAGCTGCTAGACAAAAGGTTCCACAAAAACCAATTGTCAAGTCAAATGTTGGACCTAAGTCTGTTAATTCAGATAAGGTTGCTAAGAAAGTTACTTTCAGTAACAATGTTCAGAAACCTATTGAGAAACCAAAATCTCAAATTCGTATTCTCAAAAGGTCTGAACAATCTTGGACACCTAATGGTTCTCCAGGAGCCTCTACGTCAAAGGTGAGTGAGAAAAGTGAAACAGTTTTGAAAAATCAGAAAACGGTTGATTCAAAACAAAAAGTTGTTGAAAAAGTCAATGAGAATGATTCTTTGAAAGCCAAAGTTCAAAGGCCCAAGACTCAGGCTTGGGTCCCCCGAAAGAACTAATTGTTTACTTTTTGTGTGCAGGGAGCTTCAGTTGGCCCTATTAGCAGTCTCTGGATTGTTGATAGTGGAGCTTCAGGCCACATGACGGGGGATTTGGCGTTGCTGTTTGATGTGAAGAATATCAATGGAGGATATGTTGCGTTCGCGGGAAATAAAGGAGGATATATAACGATGGAAGGAAGCGTGAGTAACGGGATTGTGACTTTCGAGCGGATTTCTTATGTCAAGCAGATAGACTATAATCTGTTGAGCGTCAGTCAAATATGCGATAAACAATTTTCTGTGCATTTTGATGACAAATCCTGCTATATACTTAAACCGGGCTTCAAGATTCCAAAGGAGTGGGTTATGTTGATGGCACCTCGAGTCAACAATCTTTACATTCTTGATATGTCCAAGGCGATGACACCACAGGGACAGATAACATGCTTTCTATCCAAGGCGACCGAAAAAGAATCGATAATGTGGCACCGAAGAATGGGGCACATTCATTTGAGGAAAATGAATCAGTTAGTGAGAAATGGACTTGTCGATGGAGTAAACGTGAAACATTTCCATCTGAACGACAAGTGTGTGAGCTGCATGAAAGGAAAACAACACAGACAATCCCATAAAGTGAAGAAAGTTAACTCTGTTGAGATGCCGCTTGAGCGATTGCACATGGACCTTTTTGGACCGGTCAAGCGCAAAAGTCATCTTGGAGAGCTTTATTGTTTAGTCGTCACTGATGACTATTCACGATTTTCATGGGTGATGTGTTTGAAGAACAAAAGCGACACCTTTACCAACTTACAAGTTCTGTTCACTCGGCTGGAGAATATCTACAATTTGAAGATCAAAAGGATCAGGAGTGACAACGGGACGGAGTTTAAAAATGCAAAGATGGATGAACTTTGTGAAAGCAAAGGGATACATCATGAATATTCAGCTCCGTATACCCCGCAACAGAACGGTGTTGCTGAAAGAAAGAATAGGACTCTGATTGAGGCTGCAAGAACAATGCTCGCTGACTCAAATCTTCCAGTAATGTTCTGGAATGAGGCGATTTATGCAGCAAACTATACATTAAATCGGGTTTTGACAGTGAAGAAGTTTGGAAAAACATCTTATGAGCTGTTACACCGACGAAAGCCCAATTTAGAGTATCTAGAACCATTTGGGGCGCCATGTACGATGTTGAATCCAAGCGAGAAGTTTAGTCCTAAAGCTGAAGCGGGATATTTTGTTGGATATGCAACCCCGCTCAAACGGGTATTCAACAAGAGAACTCGTCAAGTGGAGGATTGGGCTAATGTGGAAGTTCAACGATACACACAAAATTTGCAAGGCACGGGCCCTGATTGGATGTTTGATTACAAAGATTTCTTTGAATCATTCAACCTAGATAGCTTGGTTGAAGAAGCTGTGATCAGATTACTTTACGAGTGTGAAAACGCGGCAACTTCACCGCTGATGCGTCCAATCATCGTAAACCCCCCACCAGCTTCTAGTGATACCAGTGCTCCTACTCAAGAAGAAGAATTGTTTCAAGAAGCTTCAACTTCATTAGACACTTCAGAATCTGAAGATGAACAATTTGAAGAAGCTGTTCTTGAAAATGCAGAAGACTTAGAAGAGCAAACTGTGAACCCAACTCCAAATCCAGATGTTGCTTCATCATCTAACACGGGTCATGATCAGGATGCTGTAGAGAACTTGACTGCTCAGACGGGAGTGATTGTACCTGTTAATCCGGAATCTCGGATTCATCGTATTCACCCGCTGGAGCAAGTAATCGGTGATCCTGGTAGTGGAGTGATGACCAGAGGGCAGCTTAAAAGCGTTAATACGCCAGAGAGTTTTGGTGCTTTAGCATTGTATGCCAAAATTCAGAAATCTGGTGACCAAAATGATTGGTCTTTTGCATGTTATGTGTCGCAGGTAGAGCCAAGGACATACAAAGACGCTTTGCAAGAAGATGCCTGGGTTGAGGCAATGCAGGAAGAGTTATTGCAATTTCAGAAATTGGGAGTCTGGACGCTCACAGATTTGCCGCCGGGAAGAAAGAAAATAGGCACTAAGTGGGTGTTTAAGTGCAAAAAGGATGATCGTGGAGTTATTGTAAGGAACAAAGCCAGATTGGTTGTGCAGGGTTTCCATCAAATTGAAGGAATTGATTACAACGAAATCTATGCACCAGTAGCACGAATGGAAGCTATTCGGATGTTCCTTGCGTTTGCTTCGTATAAGAAATTCAAAGTCTATCAAATGGACGTCAAGAGCGCATTTCTGTATGGTAAAGTCAAGGAGGAGGTTTATGTCGGGCAACCACCAGGCTTTGAGGACCCAATCCACCGGGACAAGGTCTACGTGCTGAACAAAGCTTTATATGGTCTGCACCAGGCTCCAAGACAGTGGTACGAGGAGCTAAGTACATACCTCATCTCCAAAGGATTCAAGCGCGGCCTCGTCGATTGCACCCTCTTTACGAAGAAGACGGGAGATGACTTGCTTCTCGTACAGATTTACGTTGATGATATTATTTTTGGTTCAACTAACGAACTCTTGTGCAGGGAATTTGAAACTGTTATGCAGGAGAAGTTCGAAATGAGCGCTATGGGAGAAATGCAGTTTTTCCTCGGCTTACAGGTGGATCAAAGACCCGACGGGATCTTCATTCACCAGACGAAATACGTAGCCGACATCTTGAGCCGATTCCAGATGGAGGACTCTAAGCCCATGGATACCCCGATTCAACCCAATCACGGGATTGGAGTGGATGCTAAGGGGGAGCTGACAGACCCATTTACATACAGAGCAATCATCGGATCTCTGATGTATTTGACAGCGTCTCGACCAGATATTATGTATGCAACGTGTCTTTGTGCTCGCTACCAATCGAAGCCGAAACAAAGTCATCTGACGGCGGTCAAGCGTATCCTTCGATATCTGAAGGGTTGTCCATCAAAAGGACTTTGGTACCCTAATGATGATGATTTTGATTTTATTGCTTTTAGTGATGCAGATTGGGGCGGCTGTGACAAAGACAGCAAATCAACAACAGCCGGTTGCCAGTTTTTAGGGAGCAGGTTAATTACCTGGCAATGCAAGAAACAGACTTCCGTCGCACTGTCTACATGTGAAGCCGAGTACATTTCAGCCTCGAGTTGCTGTTCGCAAGTGCTCTGGATCCAACAACAGATGGTCGATTACGGTTTGCAGTTTCTTAAAACCCCTATACACTGTGACAACGAAGCCGCAATTGCATTAACTAAAAATACTGAAAATCATTCTAAAGCTAAACATATCCGGATTAAATATCATTTTATCCGTGACTGTTATGCTAAGGAATTGATTGACATGGTCAAAATCCATACTGACTATCAACGTGCAGATTTGTTTACAAAAGCTTTTGACAGATCCCGCTTTGAATATCTTTTGAAAGTAAACAATATAAAGGAAAAACAGGACTAATCGGCTCCTCGGTTTATCATTTTTCGTTTTTAGTTTTAGATTTAAATTTTTGCTAATTGGGAATTTCTCTTTGCTAATTGGGAATTTCTCTTTACTATCATAATCCTCAAAGAAGTTGATGCTTTCGAGGGGGTTGTTTAATCCTCAAAGAAGTTGATGCTTTCAAGTGGATTGTTTCTTTCAAAATTTTTGTTTTGTTTTGTTTTTCAGAAAATTTAAAAACCCAAAAATATGTTCTTTATTTTAGGGGGAGTCATTTTATCAGAAAAACCAAAAACATTGAAAAATTTTCAAAATACCTAAAAATTAGAAAAACCCAAAATGATTTCCTGGATAAAAAGAGGAAATGATAGTACATCAGTGGGGATCTGACACAGGCTAAAGAATTGTATAGCTTTAATGAGACGTATGTTGATTACGTGTGATATGCTGATAGGCTTCGTAGACTATATATTGCGTGCATTAGTGATACAAACATAACAAACTACGCGTTTGTGGATGAACACCTCATGGGCATATGGTCTTAGTACCGTAATTTCGTTTGATAGGGTGTTTGTACAAAACTTGGAGGTTTAGGGTCGTTATGTTATTAGTTGTCTGGGGATAGCCTATCTGATCTTCTGCTGTAAGTCATTACGGACCTAGATCAGACAGGATGTCTTTATAAAAGAGCTTTATGCCAAAACCTAAAGTTACCGAATTGAGGAACTTTCCATGTTATATGATGATCAAAGATTATCTATAATATCGTATTGATCATTGATGCAAATCATGATTAATATCAGTCCTCAACCTGGTATGGTGCATATGTTACTTTGCTGCATTAATTTGCTGACCTGTATACCTCTATGCATTATATCTTGTACAATTACAGATGACGAAAGCATAATCACGCTTTACAATGAGTCTTTGTGCAGATTACTTCTTGATACGGGAGTATGTCGTGTGTGTGGGAACCACAATGTGTTAGTCTAATACATCTAATTCGTATCATTTTAAAGCATTGCGTAATTGTCTGCATGTGAGCTTATGTGGACAACAATATCAGCAATTGCCGTGTCACATATTGTTTCCAATGATAATAATAAAATAGATCAACGCTGTGTTCAGATTTCTCAGAAAACTGATATGATCCTCTTACCGGAAATCACAAAATGTTTACTGCTTTCATTTACTTTGATGCATTTTACTTTGTTGCATTTTACTTTTATTGTCAAAAAGTTACAAAATCCAAAAAGATTTTAGGTGTGTTTTGATAAAAATTTCAGAAAATCCAAAAGATTTGCATTTCTGCTTTTTTTTTTTTTTCATATCCGGGGATGCTTGATGGTCAATTTCTGAGATTTGATAACACCATCTGGTCTTTGTAACATTCAAACTGTGAAAATTTGAGTTTTGGAAGTTTAACGGATTGAAAAATGTTGAACGGGATTCGAATTCGTGAATTGGCGAAATTTTCAGATTTTTCCATTTCACATTCGCCCCTTAATTGGGTCGAATGTGGAAAAATCATCTCTTTCGGCCGTTTTTGTTTTGGGCGAAGGTGGATATTTCCACTTCCGAGTGAAAATTCCACTTCCGGGTGTAAGGTTTCACCTTCGGGTCTTAAAAAGGGGCGAAGGTGGCCTGTATCTACATTCGTGTCATTAAATTGGGGCGAATGTGGTTTTAACACACATTCGTCCATTTCAACCGGGCGAAAGAGGACCTCTATATATACCTGTTTCACCTTCGAGTTCTCATTCTGATATTTTTTTTAAAAAAATTTGCATCATAACCAGACCTTGTTGCTCGTGCATTTTATGTTCCCTTGATTTGTTCCTTGATCATTGCTCATCATTTTAAGCCTAATTTTGCAGGTAATGGACGACATAACAGATCAAAATTGACTGTCTAAAGAACACGACCTAGGGTTTCTGTTCTAATGATTTTTAATGTTGATTGATGTTTGATTTTGATTGCCGATCAATTTTCATAGGTTTTAGGGGGAGATTGTAGAAGGAATTAGGTTTATAACATAGTTAGATGTTGATTTGATCGATTGTACACAAATGAACCCTAATTCCATTGGAAAACCTATGAAAACTGATGCTTTGACAAAATTGGAAATAGACGAATGTTAGTCGGACATGTTAGTACGTTTTAGGATCAAAATTTCAAGTTAAAACTAACAATGGCAAAATTTTAAATTTTGGGGATAAATTTTTCACATTCGGGTGTTTATAAAACGGGCGAAAGTGAAGTTGGATGGGCGAATGTACTTTCAAACCGGACGAAAGTGACTTTAATCAGAAACTTTTTCATTTTCGTCCATATATGTTCACATTCGACCAGTTATTCCCACATTCGGCCAGTTTCAAAATGGGCGAATGTGCAGATGTCTTTGACCAAAATTTTTATATTTTTGTCGTTTTTGTGTTTTGACGCGTTTTACTGATTTTCATGTGCAGATGGCTGAACAACCCGAGAATATTGAAACACCAGCAGTGAATGTTGAAACTCCAGCTGAGATCACAGTTCAAGAATCAGTACCAGTAGCAGAAACATCTACTCCGAGCAGTTGGCCTTTTGAACGATCGCACAACTGTTGTGCGTATCTAGGAGACGTTGAGAAGAACACGGAGTTTACAGGGATTATTGATTTTCTGAAGAGGAGCAGGATTGTACATGCTCTAGCCACACCAACCATCATTTACAAGGACATAATTGAAGATTTTTATCAGAACGCTAAGTATGACTACTGGGAGAATCAGACTATCATCAAGAGCAAGATTCAGGAGATGGAGATGTTCTTGACTGAAGCTGACATTCGGGAGGCATTACAGATTAAGTTCGAAGACAGTGAGGATCCCAGGGAGTTATCTTGGACAGAACAGAAGGCGTGCTTCTTAAGGATGAAATACAAAGGTCCAATCACTGACGGATCAATGTATAAAGGGAAGCTGGGAGTGCAGTACAAGTACTTTGCACATGTTCTGATTCATGTCTTTGGTTGTGTGAGTGGTGGTTATGACGTGATGAGAAAGAGTTTGAGCTCATTAATGGTTGCGTTAACACTAAACAAACCATTTAATGTTTCTGGGATGATCCTTGACCACATGCTGGAAATGCTGAAGGGTATAAAGTTTAAGAAGTTCATGTTGTATCCAAGGTTTCTAATGATGATCTTTGACTACAAGTATCCAATGTTGAAAAAGGATCCGACTATGATCCTAGGTCAAGATCACATGAATATTAGAACCTTGATGAGGATGAAAGGATACAAAGGTGTAGCTGATAATGAGAAACCACCTAACAGGAGATTGTTTGGGGCTTTGGCTCGTCCGGATTACACAGATCCTGGCAAGAACAAAGCAAGACATGATGAGAGTGACTCAGACAATGATGATCCCTTAGTGTATGCTGATTCAAGCACTAAGCGGAAGCGTCAAGTAGTCAATCCTGGAGCCAAAGGGAAGGGCAAGGGAAAGGCTATTGATCAGGGAAGCACCAAGCAACAGGTTGCTAGAAAGAAATCGACGGCGAAGAAAGGATCGGGTTTGGTGGATGAAGAGTCTGTAGATTCAGAAGAGACTGAGGTTGATGAACAGTGGGATTCTGATGACGAGAACGTGAGGACCACCAAACGTAAGGCCACTATGGTTGGTGAGTCTGAATCCTTAAATCAGTCGATTGAAGAGTCTGAGAGAAGAAGGAAATCAGTTGAAGATGAAGGTTTGGGAGTTGATCTAGCTGAACTGAGTGTTGGAGATACTGTAGTTGTGAATTTGCCAAAGAAGACAAAGAAACAAAAGACTATGGCAAAGAAGTCTAGTGTGAAAGAACTGAGAGAAAAAGAATTGGCTCAGTTGTTGAAAGGAAAAAGATTACCTGATGCTGGAACACCTTCTAAGCTATCTTCACCAGTTGCCAAGAAGCAGAAGAAAGCGAAAGAGGCAGAGACTTTACCAATCGATCAGTTCAATATCGATATGGATAAAGTGCTTGATATGTTTAGAAAGCCTCAAAAGGAGAAAGTTGTTGAAGTTGAACCCTCCAGATCTAAGTCAAAGAAAGTGACTGTAGATGATGATGTTATGAAACAGGTTAATAAGAAGATGGAGGACATGATGAAGATGTTGATTGCTCAACAAGCTGAGATTACTAAGTTCAAGCAGAATGAGGAGAAGATGCTCCAAATTGTAGTTGCTTCAAAATCGAATCAGGATGAGATAAATGATAAGATTCAGATGTTGGAAGCTAAGAATGAGAAGCTTGAAAGAAGATATGATAGAAACAAGAACAAGATCAAACTGATCAAGGCTGATAACAAAGAATTGAAGAAGGAAAACAAACGCCTTTGTGGTTTGATTGAAGAGCTGTATAGCAGAGCACCCCAGTTGAAAGAGGGTGAAGAAGATGAAGAAGAAGATGAGCAGAAAGTTGATTATGAGTATTCTGATTCTGAGAAAGAAGATGATGATGAAGAGGATGATGATGGATCAGATAAAAGTGATGATGACAATGATGATGATGATGACAACAATGATGATGATGATGATGCTGAAGGTACAGGGAAAAAGAAAGGTGATGAGTTTAGCAGTGGAAGTGATCATGATGGAGGAGATGATACTTCTAAGTTTAGTTATGAGAAGAGAACACCGCAGAAGAAGAAAGATACTGGAGAATCGAGTTCCAAGAAGAAAGGTGGGAATGTAGATTCGGATGAAAGTATCTTCTGGAATGAAAAGGTGAGATCTCTGTCTGATGATGCTAAACTGATATACAAGAATATGTTGGAGAAGAGAGAGTGGACCATTGAGTTCACAGGATGCTTCGCTGAAATATTCCAGACTGATGATCTGAGATATGAGCTGGAATATGAAGATCCAGATCTTGAAGAAGGGGAACTACCTGCATCTGTGGCGAAAGAAATTTTAGATGGTCTCGCACAGAGGGTAGGAAAGACATTTGAGGAGTTTATGATGGATGAATCGATTCCTGATATTCCTGAAAAGGATATGGGAAGTCATTCAGATGATGTACATACTCCAGAGAACAATGAAGTTGAGATTGAAGATATTACTCATGAAGAGTTTCCCCAGTATTTCAGAAAAGAAGATGAGAATGAAGTATTTCCTGACTTCACAGAGATACCAAATAAGTCAGCGAAACAGAAAGCGAAGAAAAGAAGCGAAGAGTTTGTTGAGAAGGTGTTTGGTAATGAAAAGAAAGATTCTTCTAACCAGTCTGATGAGTTGAAGAATTATCTGAAGAAGTTGAAGGAGATGGATGAGAACCGACCTAAACCTGAAGCTCAAGGTAACTTTTATCGATTTCATAATGCCAAGTTCAAAGGCAGAGCTCTCGGGTGGACTTATCTAGGCAGACTGAAGTGTATTGCTGCGAAATGGGAAACCGGAATTCTGTATTTCAACAGATTCTGTGACTTGCTTACTCTACCGTACTGGGCGGTGAGAGATTTATGCAGATTCCCAATGTCAGGTGCCGAGGTAAATGGATCGCATGTCGGTTGGTGCGCAGACAAATTGGTTTGGGAGAGTCGCACGAAATGGAACAGGTTCAAGCCTCAATATCCCCGTAGAAAAGAGCATAGGGATATTGATCCACAAACCAATATGAAGCGTGTGACTTTGATATATAAAGCACCTAATGTGATGAGAAAGATACCATTGATGCCAATGCCACAGCATTTCAGTGCTGATTTCATATTTTGGTATTACGATTGGAGGAAGGCAGAAGCAGTGATCGTGTTGAGGGATGGAAAGGATAAATACAAGCATGTGCATGTATTTGATCCTATGTGGCTGATTAATTGCACATTCGAAGACATCATCATGTTGTTTTACAATCCGATTTACTATGAACCCAACGATTTTGCTCAAGCGAGAAAGTATACTCAAGTTGTGGGAGTTTGTTTTGCATACGATATAAATGCAGGAAGCAACTTGGAGGGTAAACTTGGCAAGACTGTGAATATCGCCAATGTGTCAAAGCCTGTGAAGAAAACATTCGAGCCGCCAATGACTTCTGAGCAGAAGAAGCAGCTCAGAATAAAGCTGATGAACAAGACAATGGACTATCAGAGAAAACTATCCAATCAATAGTCGAGGGGGAGTTTGTTGATGCATTTTGCGACTAAGGATTCGATATACTATAATTAACATATGTTAGTGGATAGCCGAAGGTGTATTGATATGGGGCGAATGTAGATAATATGGGCGAAGGTGAACAGAAATGGGCGAAGGTAGAAATGAACTGGACGAATGAAGAATGGACATGGACTGAAGAACACATTCGACCACTTGCAGTGGGCGAATGTGGAAAAACCTCACATTCGACCATCTGTAAGGGGCGAATGTGCAGTGCCTATATATAGTTTTTGAGTTTTTGATTGTGTAAGAGAGTTGTCATTTGTGTCCAGGTTCAGATCAGGTTAATAGGTGTTTTTGAGAGTTTGTCTTTGTGATTCTGGATTAACATAAACAGTTGTAAATGCTTATTGATTGAAAGTTAATCTATGAAAATGATATTGAAAATGATTTTGATTGTGTCGTGATTTGTATCTTATCAATTTGTTCAGATCTAGGGTTTCCGCACCTAGATTTGTGACTTGTATGATCGTGTAATCCTGTTTTAGCTAAAATCCAACGCTCACAACCTACATACCAACCATTAATATTTACAACTAGTTCAAGTTTTCAAAATATAGTTTGGACAAGTTGTCATGGGGGATTTATCCCAACATGTATCAAACACTAACCAAGGACATTGTGGATTATCAAAAACATTGTTCATAAGACAAATCCCAAGACTTTAATCATGACACCCAACCCAACAAAACGCGTGTGCATTCCCACATCCGGTCCGCGACTTGATCTTCAAGCATGCGCCTTATCTAGTACATAACACAACCAAAAGAGAATTAGCTATGTATTTTACCATGGATTGTTCCATTATTGACATCACCATTCTAAAACATCATACATACTTCCATATTGACCCATTAAGGTCATTCCACCCTTTTTGACCCATTAAGGTCTTTCCAACCATTTGACCCACTAAGGCCATTTTATTCATCCTACATAATTTCCACCTTTGACCCGTTAAGGTCTTCCCAACCCTTTGACCCATTAAGGCCATTTCAATCATCCTACAAAATTTCCATCCTTGACCCGTTAAGGTCTTTCCAACCATTTGACCCATTAAGGCCATTTCAATCATCCTACAAAATTTCCATCTTTGACCCGTTAAGGTCTTTCTACATACTACATAACCCAACTATTTAACTCATTTATTCAAGGCACATTATGGTACACAAAAGTGACTAGTTGGAAGTCAAAACCAACTTACCTTTGTGTTGCGCGTCGTGTCCTCCTTGTTTGCTTGATCCTTCTGTCTTAATACCTACACTTGATGAACTCATAGTTTAGAACTCATGAACTCATCTTTTCTTCAATACAATTCTAGCCATAACTTATTAATGGCTTCACATTTGCTACCCATTTCAATTAGTTCGCATAATATTAAACATGATGCTTCATTCATTTAAGCATTTCAACATACACTTGGTGTGCATGAATTTTAATTAACATTCATATACCAATTTATGGACACATAACCCTCCTATCCACATTATACATTTCTACTACTATAATAACTAGCAAAATCACAACATAAGATTTCATCTTTACTAAGCTATAGCCCTGTTTGACCTGCAGAAAGTCAAACATGGGCTCTTTCTTAAAACCCATCTTCTCATACTCATATTTTCATACAATTTACCTTTAATTAACATAATTTATACATGCAACTGAGTATATTTTCTCTATTAAACAAGCTACTTCCAATTTCTAAGCTAAATTATCAAGAATCATACATTTCTACCCTTATCCAAGAATTTCATCAACATAAAACAACCACTATTAGCATCCTACAACTCACCTTGTGTTTATTATGACCTAAGGACTTGAAATCCCTTCACATGCAAGTGAGTTGGCCAATTTTGCTTGGGTTTTGGGGCTGATTAGTGAGTTTGGGGTTTGGGGTGGTTTTCTCCTTCTCCACAAACGTATACTCCCTTCCAGGAGTTTTATTTTTTTCTTAATCCTCCCCCACTCAACCCCTAGATAATACATTGTTTCAATTCAGCCCCTCCCTTTTAGATTACTAATCATTTTAAGTCATAACTTGAGTTACTAGCCACTTACCCTTTCTTTTTGTACATATTTACCCACTACCCTTTATTAATATTATTTTAGATTTTTGGGGTGTTACAATCTCTAGCACCATTGTCGCCACCACCTATATCACCTCTTTCGCCATACACCACTTTCAAGAGATGGATCTAGAAATTTGAAAAGAGAGATAAAATTATGAAAACACACAAAGAGAGAGAGAGAGAGAGAGAGAGAGAGAGAGAGAGAGAGAGAGAGAGAGAGAGAGCGAGAGAGAGAGATGAAAATAAAAAGTGAAAAGGAGACATATGCATATAAAAAGAAAGAGAGGGAGGATGTTGGAAAAAGGTTGTAATCTGACAGTTAAAGATTGAGCAGAAAGTGGGAAAATTGTGTGACGAAATGCCCTTAGAAGACATGTAAAATAGAGTGATGTGGTTCAATTTGGGCCTAGTATTAGGTTTTCAAAGTTTCTTTAACTGGTATGGGTTTTCTAGTTATACTTTCCATATATATATATATATATATATATATATAGTACAAGGATAAATGGAAAACCCTCCTAAACTGGAAAACTCTGGAAACTCTAACTTCCCGAGCTTTTTTTTATATGAAAATTTTAGGGTATGTAATATACATGATTTTAAGCATTTTGAGCCAAAAAAAAAAAAAATCAAAAAAGCACCGAGTACTTTTTTTTAAAAAAATAAATAAGTTTTTGGGTAACACATTGTTAACACATGTTAGTTTCGCTTAACATGTATTACAAAAAACTTATTTTAAAAAAAAAAAGTGTTCGGCGCTTTTTTGATTTTTTTTTTTTTTTGCTCAAAATGCTTAAAATCATGTATATTACATGCCCTAAAATTTTCAAGCCCTAAAAAGCTTGAGAAGTCGGAGTTTCCAGAGTTTTTCAGTTTAGGAGGGTTTTCCATGGATCCTTACCCTATATATATATATGTCAAGTATAAAATGAAAACCCTTTTGATTTGAGAAAACCTTTGAAAACCCATGTAAAAAAACATTATTTTATTTAAAAAAAAATAACCAAAGTAAAATACATGTGTTTAAGTGTTTTGGGCCAAAAAAAAAGCCCTGACGAGATTTTTTTTTAAAATAAACAAAGTTGCTGAAAACATATGTTTACAACAACTAAATAGCCGGAAACACATGTTTTCAGCGCAACTTTGTTTATTTTTTTTTAAATCCGATCGGCACTTTTTTAATTTTTTGTGCCCAAAATGTTTTAAAATGTGTGTTTTACATTAGTTATTTTTTTCAAAAAAAAAAAGTGTTTTTTTTTTCATGGCTTTTTAAAGGTTTTATCAACTCAATAGGGTTTTCATTTTATCCATCCCTTATATATATAGGTCAATTATAAAATGAAAACCCGCTTGATTTGAGAAAACCTTCGAAAACCCATGTAAAAAAACATTTTTTCTTTGAAAAAAAATAACCAATGTAAAATACATGTTTCTAAGCGTTTTGGACCAAAAAAATAAAAAAAAGCGCCGATGGGATTTTTTAAAAAAAAAATTAACAAAGTTGCTAAAAACATAGGTAAATAGCTGAAAGCATATGTTTTTTTAGCAACTTTGTTTATTTTTTGTTAAAAAAATCCCATCGGCGCTTTTGTTATTTTTTTGCCCAAAATGCTTAAAATCATGTATTTTACATTGGTTATTTTTTTCAAAAAAAATAATGGCTTTTTACATGAGTTTTCAAAGGTTTTCTCAACTTAAGAGGGTTTTCATTTTATCCTTCCCTTATATATATATAGCATAAGGATATATTGGAAACCCTTGTTATAGTGAAAACTCTGGAAACTCTAACTTCCCGAGCTTTTTTTTTATATGAAATTTTTAGGGTATGTAATATACATGGTTTTAAGCATTTTGAGCCAAAAAAATCAAAAAAGCGCCGAGCACTTTTTTTTTAAAAATAAATAAATCAGTTTTCGGGTAACACATTGTTAACACATGTTAATAAATAAGTTTTTGGCTCAAAATGCTTAAAATCATGTATATTACATGCCCTAAAATTTTCAGGCCCTAAAAAGCTCGGGAAGTCAGAGTTTCCAAAGTGTTCACTATAACAAGGGTTTTCTCTGGATCCCTACCCTATATATATATATATATATATATATATATATATATATATATATATATATGGAGTTTATACATTTCAAGGGAAGGGGTGTTTTGTATGTTTTTCTGTGGGGCCTTTAGGAGTAATAGTAACTTATAATAGTGTTGATTTTTTGTTAGGAAGCTGTAATATTTAAGCAAGATCATGTAAAATAAAAGTATGCAAGTGATATGTTCTGTTCTGTTCGCTGCCCATGTTAAATGATCAAATATCATCATTGCGGTTTGCAGGTGCAGCTATTGCAGCTTCTGTCACCAAAGTCGGGTCAGGTTGGATCAGGCGATCAGCAGGTCTGCTGCGTCTGTTGCGTATCCAGCAGTTTTGACGCAGCCGTTTTACGGCTGCAGAGCCTGGCTTGCTGTTTTACAGCTGCAGCAGGTCTGCAGGTCTGCTGCGTCTTAATCAGTTTTGACCCATCATGATTGAAACTCTTTAACAGTTTTTAATGTCAGTTTTGACCCATCTATAAATTATAATGCAGTTTTACGGCTGCAGCATATTGAATAAAAGCCCAATAATTGTTGCCTAAATGTTTGCTGCTGTACAATGAATAAAAGCCCAATAATTGTAACCCGGTTCTCGGTTTTCATACGGTTTTTTCGGGTCTTGGACCGACCCGACCCGAAACCCGACAAC